>CM032407.1:6184146-6784146 GCA_019049475.1 Eueides isabella
GTTTTTTTTCGCTCAGTATTAAGGCAAAGCAAAGGCGTTGAGTTCAACATGCCTGCCTCAAATTCGGCCAAAGAAGGGAACGGACGGAGTGTCTTAACACTAGGTCTGATCCCTCTGCCTTCCCTGCCATGAGCGAGTTACTGCGGGAATCTTTTTTGTTATAGTAAAAAAAAATTTCCATAATTTTATACGTTGTTCCTCGGGAAGAAATAATTACAAATTAGAAAATTCTAGAATGAAATTACAGCCACAGCCATCTACAGCTAACTTCTTGGCGGGCCACGATACATCAATCGTTTTGTAATGTTGCGTATTTAAAAGAAATATGATATAACTTTTCTTTTTTCTCTCATTACACAATAAGATTAAAACTATATTTTATTAATAAGAAGTAACATTTACACCATAAATAAAATAATTCTTTGAAATTCCTTTCTCAAACTGTACGCATATGTAAAAAATCACCATTCAGTCTTAAAATCTGAATATACTAAGACCTCGTCGCGCACGTCTTAAATAAAAAAAATAAAGAAGAAAAAATAAAGAATTATTGTATTATTACCATACCTAACTTTTAAACTGCTATATAAATATATTGACCTGTGCAGTGTTCACATACTCCTGTGTATCGTCGACGCGCGGTCGCAGCCTCACCTCTTGGTACTGGGTTGCTTACTTATCAGCTCAGTACTCGGCTCGTGGTATCTTAATGTGTATTTTTTGTTATTTCATTATTTTAAAGATTTCTGTTTTAATTATATTGCATTTTTTTATCATATATAGAAATTAATTAAATATAGTTGTACAGAAAGAGAAACAAAATTAAGAATTTCTTTATTTTAGTCTAGCTTAAAAATCATAAAGGTTTAAAAAATAATAAGCAAGTAAGATCAATAGGAATTTCTGAGCAAAGTAAATAATCCTATTAAAATGTTATAAACTTTAATACTAGCACAGAATTCATCAGTTTTTTTTAATATTTTAAAAACATATATTCTTTCAATCAAGCCTATAAAATAGCCCATGAAAACCAAACAAATCACTATATTTCACACTTAAATCATTACACAGAACCACAATATTTAAAAAAATATAAATACCTGCATACTCTCTAGTGGGATAATCCTTTCTGCCTACATTTAGGCATTTGAGCGGTGTTTTGTAAGTGCAGTCGTAGTCTCCGTAGTCGTAGAGTGGGGTTCATCTTGGAATTGGGGGGGAGGGCGCTAGCCTGCAGTTTAAAATTACGTTAAATTAGATTTTTTTATTTCTAGCTTTATACATAGTATTTGATATATATTAGGGTAGCAAAGGGAATCTGGGAACCTAGTTTTAAGGACACTTGTTGTTTGTTGTAGTTTTAATTTCTCAGTTTCCGCTGAATTTTTAAGGCTTGCGTGTTGAGTGGTGAAAGGTTAAAAAATAATTAATTAATATTCATAGATGACGTTTTATTTTCCGATCGGATTCAAGAAACTGTATGTTCAGTGGTATAACTAAACATTGCACTTTATGTACCAGAGTGGGTGTGGGTGTGTCTGCGTGTGTGCGTAGGGGTATGTCGGTGTGTGTGTATGTGTGCGTGAGTAAGTGGACTAACCTGAAAGTGTATCCCGACGCGGCCGTGCGCATGGGTGCGGCGTGCGCGACGTGCGCGACGTGCGCGGCGTGCGCGGCGGGCGGCGCGTGGTAGTGCGCGGGGTGGTGCGCGGGCGGCGAGGGCGGGAGGGGCGGCGGCGCGCCGTCCTGGAACTGCGGCGGCGCAGACACGTAGCACTGCTCCAGCGCCGTCGTCGTCTGCCAAGTGTAGCTTCTACTGGCAAAGGTACGTTTATGTTAATCCTACTAATATTATAATTGTGAATGTCAAGTTTTTTTTAACAAAGCCGACAATACAGTTCGATTCCCGATCGAACGTTCAAATTATTTATTCGAACTAATTTGTTCTAAAATAATGCATTATTAAAGGTGTTTTTATAACAATTATTATTTAAATAAATACGTTATTCATCACTAATAACATCATTCGATTTAAATGAATACGACTACTATCTATTTCCAAATCCCTAAGTAATAGGGTTGAACAAACTTGACATGTAACCCTTTCATGGCAAAACAACGTTTGCCGGGTCAGCTAGTTTCTTTATAAATTAAAGATATACAAAAGTATGACTTTATTCAACCTATAAATATAACAATACATAAATAAAATAAAAAAAAACAACATACCTATTACGATCATGTTGCACATTTTCACTGCATGCGGCGGAGCACTACGCTGCGTGTAGTGTCCGCTGGAGCCGCCAGAGTCGCGGGCGAATGACGATCCGCAACGACTAACAAACAAACATTACTTAATACTAGCTACTATACTATATAATATAATAAATCTATAACTGATCACTGTCTGTACGTAATAGATATAGTAAAAAAATTAATATATTTTAATAATGTTATAAGACCCAAAATAGTGACTTCATTTTTTTGTCTATTTGACTGTTTTTTTTGTGCGTTTATTCGGGAACACTTCACTATTATATTTTGGCCACCTAAGAACTTTGTTTTGTTTAAATTGGTTAAAAATACCAAAAGTTACGTCAATTTAAAAAAAATACTTCGACAGAAATGATAATAATTAATTACAACAAGTGAGTAACTGACATAAGTAAATAAAATAGCGGGTTAAGCCGCAGGGTGTGTGCCCACAGTTAATAATGTAAACTTAAAATTGGGACGCTATCTGACTGTCCCCACTTAGAATCATTTACTTTCATTTCTCTGCTGTTGGAAAATAAACATCGCGTTAAGTGCAGGAAAAGTAAGTTTAGGTTTAGGAAATCGGTGAAAATATATTTTTATCTTTAGTACAGCTATAAATATCTAATACAAAGTAATTGCCATTAACAATTATTTTAAAATGAGAAAATTTAAAGTTGTAAGTTGTAAAGTAACCTGTTGTACGACTGGTAATTCTCTTCACCGGGCGAAGGTGTTCGGAGAAAGCATCACACGACGACATTAAAGATGAATGGTTCGATCTGTAACAACAGAATATATTAGTTATCTAACTCAGAATTTTAATATTTTTAAAGTGTTATTACCTTAGGAAAGGAACCACACTTGGGAAAGATATACTACATTTAAAAGCGTATAATTTCCTAACTTAGCAGGATTTGAACCCGCGCCTCCTGGAACCGTCCAAGCGCTCTGACCATTTAATCCATACGTTGTTATCGGTACGGGCTATGTAGAATTCCTATACGCATGTTACAACTTATTTTTTATTCGCATCTCTGTAGGGAGTTTTTTTTTAATTTCCGCTACTATTCCGATGCTAACTCATTGCCCTGCCATGTGCGGGATTCAGCGTGAAGTTGAAAATATATTAATATGTATCTTTTCTTAAAAATAACTCACCTGGTCCCTTTAGAGGAGCACGAGGCGGTGCGATGGTGTGCGGAGTGCCGACGCCGCCGCGGCGACCGGCCGATAGACTCCGTCCCCACTACCACGTTTACTCTAAAAATGGATGATATATTTTAAATATTATACTAAATCGCGGCGTTGAGTTCCGCCATTTATACAATATTCTTTATTTATACTAATGGAAATGATATATTTAATATTTTCACTGCCTTACTCTGGTAAAAAAGTATTGATTTTTATCACTCAACATGCTATGCTTAAAGAATTCGACGAGAAGTAAAGAATAGAATGTCTTAATGGGAATCTGAGTGTCTTTCCTTCGTCATACAAAAAGTGACGTGCCTCTCACATGCGGTTTTAATAACCATTCCAGTTCTATGGACATCTTATATACATATAGAAAAGAAAATTAATATTAATACACACTGTTCTGGATATCCATGAGCTTGAGCGTGTAAATCTGGCAACGATTTGTGACTGTTTATGTTTGTGTTATCATCTTCCCGTGCGCTCGGTTGGGAATGTGAATTAGACCTGAAAACGCAATAATTTATGAAAAGCAGAAAGCGTTAAAGTAACAAAATTGTATTTAAGATTTCCTTATTAATAGAAGAGTAGTGAATACAATAGTAGCAAACACTATTGAACTTGACCATTTTGATAAAACTTACTACTTATTCTAAAGTAAAATAAATTTGCTTTAAAATCCCTTACAGAAACGCGCAAATTCTGAAAAGTAATTGCCTTATTTTGAGTCGGGTTAAACATACAAGTTTAAGCCTACCTAAACATATCGTGGCGCTGACTGCGCGTACTCAGCCGGTGGACGATTGCGACTAGCTGGTCGCCAATTGCGGCATTCATCTGCTTGAGGACTCGATTGGGGGCTTGCTGGAATTGAGAAAAATTGGTAATACAAATAACGCGGTAAATTTGAACCCGAATACCTTTATAGAAATTGCGATATAGACTAATAAGAACGTCATGGCATAGCGCTTGCAGGGGTGCCAAGTTCCCAAATTTTAAGTTCATTTAAAAAAGTAATTCGACATTAGCAGTATCTTAAATTTATTTTTGATTACCAAACCATCGCAAAGGTAAAAAAAAAAGATATTTACATTAGAAAAAAAGAAACACTCACGTATAGAATAATTACTCTTCATAACACATTCAGCTCTTTTTGCCGCGATATCACAAATGATTCGGGAAAGAAGACTCTTGGGTCAAAACTTCTATTTTTATCTTCCTTGGAACCGGAGTTAGAAGAGGATGTGCCCGAGACGTTCCCGACGTGTGCCCCGAACGATCTCTGTCTGGATACACGTCTTTGAGACGTCGCGAATCGGAAAACATCTTTTGAGCTGTAAATTTAATTAATTATTTAATTATACTAGCAACCTGTTCGCGGCTTCGATTTGCCTGAACTACATTACTCAGCTTCACGCTGTATCCCGCACATGTCAGGGTAGGCAAGAGGAATATGGGAAATCTAGTGTTAAGATATTTAGTTCCACTTCCGTTCGGAAGGAAGCGCAACTCAAGCGCCAACGTTTTGCCTTGTACCAGAGCGAAGAAACGAAAACATTAAATATTTAAATTGAAAATATTAAATATTAAATTTCCCCGACCGGGATCGAACCCACAACCTGTCGATTACATTCACACGCTTGTGCCACTGCGCCACGGCCTCACCTGCATAATTATTATTTTTATTCATCTTAATAGAATTATCTATATTATCATATTTAATCTGAATTACTTTCTTAGCCTGTCGTGGCAGGGCATAACCGTGCGGCTTGTTAAACGCGACAGGTTATAGGTTCGAATAAAATGTTTAATATTTTTATTTCTTTCTTCTAGTAACAAGGAAAAGGCAAGGCGTTTAGTCCCGCCACTCTACACACAACTCCGTAAGTTTTGTACAAGTGGGGAACGGGACGATATGTCTTAGCACTAGGTTCCTAAGTTCTCCTCCCTACCTGCAATGCGAGATACCGCGTGAGCTGAAAAAAAATAGATAAAAATAAAATATAAGCAAAGATACTTACAAAACATACGCAGGGTAATATACATTTTCTCTACTGTCAGAATGTTCTAGAAGCCGCCTTAAGTATTCTGTAGGCCTTCACCAGCGCTGACCGCACGAACGCGTGCTCGCTATGCGAGGTTGTAGCATCTTAAATTAAGAAGAATAATCGTATACGAACTTATTTTTTTTAATAAGGAACTTGGGACTTAGTGACACTCAGTTCCGTTACCGCACTTTCTGCCAAATTTAAAGCATTGCGTGTTTACAACGGAACTCAACGCTGGGTTTGCCTTGTTACCTGAGCGAAGAAATGAAAACTGTTTACTTTGAGAAATATTACATAATTATATTTCGATCCACCCCAAATCTAGTTCCTTTACTGCGCCAAGACTGGTCCCTTAAAACTGTCATTAATATATTAATTTAAGGCCACAATGGTACTAAGCTGAATGTCATTGTGAGTTCGATAATCCATTCAGTCAGCTCCATTAAAATGGAATGATATAATTTATTTCCCATTATGGTGAGATAGGTGCAACATTGAGTTTCACGCTAAACGTAGTGTTTTCGAATTAGCGGAAAGGTTTAAAAAAACATGACACTCCTTTCTTCCACATGACTATATTATTTTCATAAAAAAAACAGATCTAAAGAAAATGTTCAAAAATATAGATATAATACCAAGTTATGATTATACTTAGCATCAACATTTTTATCATACAAATTGTAGAATAGAGTGCGTGCGAAATTTGGCTTATTAGAGGATGAGAAATAATTTCCGTAGCAAATTGTAGGAACGTCGTATTTCAACATGGCGATACTTTTCAGCTACACGTTGTGGATGTACGTGTAGCTGAAAAGTATATAAAGTTCCATCTACTTACGATCACATGGTAAGTAGATGGAGCTTGGGAACCTAGTGGTTAAGATACTCCGTTCCGTTCACCACACTGTCCGCCAAAATTACCTGAGGCGAGAAATAAAAATTATTAAATATTTCATTTGAAAACATTAAATATTCATTTCTTCGAGTGGGGATTGACTCACAATCTGTCGTTTACAGTACACGCTGTGTCTCTGTGCAACGATAATAGATAATTATGCTAATGTAAATTTGATCTAAAAAGATGAGGCTTCCGGATAAAAGAATACTAAGATAATGTAATTATTTCTATATTGCTGTGTGTTTGTTACATTTCGAGGGTTTAAAATTACCTTTAATGAGATTAGATAAAGAGAAAGTTACATTGACGTTCAATAGTTGTACAAATATTTGTTTGGTAGAATTAATTAGCTTTTAATCTTTAATTAAATTATTAATAGCCACGTTTACCAGTAAAACGTTACACCTAGCACGTCAATTTTATACAATAATTGGAATGTGGAGTATTTTAAGTATATCTATCTCCTACTATCTTAAACAATATTTAATCTTAGTTTAAACAAACGGGTTATTTATTAAAACGGGTATTTTAATAGTTTTAGTCTTTATGGGAACTGGTTAAAAAGAGGAAACTATTTTTATCTACTATATTATACATTCTTACATAGTTTAAAAAAATATATGTTTTTATCATGACATAGTGGGGAAACCGAGTGGGACGGAGTGTCTTACACTAGTTCCCGGGTTCCCTCTGCCTACCCTGCCTCGTGGTAGTCGTGCGGGATACAGTGTGAAGCTAAGTAAGTATTAAGACTTATACAATTGACCATACATCCTTTTACTATATTTTATTAAATTATTATTTCTTTTTTTATATAGATACTTACATGGATTACAGCATTCATTGTTAAGCGCCCCAGAACTCACGAGATGACAGCCACCGGCCGCTATCGCTTGACTCAAACCGCTGCTTACCTTTAACGAGGAAAATTTAATTAATTAGTTACCTATTACAACTTGTTACTTGTATTAATAGTAGTTAAAGAAAAAATGGAAATGTTTTATTGATTGGCCTAGACACACATACATACAAACACATACAATTTACGTATAACATCATGTTACAATTTTTTTGGCTTGATTGTGCATAGTATAAAAAATGACTTCAAATTAATGGAAAAATATTTATGTCTTATAAGTAATAATTACGTCAACTCTTCCTTCAGCTTTAGCTTCTGCGCTATATCCCTAGCTGGGTGTAACAGAGGAGAACGGAGGGCCGAACGCTAGAGTGGGTATTTTCAAAAACATATAAGACATATTTATCAAAAAATAATAATATTAATGAGACTTACCCTCAGAGGCAACTCTTGCTTCCTATCCAATACCGTTATCGGACTTTACATAGAAAGCTTTGGACTCGCGAGCAACTCCACCGCGGACTTCACGTTTCTGCTGCGGCATTGTCGTCTGCATTGACCGTGACGTCGCCATAATCCTTCTTGCTGGCAACTTAACGAAGCGAACGAGAGAATCTGCTAGACGACGTCTGTAAATGTATACATTTATATCATTATTATTGTTTTTGCTTTAAATTAGCATGTAGTTTTTTAAGCCTGTCGCGGCGCAGGGCCACAAGTGACTGTAAAAGATAGGTTGTAGGTGTTTTCAATTTCTTTTTTATATTTTCAATTCTCTGGTAACAAAGTAAAACATGCGAGGTAGCAGAACTAAAAACCTCACTCAGTCTTGTTACCACTGCAGTAATAACGGACGGCCTAGTAATTAGTATGCATAATTAATACATTACGTTAATATTTATCGTATTAACAAAGTATAATAGAGCCCATTTCTGTTTATCCTTTCTGTTTATTTATTAGACATTTTAGGAGTGAGTCATTAGTATTACAAGCGAATGCCATATCTTTTCGAGTACCATTTTGTAGGATTTAATTTAAACATTCGCTAATAGTTACCAGAATTGTCAGATCGTCTATTAAGATAATATATTATGTGCGTTCTTAAAACAAGGATTATTTCTGCAAATAACATCTAAATGTGTTAAAACAGACCGCACGGATATATTACAACCCTTAACATATTATATGATTTTTGTAAACTATCAGATAGTGAAGTCTTTAAAAAGTATTTATTATAAATATAATCGTTTACACTTATTAATATTAAAATTGTGGCTAAGACAATTGGATCATAAAAACATTGAACTATTAGTTTAACTTAAATCGGTGCATATTGTATTTTTCTGGATTAAAACATGTAGTACATGTTCCCCGCTCTAGTAAACAAACCGCGGTGACTTCAGTCACTCAACACGGTAGGTCTCGAAAATTATGCTGAAAATGGAGAACAGTGTCTTAGCTGGTATAAAAAATATGGAGCTACACCGTTTGCCTTAACAATATATAAAAATGTTACACAATAAACAACTAAAAGCAACAACAAACCAACCTAGGTGGAGATTCAAACGACCTCGAATACGAAGTAGTGGCGGCACCCTCAAATTTCTTCCGGACCTCCTCGACTTTCGACCAGCCGGACTCCACATTCAGGCGCCTCGCCAATTGATTATTTTGTACCGCATGCTTGGCCAGCTCTTCCCTGGTCCTCTTGACGGAGACCTCAGGTATGAGGTCCCGATGCCGTCCAGTACGTGCCTCGTGACATCTCTCTATGAACTGTCGTCTGCGCACTGATAGTGCGGCTGATGATGGATCGTCGTCGTCGGTCAAAGCACCTTAAATATATTTAATATATTAGCTTAATGAATATCAAATTAGATATTGAAGAAACTAAATCTTAAACATAATAAAAGATTGATATTGTGAAATTTATAAACAAAATTTACTAACGTATTTTTTTTATTTAGACACAGTACTAAAATCATAAAATACAGTATACGATCTTGGCGAGGTGGTGGTAGTTGCGTAGTGACACATGGTCTGACTGTAAACGCTACAGTTGTGGATGCGATCCCACTTAGGGAAATCATTAGACGAAGCGTAACGCAGAGTTTAACCATTTAACACACATATTACGGTCCCTTTGCCTACCCTGCTATATACAGGTGAAGCAAAAAAGTAATTTAATATAAATCTTTACAATTGTAATATAATGATAAAAAAAGATGAAAAACAGCTCACATTATGTACAATATTGCGGTATATTAACAACCGTGACTAATTGACTCTAACCATCATTAATTGGCTGACAATAGCAACTGGAGACGAGACCACAAAACTCTAATAATTATAAGGCATCGATTGTTAGTATTTGCGGGTCGAGCTCGCAGGCAATAGGGGGTAATTACTAGTGCACGATATCGATTACCGTTGTACTGCTTGCATGTTAGTAACGATCATAGAGTGGGTAGGTACATCATAACAATATCGTTGTGCCAATTAAAATGTATGAATTCAATATAGGTTCAGTCAACCATGTTTTATGATGCAGGGTATATATGTGTTATGAATGTGTTTTGATTTGGTGTTGGCAAATTTTAATAAATATATTTTATACTTTAATAAAAGAAATTAAAGAAATTTAATAAAATAATTTTCTTTTTGGATTTACTATAAAATTGAATTGCGAATTAGCTGTTTTGTTTATATTACCTTAGGCTTAGAGCGGTCAGAGCTTTAGACTTGATCTTATACTTTAGAGAAAATCAAGTACCTACTGTACTGTCTGTAGTTTAAGGTATATAAAGATCGAAATAGTATCTATTGATATAGGATTAATTACTAACAATTTCTTGCAACTGAACATAAAAAATATTTCTTACATTTTGCAATGTACGCAAAAATACGTTTCACACGTAAGCAAAAATACGTTTTTGGAAAATGTATCTATAAACATTTTCACATTGGACATTGATGTTTTTTAAAAGGTTCAAGTATCATTACGTTTTAGCTTTTTTATTTTTATTTTTAAGTAAATATATATGAGCTGAGATATAACTATACAGTTATAAAAAGCATTGTTATTAACAAAAAAAGTAATGTGTCATAAAAAGAATGATTTAAATATAAAGTCCATTCTCACCATTCCCATAAATACTATTTTTATTCACAATTATTTATTGTACTATACCTAGCAGGCTGCGCAAGATGCGAACGACAAGGTTGATAACAGGACAGCGCGGCCATCATGCCAGGCGCGGCTCAGCTGGGTGCACTCCGAGATCATCGTTTGCCACCCCCGCCGAGTACCACCCCCTGCTCAATTATCTGAAACAAAGGGATGTTTTAATTTTGACTGTGCACAGCTCTTTTTAAATGTAAAATAATTATTATTTCGTCTGGCTACGTAGACAGAGGGAGACAGTGTTTTTTGATGCATAGTGATATCATAGAGGTACAATTAAGACGCGGATGGATGGAGTAAACATTTACATAACTAAAGTAAAAAGTACGCTATAGTTTTTGCTTGCTTGAAGATGAAGATATATGTATTACTACTTTAAATATGCGTGTTACCTCGCTTTAATTTGACAAAGAGTGGCTATGAGTCTATTCAACAGCAAATGTACAGATTTATTTAGAAAATTGGAATGAAAACCGTAATATTTATTATTTACGTAGAGTTTCCTTCAAAACTATCGTATACTATAGTATCCGTAACATAAGTGCCTGCAGACTTTGAAATACAAATCATTCGTTTACACGCCACATTATAATAAATATAATGAATTATAAATTTATTGTTTTTGGTTTTAAAACTAATTTAATTCCATACTTTTCCTGCTTTCAAAGCATAAATTTAAACTAAGAAAATAATAATAATTTAATATAAAAAAAAAACCAAAGAATCAATTTGAAATTCAAACGCTACGTTATTTTATCTTTAAATCTTTACAATTCCACTATATTATAAATACGGCACACGAGCACGTTCAGTGACCCGTACAGGTGTCCTACATACTAAATGCTCACTTAATTTAGGCACAGGCTATTATAGTGCCTAGGCCTACGCATATTGGCAAATAATTAGCTCTACAATGAACCGGTGACCGGCTGATAATGTGGTTCATGCGTCGTATATAATTCGAAGCGCTATTTATAGTTGTATAATAATGTTATGTGGGATAGAAATTAGGGTTGTGTGTCGTGTAATTATAATAAATAAATGTATATTAATAATATTTAACATTTTGAGTATCTCGCTCTAGAAGGCACAGTGCGGCGTTGAGTTCCGCCTTCACCTGTGCCATGACAGGCCTCAAAAATAAACTTAAATAGGTATATTTAAGTTTATTTTTGAGGCCTGTCATGGCGCAGGGGCACAAACTTGTACGCGACAGTTGTGAGCTCGTTCCTTAAGGCGGAACTCAACGCCGAACTGTGCCTTCTAGAGCGAGATACTCAAAATGTTAAATATTTATTTTCCTTTTAGTGGGCATCGAACTCATACCCTGTTACGTTACAGTAGTAAGCTTGTGTTCCAGCGCCACGACTCTATCTCTCTATGAACAGCAAATATATATTTAAGTGTTGAAGCATTTATTCCTAGTTCGTTTGAAAGTCTTTACAAAATTGTTTTTATGCCCATAATACATGCCCTTTATGGTGACAAAAAAATACATAAATTTCCCACCGTCTAAAGCGGGAACACTTCAGATCGAAATTCACGAAGAAGCATTTTATATTTTCAAATTTAGATATACCTATATATAATATGAGTATATTACTTCACCACTCCTGAAGAATACTTTGGAGCTTATCGAAATATTATTGGCGACCAATTTACGCACAATATAACGAAATTTGTATAAATAAATTAATTCGTAATAATGATAAAACAACTATATATTTAACTGTTTTACTCAATAAATACCACTAGTCTACTAACTGAACTAACGTACTTACTAACAGAGAGACCTATCATTGTATTACAAATAATATATAACCATAGTGTAGAAAAAGTGAGTAATCGAGTATGTGCTTTCGTTTTCTTGTAGCACTTTCTAGGCTAACGCACTCATAGTATCCAGTTAAATTAATTACTCGACACTGACAGAGAAATTGTAACTTGATTGTTTTACTTTGAAAGTTTCTTTACAATTTAGGGCTTAGTAATTGTTTAAGAAAGCAAAAAGATTACTTCACGTAAGACAGACATTAAGCAAGTGAGTTTATGATTTATTTTATAAAAGTGTAACATTTGTGGTTTTAACGATTTTTTCTCGCGCTTTATTAAAGTTCAGAATGCATGTAATCATCAACATCGCAAGATTTTGAAACTTCTATATATACCTAGCTCAAGGATTTCACGATAGATTCTGTTCCGATATCCAGCATGTTTCGACATTGACCAGATGGATGGCCTGCCCACTAAGCATCGTCTAGCTTGTGGCCAGCATTCAAGAACTCTTCTGTTAAAACAGAAAAATAGAGTCGATTATTTCATTCTTTATTTGAAAGAAATAAACAACACGCTCCTGTCTCACGATTTTATTTGATCTGCGAGATAAAGATGGTTAAAATTATTTTTTAACGTAACTACTTAAAATTTAATATATATAATAGATTATGACGTATTATCACTACCAGCTTAAAAAGCTTAAAATATATATAAAGGATTAAAAGAAAAGTAACACAGTTTAAATTTCTTAGGTTAAAATGTGGTTACGCGCTTATCGGACTTTATGGTCTGAGGTTTGTGAACCCGATGTACATGTGGGAAATATATATTTTTTATATTACTAGCAACGTGTGGCATTGAGTTTTGCCGCAAAACACAGAGGTGAAAGTGAATAATGGAGTGTCTTGACATTAACACTTCTTTGGCTATTTTGCCATGTCTAAAGCGTAAAACTAAAAAAATTAAAATATAATATTTGCTATATACACTAGAAAATAATTATAAACGTCTATTAAATGTCATACTAACAAGAAACACATTAAATCAATTACAAAGTAAAGGATTGATTACTCTCTAATAGTATATTACCCAAGCTGTACTGCCCGAGCTATAAAATTAGCAGAAACGATCGCTGACATATGACCCGCCTTTATGCAATTTTATTCATGTCATTCTTACCATTTATACTAACTATCTTTTGCACGATAGGTTGCAAGTTAAATCCCCACTCGAGGAAATAAAATATTTAATATTTTCGTGTCTTCGCTATGGAAACAAGGGAAAGCAATGCAATGCCTTAAATTAGGCGGAAAGTGGGGAACGGGAGTGTCTCAATGAGAACCACCGAATGCCTTAGCTCAAGGTTCCAAAGTTCCCTCTGCCCACCCTGCCACGTGCAGAATACAGCGCGAAGCTAAAAAAATACCGAAATTACCCTGCGGCTTCGCCCGCATTGTCAAATGGAATTAATCAATAGTTGTGTATGATACATAACACATTCAAGAATGAGAATATACTCCAACAGGTACAATGGGTTACATTGGGACAATAAACCTAATCTTTTATCATAAATAGACTTAACTAAAATATTTTTTTATTCAAAGCTTCAGCATAAAGTTACGCATTACTTCTATAACTACACTAACACCTACCATGGCACGCCTACACTGTGCCTAAGTTAATATTGCATAATATTAACAGGTATTTTCCTTAGGTATTTAGTTGTAAGACCAGAACAAAATTACAATGCTATGATAACATTGTTAAACTCATAGTTCGTCACCGAGATTCAATAACTCACACTAATTTGCATAATTCTTTAAAGTAGAAACAAATTATCAAACACGTTCAAAGTATTGAAGCAATAGCGATAATAACTGCTGCTACAAATCACAAATATGATCAAATATCTTTAAAGTAATACTATATGGTAATATTTATATAACACTTAGCCAATACTTTAAAAGTATTTACTAGCAACCCGCCCGCGGCTTCGCCTACTTTGAATGACAATGTTTTATTTACTAATCTCAACTAGGTACATTCTTATTCTAATAAAATTAACACTTTTAAGACAATATCGACACATTCAAAAATTTCAGCTAAATGAATAATTGAAAAGTAATTAAATTTTTTCAAACTAAATATTTTAAATTGGCGTAACTACTTTTTGCTAAAATATAATAATGAAAACTATATTTAAATCTGTCAACTTATTTAGCGATTACAAACGCATAGACAAACAGATCAAAATTAAAAAATCACTATTTTAGGTCCTATTATATAAATAATCGCCCCTCAGCTTTTTTTAATACATATTCTATGTACATATGATAGTGGTCAGTTACAGACAGAAAATTTTTCGTTTTTAAGTATAAATGACAGAAATATTTATTAAATATAAAATAAATTGACATAATTTTAACGTCAGCTGTAACATCTTGTGACAGCATAAGTACAAATATACCAATTTCAAATACAAAACAGCTTCAAGATAGCAGTGTAGGCGCAGAAAAATCGAGTGTCCGGACACTCAAATTTTCATATAATTTTCTTAAAATTAAAAATTGCCTAAAATTAACTAACAATCACGTCCCCTAATGTCAAACTGACGTTTATGCAAACATCATGAACGGCAGTTCCAACAGTTTATGTAGCCGTGCACTCACTCAACTCACTCAACTCATGTCGTGACGTATCTACATGCATTTTACATTAGCATATTAACGTTGTGTCACGTAAATATTAGCTCGCCTCAATTTGGCAGTAATGTTCGTTGAGATTGCTAGGCGGTGCACACGAGGACAATGGTATTGAATTAGCAGGCCACTTTGTGAATTTGTGTTATTAAGAGCTAAATAATATTGTAAAAACTTAAAAAAAATCTGTATAAATTATATGAGTATACTTTCCCCATAAATTCAACTCAACGTAGCTTTACGCTGTATTCCGCGCATGGCGGGTAGACAGAGGTAACTTGGGAACCTAGTGTTAAGACACTCCGTTCCGTTACCCACTTCCCACCGAATATGAATATTTCATTTCCTCGAGTGGGGATTGTTTCTATTCTCTATTACCATCTGTACAATAGGTAGAGCAAACTTATAAATTATTATTAGTATTATTTTTCTTGAAATATTGTTTAGTTCGTACCTACTACGAGATATCTACAATATGGACATTCTCTTAGGAAATAATAAAGCAAAATACTTGATGTAAAAAATTTCAACTTTTGTCTACATTAATTGCAAAGAAGAAAAGAGTGTTAGATATAGTGCCAATGGTCACATGTTCGCATGTGGTAAGTTTATACACGTAAATAAGATTTTAAACACCTATTATCGTTAAAACGGTATTAAATTGTTGAAAATAAATTATAACTATTTTAGGTTATCCTCTTAACAAGTTACAAGATAAATATAAGTTATATCGTAAACAGACCGTGACGAAGTGCTTATTAGTTAACTCCTCCACATAAGTAGAAAATAAGAGGCCGCATTTCAAAAGATCATGATTTTTAAAGATTTACGAAAGTTGTGAAACTTTTGCTCTTTGAGCGCCTATTCATTTCAACAACTTTTCCATTGCATTCTTTGGTTCTTATGATTTCATTTGAAGTATTTAGATTAAAACATAATACGTAATTATGTGAGATGTTTGTAATTGTAATTTATTTTCGCTTAAGAAATATAAGAGGAGGCCAGTGGCACTGTGGGCGCAGTTACACGGTCTGGTAGAAAGGCAATGCGTAGCGTTGAGTTGCGTCACTTAATATGCAATGCCTTAAATTTAGCGAAAAGTTGAGAATGACAGTGTCTTAATAGGAACTGAGTGGCTTAACACTTGGTTCCCAAGATCCCACTGCTTGCCCTGCCATGTGTGGGATACAGCGTGATTATTTTCTCACATGAATAATTTCGAATTTTCATTGTAAATTACAATAGTTCAAAGTTATATAGTTGGCATTTTAATATGAACCATATTTATTTAAAAAATAATTAAATTAATTGTTCTTAAGTATGTTGACAAATACTCATGAGAGCTTGACGCTATATTATATACATGACAGGGTAGGCTTCACTCTATATCCCATACTTGGTAAAGTAGACAGGGGGAACTTGGGAACCTATTGTTAAGTCGTTTGGTTCCTCGCCTACATACCAGTAAATTTGTCATCTTTTTATGACCTATACAAAGTATTACGTAAGTTATTACATAAAAAATCTCAATCTAATCGATATTCATCACTTATCTCCTACATGTACCTACAATATATAGATAGAGGCGTGTCGTGAATTATAGTAGCATTACAAGTAAAGCGGTAACATCTTAGGTAACGGCGATGAATGACCGTAATGAATCAATGGCACCACGCTCGACGCTCGGTTGTGCGTTTGTACTGTTAGATGTAAACTGTTACTTGCATGCATTTAAATATATATATATATATATATATATATATATATATATATATATATATATATATATATATATATATCTATATATATATATATATATATATATATATATATATATATATATATATATATATATATATATATATATATATTTAGATATAGGTATAATAATCAAGTACAATAATAATTTGTAATATAAAAACAAAAAAAACAAAACATAGTAAGATACACATGCAATATATTTAATTTTAATAATCAAACACAGCAAATTCTGTTGAGTTGCCCCACTCAATAACTGCTTATGCAATGTCTACAATTCGGCGAAAAGTAAGGAACCAAATAGAGTGTCTTAACAATAGGTTCCCAAGTTCCCCTTACCTACCCTACCAAGTATAGGATATGTAGTGAAGCTCTCAAAAGTATTTACAACAAATAATCGATACTACAACGTTGATATTAGTTACTGTAATAATATTGTCATAGTATTCTTTAAGGAATAATGAATGATGCAGTCATGCCACACTTGGAACATGTCAGACATGATTGCTATAAGTTCAAACCCATTGAGGGTAAGGTTATCTTTTGTAATAAGTATGTCCCTGGTTTTTTTAAAGGAACATTATCAATGTTATTTAAAACTGACTTTTACCTTAAAGCTATATGAAAAGCATCAAAACCATTATTCTTACATAGCACGGTAAATAGAAATTACTTACTGTTAGGACACTCCATTGTCCTACTTTGGTATCGAATTTGAGACATCATGTGTTGAGTGGCAAAACGAATCGAAATGAGCTCGAACTCAAAAATCATTGTGTTTTACAATCACAATGTCCTACTCAACCAAGATGATCTCAATCAACTAAAGTAGTATTATATTAAATTGAATAATGTACATAGTTCATTACATCGTAGGCGCAACCAAAGGCGGGTTTAGCAGTTTAATACAAAATTAGAAAATAACATATCGTTTGATGTTTCGCCAACGCAGTGAAGGCGTTCATTTCGCAACGGCCAACGCCCGGCTGATTTACACTGACGACCAATAAATACGATACTGTTAAGTGTTTGCCGACCTGTTTATATTACAGTCATGTTCTTAACTCATATAGACATGTCAAATCATGTGGTTTTGCTTGCTTTTTAAATTTGCTTGTTACAAAGAAGCAAGCAAAAACACATTTTGATTCATAATAATTATATACCCGTTGCCTGTTGTGACGCAAATATTCGGATAAAAAATATTAAAAAATATTAAAATCTTTTTAACTTTTGCTCTGGTAATAAGGCATACAGCGCGGCGTTAAGTTCCACCACTCAACGCGGCAAAGCCTCAAATTCGACGGAGAGTGAAATGGCTTAATAAGAATGAAGTATCGTTAGGTTATATTCCAAAGACTTGATTGAAGTTTTACATTAAAAACTTATTAATATACCTAGTATAATTCGTTTCTTAGAATTCCCACAATTATATATATTTTTTGTAATTTCAGAACTGGTTTTCTGTTAAAAACAAAGAAGGAATATGTATTTGCAATATATTAATCTTGATTGTAGTCAAAGTATCTGTAGATAGACAGAAGTATACGTCGCAACATGTTGCGAAAAAAAATCGAGACAATATTTTTTTCATTTGAAATGAAAATATTGAATATTTCATTTACTTGAGTGGGAATCAAACCCACAAACTGTCGCGTTTACTGTAGCATCCTTGTGTCGCTGCGCCACTGCAGGTCTCTCTCTGTAACTGCATACAGTATATAATGGCCTGTTTTATTATTTTTATTTAAAAATAATCTAGTAACAAATCAATCGAGGCCTGTCATGGCGCAGCGGCACAAGAGTGTGACTGTAACCGACAGGTTCTGGGTTCGATCCCCAGTCGAGGAAATGAAATATTTAATATTTTCAATTTGAATATTTAATGTTTCATTTTTTCGCTCTGGTAATAAGGCAAAGCGCGGCGTTGAGTTCCGCCACTCAACACGCAATGCCTCAAATTCGGCGGAAAGTGGGTAACGGAAGTGGAACGGAGTGTCATAACACTAGGTTTCGCTTCCGTTCCCCCTGCCTACCCTGCCTAGTGCGGGATACAGCGTGAAGCTGAAAAAAAAAAAAAAAAAAAAAAAAAAACAAATCACTTCTTCCTTCACCTTTTCACATAATGTAGCTAATCGCAATTTACCACATAATACCCATAAATCTACATTTACACGCGAGTCGCGTTAAATCGATGTACAAATTCTAATTGGAATTGAGTGGGTCTTCGTTAAAGTTTTTGTCTATATATATATAAAAGTTCTGTTAGATACTGACAAACTGCCGACAGAGTTACATCTGGAGTACATCTGGAGTTACGTGGCGTACAACGCCGTAACTGTAGGAGAGGATTTCTGGAAATTTCTGTAGAACTGAGAAAATATTTAGGATGTTATGTTTAGTTAACAGAATGTCGACATATTGAGAATCTTGAGCTGGGATGTGCCACGCCAAGAAACAATTCTCTAAAACTAACTGCACTTTAAATTTAAGAGAGCAAGCAAACGAAGCCACGGGCTACGAGTATAACAGGTCGGCTATTGCGATGGTGGCGCAAGGTCATGGAGATTCGAGATTCGTTAAAACGTACCGTTACATTGTTATATTAGTTACGGGTGTGCGCACGATTTGCTGTACGTACCGTGTATATGAAAGCGTGCTCTTAATATCTATATGTTATTATATGTACCTTACTATCTAGATATTAAGGTTATGGCAAAATTATGCATTATTATCAGTTGTTTTGTTTTTCGCCTTTTAGAATATATCTAATAATTTTGTTTTTCAAATGTAAGATTATGAAAGACGGAGAAGTGAAGAAAAATAATTATGGGAACTTTAAAGTTTTGGGAATCATCATAGAAGTAAGTAAATTAAGTATTAAAACCATTTTAATGTAAATTAGCTTCCAAATCTACCTCCAACTTCTGAGATTTTCTTATTATATTAATAACAACCTAAATAATATGTATACACATACATAACAATCAACAAACTATTAATAACAATTAGATAACAGTGAGAACATAGATTATATACTGAATAGTCCAGTAGTTTGTATGTCCATAAGAGATAGGACATCATAGAGTATATTTTATCTCAATTTCTAGTTAATCAATTATTTATTTTCGTCCATCCAGCTGTCACTGAGAGGCTGGCTGATAACGACCAATATGGAGCATTAATGATATAACAGCACGATCGACGAGCAATGGCCTCTCCTTTTTAAAGTTTTGGTCATTGTTCAAAAAAAGAAAACAATATCCAACAACCTTCATAACCAAATCTTCATAAATCGTTTCAATTATCATTTTTGGTTGTTACATTGTCAACATAATTGTTTAAAAATACAATTTGAATAAAACTACATACATTCGAATATATTAGTAGCAATAATCAATACTAAATACCAATGTTTAACTACCTTTAAAGTAAATATAATAATATAATATCAACGTGTATTTTTTAGTTGAAATAAAAAAGAAAACTTAACTCTAAATAAATAAATTTAAATCAATGTACCTAATATTTTTTTTATGGAAATGACAAGGGTCACCTGATGGTAAGTAAACACCGTCGCCTACGGCCCTGTGTAACACCAGGGGAGCTACAGGTGCGTCGCCGGCAAGGTGGAGGTAGACGCGCTTTTTGAAGGTACCATACAATAAACGTACTGTGAGTGGGAGTATACGAGTGTTTTAACACTACGTTCTCATTATTTATTTTATAGTGAGTAAATCTTTTACAGGTACGCCTCCTGAATTGGAACTGGAGCGGAGTATGTGGGACTAAAGGACCGGTAGGTATAGGCCGTCCACACTACCCACTAAAATCTAACGGTGCTCTTCGGCCGTCATAAGCCGGTGCAATGGGAAAGAAAGAAAAGAAAAGGAAGTAAAAAAATCAAACGTCATCAATATATAGAAATGTGTGTGAGAAGCCCTACAAATATAAACAATTGTTTACTTAGCTGGCTAAATACAAACTGCTGTCGCTTGAGAAAGTAAAACACGAAGTAATCAATTCACTATAAACGTGTAAATCAATATTGGTTCGAGTCGAGGAAAATTATAATCATAAATAGCAAGCATATTTTTAGTAGGGATATTTTTAATGGTGGCCTGTCGTAGGGCAGGTGCTCAAACGAGACTGTTAATGAGACAAGACGAAAACTTGATTTTGGCGGAAAATGGGAAACAGAAATGTCTTTACGGGGATGTAATGTCTTAACACTAGGCTCCCAGGTTCTCTCTGCATACCGTGTTATATGCTGACTATAGCGTGGAGCTTAAAACGATACTTTCGATCATTTAATCATAAATAAATTTTTAATTATAACAATAATATTTAAATTGGTAAATCGAAAAAATATTTAATTCTTCTTTCTATCACACTCTATAACCAGTACAGGATAGTGTAAGCAGAGGGTGTCTAATGTTAAGATACTCCATTCTCAATTGTATGCCCAATTTTAGAAACACCGAGACGACTTGCATGACGAAACTACACCGCTTATATATCTGTTTATATATAGATATACATAGTAAAACACTAGTACAGGCCATTCTAAATTTTGGTTAAGACATCAAAGAGCAACAGACAGACTGCAACTGTCGCAATAAAAATATTACAATTAATAAATAATGTTGCAATATATAAAATAAATAATATGCACAACATTATAACTTGATTCTATGTTTTTGAAATATGATACATCGTACGATGTTAATTCTACTTGTATTGAAACAAACTAGGAAGCGAGGCGCTAATTCAGCGCATCCGCAATTTTACGATGTCCATATAATTATTATGATTATGTTCACGTTTATATGGAAATTTTCTTTTGCCATGCATGCATTTA
The DNA here is from genome assembly GCA_019049475.1 of Eueides isabella. Classification (NCBI taxonomy): domain Eukaryota; kingdom Metazoa; phylum Arthropoda; class Insecta; order Lepidoptera; family Nymphalidae; genus Eueides; species Eueides isabella. The sequence continues at coordinate 6,205,683 of CM032407.1, forward strand.
TAGGTCTTAGCTACTTTTTATTTGAGTCAGCTTCACGCTTTTCTTCACGCGCTTCTTAGTATCCCGCACATAGCAGGGTAGACAGAGAAAACTTGGGAAATTTGTGTTAAAACACTCCGTTCCAATTAAGATATTTCCATTTCCAACTTTCCGCCAAATGCGTCAAGCATTGCGTGTGCAGTAACTGAACACAACGCGGCGTTTCGCCTTCGCCACACCGGATAAATTAAAATATTTAACTTTTCGTCCGAAAAGAATCGAACTTACAACCTATCGCGTATACAGTCGCAGGCTCGTGCCTTTGCCCCATGACTGGCCTCTAACTGAATTGGTGTTACAGTAAAGAAAGTAAAAACCAAATATGTATAATTTATAATATGTTTTGCTCTACTCAGGTTAGCAAAATTCTAAATATAATACAATCAACTTATTATATTTTCAAAAGTTTGGGATCCCAAAACCATTCTCACATGAAACCTGTATTACACGGAGTAGGAACGTGGAAAGAAACTAGCAATAACCCGTTGCGTTCTGAATGATAGAAATACCGCGATGTTTCTTTTAAACTAGACTAAGGAACCTATGACGGTAAATGTAAATACTCCTTACAGTCCCTTGAACTTCGCGTCGTAATTTTATCAATAGGTTTATTAATATTTATACTATTTTTCACAAAAATACATTGTTAGCAGAAGTTTATGATACATATGGTAATATTATATGTACAACACAATAAGCATCTATACAAAAGTGAACGGTTGTGGTTACTTGCGACATGCAAACCACATCTGTTGCAAACTGCGTACTAATATTATTTTTAATAATTCCTCCGTTTCTTTGTGCTCTAAAAGAAATGTAATTGAAAAAATGTTGTAATTTCCGGAGTTAACATCATTTCTTTTCATCACATTTTTCATCACATTTTGTGTGTTTATTTCGCTAATAAAGTCAGAGTAAATTTTTAATTCAAACAAGCGTTGTGGTAAAATTAATTTTATTCTAGTCAGTATTTCATCAAAGAACAGCGGTTTTTCATTAATTAAATATTATGAATTATTACAACTTATTAAGCGAACTGCTAGGACAGCTTTACTTTCATTTCTCCAGTTTGGTAGACAACATTTACTGTTGAGATCCATGGAAGTTTCTAGTGTTTGACGAAAAGTGGAAAATTGGATGTTTTAAAACAATTTCCGGTCCACTAACGAAAAAAGCAACTTTAAAAAAGCTTAAAATTTCGATATAATTACAAAAATAACAGAAAAGACAATTGATAAAAAAAACAAATACAAAGCTAAAATAACTGCGAAAAAGAAGCAACACACAGCTTACATTTAAAAAAAAATCTTATATAATTATTATAAAATCAAGTTTTCTTAGAACCGAGCGAAAAGCGGAAGTTGCACTCGCTGATACAGGAAGCGATCGCACCGTATAATCGGGTTAGTATTGGAGCTTTTATCGAGATGTTTTGATCATAAAACAATAAATAATAATATTCCTTATAATTTCTAAGGACAAATTTAAAGTCTAAGATTTTTAAAACTTTACACTATATCCTTCATATAGCAGTGTAGATAGAAGAATCCAAGTGTTATGACACTCAGTGCCTAACATCGCCTAATTGTCATTTCCTGTTAACAGAGCGAGCTCATTGCCCGAGTGAAATCGAACCCAATACCGTCGCGCTTATACGAGTAAGACGCTATACCTCTTCACTACGAAGGACTCTATTTGAAAAGCATCGACATAATTTAAGGCAGACATTAACTTCGGTACGCTTGGGTGTATTTACCTAATTAATTTATCTTTATTTGTACCTCAATTTTCTCATAACTGTAGGTTACCGATCTTCAATATTTATTCTTTCTCCTTACATGTCTGAGGCTTAAAACGTAAGATTTTTTTTAAATATCCTTTTAATTAAGAACATGACAAAATTAAAGTCTCTGATCTAATATATAGCTCAGTAAGAGCCTGAACTGATTATGGAAGTATTCAGTGTCCAATAATATATTTCTAAATTATTTTTATACTTTAAAGCTTAATTATTGAAATACTTATTTTTTTCAATATTGCACTTTATTTCGCACATAGCTGGTCAGGCGTACAGAATCTAGGAACTTAGTGTCGAGACACTCCGTCATCCACATATCACTGAATTCGCAAGACATTGCAAGGTGTCTAGAAGAACTCAACGCCGCACTTTGTCTCGGTACCAGACCGAGGAAATGAAAATATTGAATATTTAATTTCCACGAGTGGTGATCAAATCCACACCCAGTCGCCATTACAGTCATATCCTACGCCACGGTAGCCCCCCTTATAGCTAGTTACCTTATACAAAACACCTGTTTAATACACTTTCGTGATAATCTGTATGCTTGATGACCACAGGGCTAATAGTCTAATGTTTGTGAACATTAAAAACAGTTCTAGTTCAAATTATACAAATTTACATTGAGAAAGCTGTTGAAGCAATTACCGTTATAACAAACTGGATTGGAAGGACTCAGGAGCAGGTATATGCTAATTACTTATCTTGAGTTATGCGCAAAATGTACATATATATATATATATTTTTTATATACATAAAAGCACATAAAATACATAGATTTCAGCACTGATTTCCACATGGATTATTTTAGCTTCACGCTGTATCCCGCACGAGGCAGGGTAGGCAGAAGGAACCAGGGAACCTAGTGTAAGGACACTCCGTTCCACTTCCGTTCCCTACTGGATGGAAAATTTATTATTTTCATATTCCGGCTTTGGCAAGACAAAGCACGGCGTTGAGCTTGGCAGATAACAAACACTTCACAATGTCTCGAACCCGGTCGCAAAGTGAACAAACGGCATATCTTAAAACTAAGGTGGTGGTAAAGTAAGTAACATGTTGGAAAATACATCTAGCTGTAGATAGTTGTAAGTTTATTGTTGGAAATTTCTTTTTAACAGCTCAAACTTTAAGGATGACTGTTTTTTTATTTCTAATTAACCTAATTAGACTTAACATTGCACTGTTTGTAAAGGATATTTCAAATGTTTTACGTAATGTTAAGTGGTTTTAATATAAAATACAGATTACTTATGATGCCATTGATTTCTTCTAATTAAATAACATACTACTGTAATCAAGTGTTAATTAAAGTACTCAACAACAGACAAGACATGAGACCTATCGTGGCACAGGGGCACAAGTGTGTGACTGTAAACGGGTCTGACTGAAGGTTGGACCTCACTCGAGAGAATGAAATATTTAATATTTTCAAATTTAATATTTAACATTTCATATTTTCCTTTCTTTTCTTTACTCTGGTAACAAGCCAGATCGCTGTGTTGAGTTCCGCCACTCAACACGCAATGCCAATTCGGCGGAAAGTGGGGAACGGGAACTGTTCCCAAGTCTCCTCTGCCTAAAAAAAGAACAAAATAAAAACAACAGAAAACAGATAAAAAAATTAATACAAAAAAGAAAAACTAAAATGATACCAAAACACGAAGCTCTAGCCTAACACAACTTATTATTCGAGGCACGTCAGCTCGTTCACACTGGCACTGGCATATTTTACATGTGTACTTAGGACTATTACACGGTGTTCGTGTGTTTACAACGGAGTGCATACCGATATTATCATTTGTCTGTCTGCTGGTACGCTGCTTTGTGAGAGGCGAGGTGAGATGTCACTATTGTTTTTAAAAGCGCCTAGTTCTAAAGCACGCATGTATAAATAATATTATTTCTGTAATGTTATGCAATAGGTACGGTAGAAATTTTAAAATACTTTAGGACTTATGTTTTTTTTTCTTTTATTATCATGTACGAACCCCGAAACCCCGTTTTAACTAATTTTGATCAGCAAAAATATTATTTAATACTTTACGTTAAATATAAACTCGGCAGAGCGTATCTAGTTTAACTAAAATAATATGTTAAGGACATTAGAAAGAATTATATAAAAGTTTACTACGATAACCCTCGTAAAACAGCATTGCTAAAGAAATCGACCATGTCTACTACACAGCTTACGTCCGCTTATTCAACGCTATTGTCGATGGACGGATATCCGGCTGTCACTAGGATTACGATAGAAAAAAAACTTGTATATTTGTCGATGGATCCAAAATAACATTATATATTTATTAGATTAGAAATAAGCGTTTGTTTGTCAAAGATTAAATAAGCATTGTAATAAAAAAAGAGCATATTGTTTCCGGTAAAGAGAGAGCTAATAACCCCCTGATTTCTATAGTGATACAGATATTGACATTATCATATATAACGTTATCATATGTCCAAATCCATATAAACTATATAATATATTTTAAATATATTTTATAATAGATGGCTGTTGTGGCGCAGTCGTACGTGTAACTATTACGTATTTTCAAATTAAACATTTTATCTTTTCATTTCTTCGCTTTGGAAATTTGTGGCGTTAAGTTTCCATAAATTATCTCAAATTTGGTTTTGGTAATAAGGCAAAGCGCGACGTTGAGTTCCGCCACTCAACACGGAATGCCTCAAATTCGGCGAAAAGTGGGGAACGGAAGTGGAACGGAGTGTCATAACACTAGGTTTCACTTCCGTCCCTACCCTGTCTACCCTGCCTAGTGCGGGATACAGCGTGAAGCTAAAAAAAAATCTCAAATTTGGCAGGAAGTAAGGAACTGATCGGACTGTCTCAATCTACTTTGCCATATGTGGGATACAGTGTAAAGCTTAAACATATAACTATATATATCAAGAAAGAATCTTTTTATAGCTACTGTAACATCACATTCTGCGACTCAACAAAGCCTACACCTTATAAAGTTAGGGAAAACAAAATATCCTATTGTATTTATTACATTGGGTTGTCCAAGTATGGATCATTGTATGGAGTATTGGATACGGTTGCCTTATTCGTAATCAATTGATTACAATTGTTAATGTCCATACTTCATAGCGCATAGAATAATAACACGGTTAACTGGACTTTTTATAAAAACTTATCATAATTAGCTTAAGCATTTTTTAAAAAAACGTATATATTTTTTTCTATTATCACTAGAACAAGTATTTTTTCTTTCTTAAGTGTGAAACATCACTTACTGAGTATAAGTGCAGTTGGTCTATGGTCCTATTGGGATTTATCCGTTATTCAGTCAGGTGAAGTACAATGTTCCGTAATCAAACATGCAATATCTATAAATGGGAAGAAAGTAGTAAACTAGTTTATTTACTGGTTTACTCTTATCAACCTGCAGAAATACGGAAGATGCGAAAATATTTCAGAAATCAGTATTTTCAACTTAAATTCTCAGATTTTCATAGCTTTACGTGTTTTTTAATATCTGAAATTTTAGAAATATGCGAGACGAAAAGAAATGTCATAAAAAAGTGTTTTAACGTTTAGTCGTCTACAAGTTTAAAAACTATTTAATGCTATACCGTCTAAACCACAATCTTTTATGACTGGCAAAACCAATCAAATAAATATCGTTGAGTTCTCTTTCTCTTACACATTCATAGAAAACTTGTACAATTTTATAATTTTTACTTTAAACTTATTGTAAGTAAAATATACGTTAATTTAATAATTATACATTAAACTGTATGTAGTATTTTCTAACAAAAATCATTGATAATGTAATTAATATCATATAGAAACTATTTGTAAAAAAACGGAAAAAAAGTGTTTAACACGTAATATTACTGGATGAACTGAAAGCCATCTGTACTCCACAATATTCCATACAGACTTAAGTCACAATTGATGTTCCTATTACCTCAATAAGAAGAAATAATTAATAATTAAAAACAATAAGGAAAATATTTATTAAATGAAAATATCAGATGATGGTGTAGGTACTATTATCCGATAACTCGATCACTGACACATAAATAACTATATCCATACGAGCCAATGTGGGAAGCTGGCGACCACAACACCTGTACCTAGGCTTACTCACGTGAGAACCGGTATGCAGGGCCAGAACAAGAATTGTATTATCTTTTTTGAAGCCACAAAACGTAGTTTTTTTGATACTTATAGTTGATTATCCTTTGGGAAGTTTAACTTAAAAGTAAAAATGTTTACGCTTTTTTCCGCAACGAGAATTTGGCTTTTAAATACTCTCTCAAATATCCTCATTGCAGACACTGTGCAGCCATGAAAATCTGGGAGAGAAAATACTTTTAAGTAAAAATTACTTTTAAGAGTTATTGATACAGAAAACTTGTTCCAAACATATTATTTATTTTCAAACATGCCATGTTTGCTCTTTTTATAAAACTCTCATAAAATAAAAATAGATCAACAAATTCATAAAGCTCAGTTGGCTAAGCTTTTTTGTTTTTGTAGAGAGTTGTGTGACAAAAGCGGTTAGAACTTTTCCGACGACGTATGTACCTACGTGTACTTTATAGGTATAAAGCATTAAAATATATTAAATATTCATAAAAATCTAATCACATTTAGTGTTATTAATTTTTACCTGTTTATTATATTCAGGAAAGTAGATAATACCCCTACTAATTATTTATTTTGAAATATATTGATAATATATTGATTTGTGGAGAACGGAACGGTGTCTATGCAATGGATTTGATCTGTTTATCCTGCAATGTGAAGCACATATCGGAAAGCTAGAAAAGTTGGTTAATAATGCAGATATTTAATATATTTCATTTGTAAAAGCAATTATTTCTTAATAATAAGAAACGCAATTATACTCAATTATACTTAGTTGTACATTAGTTACTTAAAAGCCGTTTTTATTTTATTTGGAATTAAAAGTTTTATTTTTTACACATCTATATTTAGAAAACAACGATTTACCACAAATGTTGAAACACATTATTTTCCAAATTCGAACAATCAAATACAAATATAACAATACATACTTTATAATAATAGTACCGAATACAAAATCGATTTCTCACTTTCACCAAACATGTCCACTATCCATTCGCTTTGCACTTATTCCGACTAAATTGTTGTTCATTTCAGAATTATCACAACGACCCCAATCGATTTTAAATTGCTAGATATTCGATTTAAAAAAGATGGCACGCCCGAGTTTTTTTAAATAGTAATATATAGTGTTAAGTTTTTATGCCGTTGATAAGTGTCTGATCATACGTGATAATTATGGATTAAATTATAATTATATTTTACGGGTGGAGCGGCGGAATCCAACGCCGCGCTTTGCCATGTTACCAGAGCGAAGAAATGAAAATATGAAATATTTAACTTGATTTTTTTTTCTTCACGCTGTATCCTGCACTAGGCAGGGTAGGCAGAGGGAACGGAAGCGGAACCTAGCGATGACACTCCATTCCACTTCCGTTCCCCACTTTCCGCCGAATTTGAGGCAATGCGTGTTGAGGGGCGGAACTCAACGCCGCGCTTTTGCCTTATTTAACTTGATAATTTGCCATTAAGGTAAAATTACCCTGCCATTTGTGAAAAAGCGTGGAATAAAAACAAAAGATTTAACAAATACTAACAAAATATGATTATGAACTTAATATTCTTGTCAAGTTTTGCAATGTCGAGACAAATGCATTCAAATGGATCTATCTATAGACATATTGTGATAGATCTTATTATTTTGTTCTCACGACGGGCATATATTGTTACGGTCTAGTTAAAATAAAACTAGATATTAATGTCGCCTTCCATTTAATGAAGTTAAAAAAATATAACAAATTATAAAAAAATATATAAACTTATTTCTATATCTTAGCCGACTCCTCAATTCCATTTGTTTTTGTACGGTCACGTGGGAACAAATTATGAATGGATGGTGATGATTCTTTTGTTCTAATTGTATTCTACGTAATTGAAGAAAAAGTTATTACACAAAATAACATATCCACAAAAATATCAAATAAGTAATTTTTATTTCGCACTATAGGTACTCTGCAAGGTCAGGCATTTTTTAAGACCTTATTTATTTTGATTGGCGGAACTCAACGCCGTGGTTTGTTTTGTTACCAGAGCGGAGAAATAAAAAAAGTGATATTCTCTCCAAATGTACGTCTCTGCCAGAACTAATATAAAAAGATTTTCTCTTATAACTAGCAACCAAGCATACGCTTTAACGGTGTTCTCAAGTAATGTACTTGTATACATATAATGTACGAGGTAAATCGCAAATTCATTTCGCCTGTGAGATATGAAAGCGTCATGTCATCATATTAGATAACCAGTAGAATTTGGATAGAAAACTTGTATAGAAATGTATATATATGAAATATACAGAGTCACGGTTTTACGGAAGCAAGTTGTGTTGTACCTTATATATGTTTATGGAAATAGAGAATGTTTGATTTTCTATTAGCTAACTACCTAGTAACTAAAATTATTCCTTAAGACCGACGCAGCTAAGTCTTCATTTATACTTTCAAGTTAAAGATGTCGCGTAGCTGTGAAGGCAGAGAGAATTTTTCTTTACTTTCCCTATTAATTGAAGACTTAAAGTACCTATTGAGCGACAGAATTCAATTCCCCGAGAATCAAACCTATAATATCATTCTTACAGTGAGACGCTAACTCAAACTACGCCAAAAGTGTTTAATTTATTAAATTAACATTATAAATTTCTTTCAAAATAAACCTCGCTAATATAAGATAAATGATTACATATTAAAGGCAGACCACAAGTCGAAAGTGTCTACTGTTTATGTAACAGCCGTCATATTAGAAAATGGTACTTAAGGATTCATAAATACTGATATGCATCAGTTGAAAACCGTATTTGGTAGAAAAAACGTTGAAAGAAGTGTTTTGCCACTAGGTTCAGGCTTAGAATACGATCACCCTGGTACTGATGGTGTCGTAATACGACTAAAGTGCGTGTGGTAGAGTCACGTTGCCAGTAATGGCAACACGCATGGGCAGACTCGACCGGATTATTACCACCCCCGGCATTTAAGACCGGCGTTAAGTAGTGGCTTTGGCCACTGCGTTTCGCATTAGGTAATGCCGGACCCCGGTGCCCATCCACATCCACAAAGGACGGCAACGTTCCTATAGCTCCTCTGGAGTTACTCGGGGCCGTCGGCGACAGTGATCACTTACCATCAGGTGACACGTGCGCTCGTTGGCCGTCTTTTCCATAAAAAAAAAGGTTGGCGGAAAAAAGCGTGAAGGTGAAAAAAAAACAATCATTTACAAATACCATTAAAATATGGTCATGAACTACCTTCAATTTTACAGTTTACTTAAATAGCTAATCGTGCAACTGGGACACGGCCGTCCACCTCAGGGTCGGCAATTGTTCTGTCACCCATCAATTCCTAGGAGTGATTTGAGAGCGATGGAACAATATGCATAACGATTTGCTGATACTTGACCAATTGTATCAAAAACTTGTTTTATTTTGTCTATTTATAGTTATTTAGAAGTATGTATTTTAAATTTTCTGAGTGATAAAAAAGAAATTTTAACATATTATTATAGAAAAATATCAAAATATTTTTTATTAGCTTGTTCTGGTAACAAAAATAATGTTTTTGCGTATACAACTTTATGCGATCCCTTTATAGAAGTAACTTTAACTGACGTTTCAAAAAGTTGTAACAACAAGTACTTCTAATATCCTTAAGTACCTAGCTTATATTTTTTTACCGTATTTATGTAAAATAAAATGAAAAAGAAGCAATTCTAGTAAGAAAAAGGACATTTTGCAGCCAACTCCAAACTGCTACTGACTGCCTCTTTGTAACACAACAATGAGATCTATTGTTCGCATCCTGTATAATAGTACCCGTGGAGGAGCTAGACTCCTAGACAGTATTGTTTGGACTCGTAAATTGAAATGGCTAAATGAGAATGTAACTTTACAGAGAATATATATGAAAATTTTAATTAGTCCTACATTTTAAGTACTTATGACATGAATTGTTGCACTGTTACATGTCTGACTCTATGGTTGTGGGTACTAATGTCATTTGCATTATTGGTTTATTTATACTCGTAATATTTCCATTTTTCCGTTCTATTAGGGCTTGGCTGTGATGTTTGAGCATTATGTTACACATATGTAACAGTAGGTAAACGACCCATTGTTTTATTCCCGATTAAGTTGTACAAAACATTGGGATAGGCTCATCCAATAGGCAGTGTCTCAAGACTGATAAGTAGTGTTCTATCACTAAGCTATTCTATTCCTTTTTTTCCATAGCAAAATTAAATAAAAAAAAGTCTTTCTCTGACATCGTAGATAACTTTTAAACTATACTTACCGCTTATTCCCGTACAATACATCTGAAATAAATTAACAAATTTCAATATTTAGAACTTAGATATCAAAAAGTTCAGCCGACAGATTTCATTACACCTCTCACCGTCGTCTCAGACAAAACCTAACGACCGCAAGTAATAAGTCAACACGATTACACCACGGATTCACAATACTTAAAGAAAATGTCGACGGGGCAATGAACCCGTAACACGATCATAGTAAATCTGTATTCAGCTGTTAATTGAATATTATGTATACAAGCGTAAACTGTAAAATTGGAAAGATTTTTTAGTTTTTTTTGTTTAGCTTCACGCTGTATCCCGCACGTGGCAGTTTAGACAGTGGGAACTTGGGAACCTAGTGTTGAAATACTCCGTTGCATATCTGTTTCCCACTTTCCGCCGAATTTTAGGCATTTCGTGTTGACTGGTGGGACTCAGCGCCGCGCTTTGTCTTGTTACCAGAGCAGAAAATATTTAATATTTTATTTGAAAATATTATATATTTCATTTCCTCGAGTGTGGATCGAACCAACAACCTGTCGTTTGCAGTTACACGCTTGTGACGCTGTGCCTCGACAGGCCTCAAGATTTATCATAGGGATGTTAAAATTTATTTCGTACTTTAAGGATTTTCTACCAGACACAATACACAGAACACTAATCAATGAAACAACTTTGATAGCATTGCTAGTCTAGACAGACGGATATTTAATAGCACCTATTCAAAACGAATGAAATATACACCCAGTTTATTTAGAGCATTTACCATTTTACCTATACATTCGAACGAAGTGATTTGTATAAAAAAGTCGAGTAAAAAATTGTAGACCACTAGTTTTCTATAGTGGCAGTGAACCTGATCTCAATATTGTGTAACTACAGGCTTGTGCATTTATAGTTGTAAAATATAAAGCAGTTTTTGTGAATCAAACATCTGTAAGAGTTCTGATGATACTCCACGGGCTGTGTTTACGTGCCAATTGTTACATTTTTGTTAATATTTTTTACAAAATAAAAGGTAATCAGTGGCTGTAAAAATTGGTACTATTTATTGAGACCATAGTGACGCAGTGGGTTGCGGCTTCTTCAATTCTCACGCGTGGGAAGGAAATATTTTTATTTTCTGCTCTGCTTTAACAAAAAGCTTGGTTCCAAATCCTATTCGACGCGCGGTGTAGTCGTACCTGTACTCGTTTGGTCTGTCTATTTGTTACCATTAGGCTTTTTCTGCTTAAAACGATGAAATCGAATAAATCCTTACAAATTTTATTTTATATATTCTTATTGATTTTATTTTTACATTGTTATGCTTTACCGAACAAAGTTGGGTAGAAATTAACTCCTTCCTTGTCATACATGGTATTTGCCTTAACGTAGACAGAAAAAAAGAAAGGATACGAATGGTCTATGGAAAACTCTAAATCCAAAATTCATTTAACATCCACATATACAATACAAAAGTATAATGTAACACCTACGCCATACAGACAGACGTCTCTAATAAATTAATAAGTATGACATAACCGTAAACAATTGTATACTCTAAAAACAACAACTTTTCGTTGGTAATCAATAGAAATTGGACACTAACTACCTTAACTAGTTAAATCAGTGCAAAATTATAATAACCTTTCACGGCCCATTCTTACAATTGTTTGTCTTGTGTTATCTAATATGAATAAACGAAGCAATTGTTCTTTGAATTTGCTCGTTAAAACTAATGTGCAGGAAGTAATTTGAAATCATTTCATTATGATGCCACTCAGATAACTTCTATTTGCGGGCGACAGTTAAAGTTGTCGTTAAAAAATGTGTATCTGTATTTATATTAGCTATGTAGAAAACTATGAAAGGGCAGTCATTCATAAGATATGTACATGTAAATTTTTATAGTGCATGCTATAGTACAGTTAGTCATTTATTATACATACTAATAAAGTTGACACGTGTACTGATTGAAAGCGACGGTTGTGGTTTTATATCTTACTTGGGGAAATATTTATTTATATTGGACACTAACTTTTCTGGCTGAAAATTACAAGTTTTCACAATTTATTAGGTTGAGATGTAATTTTATGACGTTAATCTTATAATGTATACGTTAGATTACAACTAGCTACATAATCAGCTACACTCTGTGTTCCGCACATGGCATATTAGACAGAGGGAACTTGGGAACCTAGACTTGAGAACTAGACTTGAGAACCTTCCGTTCTCCATTTCCGCCGATTTGAGGCATTGCGTGATGCGAAACTCAACACCGCCTTGTACCAGAGCAAAGAAATAAAAACATATTTTTTTATACAATTGTACATCATTAAACTTAATTAGTGTATATAACTTACGTATTAATAAGCTATTTAAATAACAATTATCGCCCAAAATACAAGCCCTGCGACACAAAATACAAGTATTTAAATATATTAAAACTATTTATAAAATATTATCTAAAAATCATATTTTATATAAAAAAATATCCGACTAAAATATCTGATGCGAAACATTCTCAGGGTGTAACCGGAAGCACGATCATTTGATCCAAGCTTTGGCTCCGTTCCAAAGGAACGCTTAAACGTCCTCAAATAGTTGATGAACTTCGATGCTCCTTGTGATTCTGTAAAGCTTTGATCCTTTTGGTTAAGAATAAATTCCTATAAATTGTAATAGAATTTAAATTTCAAAGATATTTATATAATTTTGTTATGTTAATTCAACTATAATAAAGAAGATAAGTATATAAATACGTACAGACAAATATTATTAAATAAAATAGCTATGTTATTTAGATAGTAAACCAAACTCAAAATTAAAAATAATGATTATTCTATATCGTACTGGTTAAAAAGGTATAGATATGCCTTCTCGTATTCAGGTACACGTAGATTCTATATTACTGACGATGGTACTATACTTAATGAGAATTTCATTGATTCCTTATATTTTCTTTATATATATATATATATATATATATATATATATATATATATATATATATATATATATATGTATATTTATATATATATATATATATATATATATATATATATATATATATATATATATATATATATATATATATATATATATATATGTATATTTATATATATATATATATATATATATATATATATATATATATATATATATATATATATATATATATATATATATATATATATGTGTGTGTGTATATGTATATCTGTACATATTATAGTTAGTAACAGCTAGTAAATTATATATAAATGTTAATATAATTTACTAGCTGTTACTGACTTTAATCCTGTGATCGAATGGGTTAGCGTTCCTCGTTATATTTACTATCCAATATGAAATAAATATCGAACCAGTAGTTTTTGAGATCAGCGCATTCAATCAAATATATCCTTTAATCTACACTGTAAACTATGGTAAGTCTGGTTTAACATATTTCTTAGACATATTTAGTTCAGTTAGCGAGATTGTTAATTTTTAAATGTATCTACATATTATTTCATCTATATTTAATGCATCATGGGAATTGGTAGGCGATCAGTAATCGAAACAGAGACGTGGTAACTGAGTGACTGTCAAGATTAGTTTTGATTTATAATTATGTGGAATTCAAATATAAACCTTATCTAATCGAAATATATGTGAAAATCGAATGCATCCATCTATGGACAGGTTACTGTCTGTAGGCCGTGTTATAATACAATACAATATACAACTTGTATGTTACGGAATATTATGTGTTAAACTATTTTCGTACTTAAATCAATAAGGATATGGGAATGTTTTCCTATAAATGTGTTACAACATCAGTATCTCGAGACTTGTATCGAATGTATCTGGGCTTAGTTTGATTTATAGTAGAATATTTCTTTAGTATTCTACTCCACGTTTTCGCCGTTTTCATTGACATTTTTAGGTTGATATAAATATTTATTTTGGGAATTTTATGTGGAACTGACTTCATTTTGTTTACACTGCAGTGCTTGATGTAAAAATATCAACTGTAGACCAAAAACCGGAAGTTTCACGTTCATCTGCTAAACATATATACCAATGAATAAAAAATATTATAAATATGCTTCTAAGTATATACTATGTCGCAAATTAAGTATGCAATACACTTAAATATTTTATAGAACAGTTATAATGTAGTGGAATAAGTTGACGAAGGCTTGTTCAGACAATGTAGAGACGTCAAGAGCTAGACTGATGTAAATGTACCTTCTTTACCGGAGTAATAAAGAATGTATATTGATTTCAATGAAAGTAACTCAGTATATATATTTAATATAATCATATAAAAAAGCTGTCTATTTTATTTAGAATTTTCCACATTTTTATGCTTTTAACCATCTCGAATAGGAATAGTGGTACAATATTAGTATCTATTTAGACGCACGTGTTGTATTCCTGATACTATACTTATTTATTTATACAAACAATGTAAAAAAATAGCATCTATCTGATGCTCCCATTGGTTCTAATCTCACTACGTTCAAAAATTTTATACGTCTTTCAAATAAGTATTTCAGGCCTTAGATTGTGTGGATTAAAACTTTAAAATCAGTAAAAAAAATATACTATACTTATTTAATATTTCGTTAATGATTTAACAATATTTGCCTCTAAATTTACCCCCACAGAATAGAAAGATCCATAAGAAAATAAAGCTGAAGCATTATAACGATTTGGACTTACAAAAACGGAACTAATTATTTTTTTCACTGTCCGTTGCAGTACGCAGGCGCAGTCAGTGCACCGTGGAGACTGCCTTTTACTACCGTCTGCAGCTTGTACTATGGATATACCAGTACAATGTACAATAAAGAGTAGTAACTTTACTATTGTTACTGTAGGAAGTACGCGAATTATGTAGAAAATAACTTTAATTATTGTGGGCACTTTTGTATGTTTATCTTGTAATGTTTAATACGGAGGAAGTGAAAATATTATTTAAGTTGTAATTATAAAAATACTAAAGCAAATAAAACATTTCTAACGTCTCCTAAATATCTAAAATTTCACTTATATCATTATTATAGTTATTATTATTATTATCAATATTACCCTCTTTGTATATAATGTCTATTAAATAGACATCTACATATATACAAAGAATATATATACAGTATACACTATAGTATGTATTTAAGCAATATTTACGCGTTCGCTAGCGAAAATCAGAAAACCCTTAGTAAAGTCGCAGACAGAGATATAGAATGATATGGATAAATACAACCTCATTTATAGCTTGAAATGCCATCAAAGTTTTTTGTTCCACTTTCATATACTATTTCGTTTTTCATGCTAACCGAGTCATTATAAGTGTTGCTCACATAAATATTCGCTACTCTATAGATCATGTTTTATAATTTACTAGTCGTAATTTTATTTGTTTTGTACTTTGAAAAGTAAATTAAAAAAATTATTTGATTCCGCAAAATTTTAAATAATACTGTATCTACACGTTTATACTCCTTACATCCCAAATTTCAACTTTTAGGTCCAGTAGTCTCGCCTGTACGTTGTTTGTCATTCATAAGATATACATAAGTTACACATAGTATATGTACGTGTTCGTCTTTGTCACTTTATTTTTTCAAGAAAAACCCTTTTTGACGCAAAAACTAAGAACAGTCTCGCACATTCTTAAATATTCTACAAGAGACATTTAAGCATCCGAGTAACATAAAAAGGAGCGTCTTGCTATTTTTCTTAAAGAGGACATGTGTTACTAAATATTTGAACTTAAGCGAATGAATAAAAAGTGTTTTTTTATTGAAAGGACAGACTTTGTATTCTATATATTAAAGGTAGGCAGACGAAATATTCTGATCATATTTCTTTGACATTGCTTGTGGAGTGGTGGAACTCAATGCCCCACTTTTTTTTATTATCAGAGCATAATTCATTGTCTAGGAATCGAACCCTTACCGTCTTGTCGCGATGATACATATATGTGTAAAGAGTGTGAAGTAGTAGTAGAAATCAGAAAAACATTACAAAAATTAAATCAAGCCGAAGAACCTATAAATTTATTTGAAGGCTTCCCTTTGTACCAACTTCGCAGCTTTAGCCCTCGTCGCTCACCCCTAGTTCAGTCATGCGAGTTTAAGCACTAGTTTTTATATTTCTGAGGAATTACTTCAAAGTAGTATGCAATGCTAGAATGAGAAAAATAGAGCTATATTTTATTTTGAGGCTTTCGTACCAACGTTTGATTGTATGATTACGTTATATAGATTTTTATTTTCTCTACTTAATATGGTAATAAGGCAAAGCGCGGCGTTGAGTTCCGCCATTCAACACGCAATGCCTCAAATTCAGCGGAAAGTTCCCTCTGCCTCGTGCGGGATACAGCGTGAAGCTAAAAAAAGTTCTCCGCTTTGTTACACAAACTCGACTTTAGCAAACACGCATTGGCTCTCAATTTGGGTGGAAAGTGGAGAACGGATAATTTTCACTAGATTCCCTTTGACTATTATGCGGGAAAAAGCGTGAAGATGTATTATATATTTTTTCCATACTAAAGTAATACTTTTGGGTGTTGTCAGAACAGTCACAATAGTTAAACATATCTTACTTTTCTATTTTTGGTCACCATCACTCGTTTATGTGAACAATAATAAAAATATACATCTTTTTTAGGATCAAAATTGCTATCTTAACATAATTACACGCCAACGTGCTTTATATGGTTATACGAAGACAAATATAGTAGGTTGCTAGACATGCTCTTATGTAAATGTTTGTATGGTTTTATTACTTTAAGTAAGGGTAAATGACGTTAAGCCCGCCGTGGCGCAGCGACACAGCGTCTGTCTCTAAAGGTTGTGGGTTCAAGTCGCAGTCGAGGACTTTTTTATTTCCTCACCGTTGAGTCGCCACTAAATAAATTATGCGAAAAATAAAGGGCAGTTGTTGTTACACTAGGTTTATCAAGTAACCCTGTTGCATGCGTGATACTGTGTAAAGTTATGTTAAAGTAAAAGTCCGAAGTATGAAAAATAAGCATGGAATATTCATCAATTTACGTTTACAGTTGTTATAGGTACTTAGATTATATTGAGCAGAATTATAATAGAATTTATAAAAACAATTAAAAAATAATTGATATACTATGATTTCACATATAGTGTACCTATATCTGTTATTTTAGTGTAGATATATTGTTCTTTACATGATACAAAAATATAAGCGAACAATTTAACAAAATTTCTTTGTATAATCAAACTTAAATATTTTCTCTTATCACATTTTAATATTAAATAAATAATCGCACAATCCAAACGGATGAAGCCGTGTTTCGCTAGTTAAATATATAAATAGAGATGTCCTTCGGGCATTGGAATAAAACGCGAATACAAGAACACGTGACTCATAAGCAGGGTCTAAGCATATGGTAAACACGTGGTCGGTAACGGGGATACACTCGGAATAATATAATCTACTTATGAATTATAATGGAATATTATAATCTTAAGACGAGACCTGTCGTGGCGCAGCGGCACAAGCGTGTGACTGTAACCGACGGGTTATGGGTTCAATCCCCACTCGAAAAAATTAAATATTTAATATTTTCTATTTAAATATTTGTTGTCTTCATTTCTTCGCTCTTGTACAAGGCGCGGCACTGAGTTTCGCTACTCAACACGCCAGAAGTGAAGTTAGCAGAAAGTGGGGAACAGAAGTAGAACGGAGTGTCCTAGAAGAAGGTTCCCAAGTTCCCTCTGCCTACCCTGCCATGTGCGGGATACAACGTGAAGCTGACCGAGTGAATAAAAATTCTATATCTAGTAATATATAGAGACGTCACCGTGGTGCAGTGAAACAGTTGACGCGAAGCTCTTGGGTTCGTTTCCTTTTCCTTTTGGTTAAGTTACGCGGATTTTTTTAACACAAGATTCCGATTTTACACATACAATAAACATAATTTATCATTTATCAATATATAATACTTAATAAATTTTAACGCATTTCTCTAATATAATAAAAATGAAAATAGTAGAAATAAGAAGAAAGAACTAAGCATAAACTTTGAAACAAATATTTAAAATAATGAGAACAGAGGGAAAGAGAGTGTGAGAGAGAGAGAGAGAGAGATAAAAAGAGGGAAGGATAACAATAAAAGTTCTTCAAATTAGATGTACATACGACTTTCATTGTTGCATATTTGTTATATGTTCATAAAAATTGTTTTCTTATCCTGGAAGGATCTCTAGTCCTTCAACAATTACTTAATATTTTTTATTTAAAATAACGATTACTTGATAAATTCGATAAAACATGTTTCTGAAAAAGAAAAAAACAAAATGTTGATAGATACTGCAAGAAATAACCTAATTTCTTACTACATTTTTTACTTATCACCTTGAATACTTTATAGAAATGCCTAATAAATACGTAACAAGGAAACTTAAATATCCTCAAACATTCAAGTACGGTGGTAATAATTAAATTAATGTTTCCTAAGTTAAAATGCAAATGTGGAAGCGAGATATGATTTACACGTCCGAAGCGAGTTCCCTCTAACAAAACACGCAAGCAAGGTCGGCATAATTAAATTAGTGAAGTTAACGTAATAATTAGTTAATAATTTGTACGAAGCATCCACTAAGGCAGTCTCCGGCCTGACTAAGCGCAATGGACGTAGGCCCAATCCACATTTGGAGAGAATTATTATTATTACTGCTCTGGTGCTAAGTTTCGTCGCTCAACACGCTATATCTCGGTAATTGGAGATCGGAACGTCTGAAGTTTCTGATAGCTACCCATGCTATGCTAAGACAAGATATACTGTATTATTAAAATACATATTATATTATTAAAATAATTATTATTGTTTCTTCTTCTTTCTTAACTTCATGCTGTATCCCGCACGAGGCAGGGGAGGCAGAGGGAACCCGGGAACCTAGTGTTAAGACACTCCGTTCCACTTCCGTTTCCCACTTTCCACCAAATTTGAGGCATTGCGTGTTGAGTGGCGGAACTCAACACCGCGCTTTTGCCTTATTATCAGAGCGAAGAAATGAAACATTAAATATTTAAATTGAAAATATTAAATATTTCATTTTCCTCGACTGGGGATCGAACT
The DNA here is from genome assembly GCA_019049475.1 of Eueides isabella. NCBI lineage: Eukaryota > Metazoa > Arthropoda > Insecta > Lepidoptera > Nymphalidae > Eueides > Eueides isabella. The sequence goes on from CM032407.1 coordinate 6,225,006, forward strand.
CAGAACCTGTCGGTTACAGTCACACGCTTGTGCCGCTGCGCCACGACAGGCCACGTTTATATAAGGATATTATTATTGTTAATTTAAATAATTTAATATGATGAATTAAATAAAACAATATACATTTATAACCAATAGCAGGTCCCTCCCTATATGTAGTAAAATGAGGCTTACAAAAGAGGCTAACATTTTCAAGTCTTTGAAATAGGTCAGTTCGGCATTATAGAGTATAGACTATTAAGTTCTATGGAAAATAACAATAGGAGACAGTAAATGGCAAAGCTTGAAACTTATTAAGAAGTGTCAGCTTTTCTTTAATACTGCACATGTTATACTAACAGTGTTACCATTATATTGAATATATATTGATTAAAAAACAGAATTACCACAAAGTTGGTGCATTAATTATTTATAGATTATAAATATGTTCCAGATCGGTACGAGCACACCAGTTGAGCACAGAATCACTTCGCTACGTTGTAAGTAGAGGACATAAAAGAGTTTCAATATATATTCTAGTAGTAAAAAGGCATCTGGCATAGTACTCCTCTAAAATCAGCGTAGATTTTAGGTTTGTATGTTCATATTGAAATAGAACATAACCGTCTACTCTCCTTTTAATAATAAATCCACTTAAGTACGTACTCAAAATGTACATATGTACTTATAAATAGGGGAATTTACCTGCATTATGATCTTTAGGTAGAGCTCTGCTTAATTCAGGATCAAAACCCTAATGTTAAGTTGTTTGTAAAATGTTTTACATCATTTATTTTTTTTATCAAAATCGTGTATGTATGTTGTTGTAACAACAGAAAAATATTCTTACCTAATAGAAGAACCGTCGTCAAACCGATGCAGATTTGATTCCCTTTTGGAGGAATAATATATTTATATTATCATTTCTTCGCTCTGGTAACACTAAAAACTGCGGCGTTGACCGGAAAGTAGAGAACGGAGTGTTTAAACACAAGATTTCCTTTCTTTACCCTTCTATATGCAGGTTAGAGACGAGAAACAAAAAATAATAATATAAAAATGTTGAATTCAATAATTAAACCTTTTTATATTTATTATTTTTAATTAGTTTGATTCAATTCAGATATGTACACATAACACCATATCAGGAATTTAGAAACCGACACCGCATCTCCGTATCACCAGCGCACCGACAGTGGGCTATGGGAATGGGAAAATTAACGGAAGAGATTCACACGTGTAATTCTAACAGTTATATATGCTTTTTGCTGAACAGTTTCACCTACTTACGCGGAAATCAATGGCTGCGAGCTCAACAAACACTACGTGTTGCATTCATTTAAACGATTGCATGAAAGTCTCATATCAATAATATTATTGCCATTATTTGACGCGTGCTGCAAGTTATAAATGTGTTTTTTTTTTCAATCACATCCGACCTACAAGTCACTCTATTTCTCACTTTTTCTTCGAATTCAAAAAAGAAAATACTGGTGGAATTTCTCTAGAGGCGTAAGGACACACTGCACCAAGAGGTCCTATAGAGTAGTGTTTGTAATTTCCATTTTTAACCTTCAGTTCCAGATAATATCGCCTGAAAGAGCGTGATAAACCAGGCTTTACTCCTCTTAATGTGCTTCCTTTTTTCAGTTCTCTATATTAACGAATAAATATAATTTTCACCACTATAGGGGTATTGGTATTCTACATGCTCTTTCAAAGTAATTATTGCCAGTTGATCATCATATCGATTAAGAGGAGGGAATCAAATATCAGGCCTATACTCCACTTGTACGATTCACCACTTAACCCAGATGTTTTATGTCTTCGTATGGTTTACAATTTTTTAACCGTAAATGAATTTAGACAAATTTTAAAATATGTACATTTTGTAAATTTATGATAATGAAGTAACAATACATTTAAAATTAATATAAACTATAAATATAAATTTAAAATTGTTTAATTAAAACGATTTACATATTTGTGTTATTTATCATTATTTTAGATATTATATAACGTTTTAGTTTATCTATATCTTCCAAGAAAAAAAATTAAAATGATTCTTTTTACATTTTTTTTAAGTGTTATTCCACACTTAGAACAGAAAATACTAAACTTAATTTTAAAAGCGTACTAATTTTTTTTTAAAGCATATCAACATTTACTATATACTCGTACTGAAACAAATATTTTGCTAGAGGAGTATTAGGCAGTAACCAGTAACAAAAATCACTATATAATCAATATTAAGTTCTATCTAATTGCATTTTATTCACTATATGCACTTACCATAATAAATGCTTATTTTATACAAATTTTACATATTATATGCATAAATAATGAAATTATGCGCTATAGAATCACGCGAACAAAAGTCACGTGTCAGCCGATTTCACCATCATTCAAACAATTTCAACGCGTCATTTCATTTCTGCTGCCAGGTAAATGAGTATATTGTTTACAATTGTTTTACTGCTATGGAATAGAAATTCAACGTTCGTTTTCAACTCTACTGTAGAGCTAACACCATAACAAAGCTCACTATATTATATAAAATATCTGGAAAATTCAAACAATAAATTAAGTAGATTCATTCATTATAAGCCACGCACAAAAACAATAGGCTATAAATCTAAAAAAAAAAACTTCTTTAATATTTTTTAAATAAAACACAAATGCTAATATTGCAAAGAGTTTGTTTGGTTAACCACGCTAATCTTAGGATTTATTGGTCCTTTTTGTGATGCGAAAATGGGCGACTATTTTTAAAGAAAAAAAGCTATGGGATATATCTACATCATGTTGACTACGAGAGCCAAACTAGAGATAAAAGTTTGTTAGTTAATGTGGGTGAATAAATAATAATCTTCTCAAGCAGTAATATTTAAATTATTCAATATTTTTAAAAGAAAAAGTCAGCAAATTCAATAAGAACTACTCGACACGCCCGTTATTCTTCGTTTAGGGATTCCGTGGCTTATCTTCATGGCTATCCTATCATCTAGATCCTAATCGAATCTGTATGGGACCACCTTATAAGGTATCCCTTTTTCGATTGATATAAAAAGTATAGTAAAAGAAAATAGAATTTCTTCCTGCTTACAACTACAAAGCTATAATAATATAAAACATTAAGAAAAATTGTACATTGTCTACATGTAACATATAACATCCTACCTTATACAAGAAATATGTATATAAATATTATAATTAATATCGTCATGATACAGTAGATGATGCATGAGTTACATGGATTTTATATATATATTCGAATAATGTTTTAACTATAACGAGGAGATACTACGTCTGTGCAACCATATAATTCTAGTTTTAAATAATACCAATGGATTGTAAACAAATGTTTTATTATATCAAAAGATATGAACCACGAGTCCGGAGTGAATGAAATATTAAAAAAATATACCGAGTAACAGTTTCACGCTGTATCCCTTACGTGGTAAGGTAGGCAACGGGCACTTGAAACCCAGTTTTAAGACACTCCGTTCCGTTCCCAACTTTCCGCCGAATCAGAAGCATTGCATATTAAGTGGCGAAGAAATGAAATATTTTTCTTCCAATGAGCATCAAACCCACAACCTGTCGCGTTTACAGTCGCACGATTGTACCACTGCGCCACGACTGACCTAATAGTAACTAAATACAGATAATATATTATATTACATAGAGATCTTTAGATGAAGCAAGACGTTGACTCTCTTCACTTAGGAAAATTTCTAAATAACCGAAAAATAAAAACTGAAACTTGCCATCTCCTCAATCAGCAGGATTTAGACAAACATTGAAACGTGGCCAAGAATCCTCTTTATGTGTTTGTCAAAACTAAGTAACAAACAGAGAGAAAAAAACACACCCCAGATTCACGAGTATTCCTAAATAAACATTGTTTGTTTGTATCGTGATGGCGAGGATTTCAAAATAGTGTTAAGTTTTATTGCCGAGTCTGCCGCACAAGGGCTTTTGAGACTGGAGGGCAATGACATTGTTTACTCCGTTTTATAGCTATCTGTAATGTCGGCGAATTAAAATGTCTATCCTATTTTTTTTTTTAAAATACGTTCATAGGGAAACCGTACATAAAATATATACATATGTACTCGTATAACAATCTTCATTGTAAAAACAACTAGATTTTATTTGGCATTTTTAGTTTCTGTTTTTTTAAGCTTAACCTGTAACGTTATGTAGAAGCGTGACTGCGTGAGTAAAGATAGCTTTAAGAAATTTCGTTTTATAATTTCTGCAGTTATTTGTCTTACCAGAATAAAAAGAGAAATCAATATCAATAAGTAATCTAGGCAGGGATCGAACCCACAAATATCACATTTACAGTCACACACTGAGGCCACATTCATACTATAGTGTACAGCGTAACTTGCAGTAAATTCTTTGAGATATGTTATAATTTAAAATATTCACAAAACAGAAACAAAAAGAAGTACGACTTGACGCTCAAGTGTTGCCAGTAGTTACAAAAAGTAATATGGACGTCGCTTGTTCTCTATTTAGCTTTATGACTTCAGTAATTAATGCTGCTTGTAACACTCGTTACAGGCTTTACGGTACGCTGTAAAAGTGTAAAAACTAAAGTAGACTACTGTAACGCCAGCTGCCATGTGCTAAGCCTGCCGTATGCCGTGCCGTGCCGGAGCCAAGCCAAGCCATGCCATGCCATGCCATATAAGCCTTATAAGCCTTCCCCCGTAGTGTTGATTATATGTTAAAATAATTAGTGTAATCTATTAATAAATAATGTAAACGTATTAGATTCAATATTTAAATAGATCGTCAATTGACTCTAACGTCCCCCGCTATTGTTTTGAAGTGGGGAAAATATTATATAAAGGTGGTGCAATTCATTTTTAAATTAATTCTCACTTGTGCACTAAGTTAAGTGGAACCTCTGTTCGTGGAAGAAATAAATACGTGTAACTGAACCGTCTTATTATTTACTGGCCGTTTTATTCAGAAGTGGGATGAAGCGGTATCGTACTGACGAAAAAGGACGTGGAGTACGACCAAGAGAATGGACCCCTGAACCAGAAGATCACGATAGTGATGAATCGCCTTCTGCCCGCAAAATGCTTAAACGCTTGTTAGAACAGGAAGTTGACAAGGCAGTTCGAGACCTGGACGGAGAAACTAATGCATATGGCCGCTCCAATAATCACAGAGCAGCATCACTGATTCCAGAATTTGACCCAGAAGGTGAGGACTGTACAGTATCAGCGTGGTTAAAGAAAATTGATCAGTTAGGAGAGATACATGATTGGAGCGACAACATAAAAGCATTTCATTTGCAAGATAAACTACGTGGTCAAGCTCGTAAGTGGTATAACAGGCTTGATGACTACAATTATACATGGGACGAGTGGAAACAAATGTTGTTACGTGCTTTTCCTAAACATCGTGACTACAGCTCATTATTGGACGAGATGATGCAAAGAAAAAAACTACCTAACGAGACAATGACAAAATACTATCAGGATAAGGTAGCTATGTGTTTCCGATGCAAATTATCTGACAATGCCAGTGTCTCCTGCATTATTCGAGGTCTACCCGCATCATTACAACCTAACGCACGCGCGTTTCAGTGTGAACGTCCAGATGAATTATATGAAGCATTTCTTTGTGCCCTAGACGACTATCGTGGCTCAACTATTGAAGCTCGCGCTCAAATCAAAGAGATACGACAGGTGCCGATTGGAAAGAAAATTTTTACAGAGAATGATCCATGTCCTCGGTGTAAGAAAACTGGTCACATGCTTCGTAACTGCACCTTACCTGATCAACGAACGTGTTTTAAATGTGGTAAACAAGGCCACATCGCTATTCGCTGCTATAATTCTACATCTACAATAGCCCAGAGACCGCTCGTAGATTCCAGCGGCAGTATTAAGGATATTCAGCTTATTCAAAATTATAACGACATTTATAAGAAAATTTCCAAGATCAATGGGGTTCATGTGAAAGCTTACATCGACACAGGCAGTCAGATAAATGTTTGAATTGTCAAATTGCTGAATTATTATCCCTTGAGGCCAAACCTACAAACACAGTTTTGAAGGGATTCTCCGGAGGATTAATAGCCGCACGAGGGGAGACAAAGTTTGACTTTGAAATTGACAATATTCAACTTTCATGCGAAGCTTATTTGACAGATATAGACATGGGAGGCGTCAATTTGTTGATTGGACAGCCTATTATTAATGGCAGGGATATGGCACTGATCGTCGCCAATGGTACTGCAACACTAACTCGCGACACTAATGTAATGCCTGGTATAGATGTAGTTGAAGATCAGCGCAAATTTAAAGTAATCACGGCGAATAAAGAACATTTACCACCCGGGGCATCGATTATAAAAGTTGATGTCCTAGGCAATTGTGAAGACAACGACGTCTGCACTGCACCGCGTCACTTTGAGTTACAAGGTGTTTCCTACTCCTTGCCTGCTACAGTGCTTCAAGGAAGCGCGGGTTACATCAAAGTTCTCAACACCGGGGACAAGGACGTCGTTTGGAAGGCGGGCCGCATGCTTACACGAGCAGAGTCTTGCATCGAGCCAGCCATGACAAACAAGGTGAGCCAAGCCAAGCCATTTACATACTATAGGCCAAAAATAGTTAAATCAAGTAACGAGCTTATTCAATTTAATTTGCCTACCACTTTGCCCTTTGTTTTAACTGTTTTAAATCAATCCAGCATGAGTATTGGTGGCGTTTTACTATCTGATATAAAAATAGGAAAAGTTAATGAAAGCGAGCGAAATGATTTAGTCAATTTGTTGATTAGATATAAAAATTGTTTTGCTAGTAGTACTCAAGATCTAGGCTGTACAAATTTAATAAAAATGCCAATAAACCTCACGACTGATCGACCTATTTACCGTCAACCTTATAGGTTATCGCATAGTGAACAGGAAATAGTGAAATCTAAGGTCACGGAATTATTAGACGCTGGTATTATTAAAGAGTCTGAGTCGAATTATGCCTCGCCGATAATATTAGTAAGAAAAAAGAACGGAGACAGTAGATTATGCATAGATTACCGCGCGCTAAATGCAATTACTATTAAAGATAGATATCCACTGCCTAATATTGAAGATCACATATCTAAATTAGCCGGTAAAAAATATTTCACATGTCTAGATATGGCCCAAGGCTACCATCAAGTATTGTTAAAATCCGAAGATACACATAAAAGTGCGTTCATATGTCAATCGGGTCATTATGAATATTTGCGCGTTCCATTCGGTTTAGCTAATTCACCGGCTGTTTTTATGCGTTTAATTAATAAAATTGTTAATTCCATTAAAACCTCATGTCAAGTTAGTGCTCAAGAAAACTCGTGCGAAATTCTAGCATTCTTAGACGATATCTTACTACCCTCGACTGATATTAACTCCGGACTAAAAATGTTACAAACAGTGCTTGTTAAATTCGAATTTGAAAATTTGAAACTTAATATGAAAAAGTGTAATTTCTTACAAGATCAAGTGACTTATTTAGGACATGAAATTTCTGCAAATGGAGTTAAACCAGCAGAATCAAAATTAAGGGCAGTCTCACAATTCCCTGAGCCTAGCAATGTTCATGAGGTACGTCAGTTTATAGGATTATGTAGCTATTTTAGAAAATTCATTTACAAATTTGCGCAAATTGCACGACCGCTGACTGATTTGACAAAGAAAAATATTTCATGGGTTTGGAAAGATAGGCAATGTGATAGTTTTAACGAATTAAAAAAAAAGTTTGTGTTCTAAACCTGTATTAGCGTTGTTTGATTCCACATTACAGACGGAAATTCATACAGACGCATGTAAAATAGGTATAGCTGGTATATTACTACAAAAACAATTAGACAATACTTTAAGGCCGGTAATGTATTTTAGTCGTGTAACTTCTAAACAAGAAAGTGTATATCATAGTTACGAGCTTGAAACGCTAGCCGTTGTAGAATCGTTACGAAAATTTCGCGTATATGTAATAGGTAAACATGTAAAAATTGTAACCGATTGTACCGCTGTTCGAAGCACTTTAACCAAGCGTGACATAATTCCGCGAATCGCTAGGTGGTGGCTTTTGATACAAGATTACGATATAAGTGTAGAATATAGGCCGGGTGAGCGAATGGAACACGTTGACGCGCTTTGTAGGAATCCCGTTGATATTGTTAATATAAAACGTCTTAATGTAACCGATTGGTTCTATATTGTACAATGTCAGGACGACAAAGTTAAAAGCATTATTGATCAATTAAAATCTGGTGTAGCAGAAAGTGACATAACGCGGGACTTTGTCTTAATAAATGATAGGTTGTATCGTAAAACCCTAAATGGGAATCGTCTGGTAGTCCCTGGGCCAGCTAGATGGAAAATTGTACAAATGCATCACGATGAAATAGGGCATGTAGGATTGAAGCGCTGCATGGAACTAATAAAAAGCGATTATTGGTTCCCTAAAATGACGCGCTTCATCAAAAAGTATGTAACCGCATGTTTACACTGCGCGTACGGTAAAGGCGAACATGGAAAACAACAAGGTTTGTTGCATCCCATCCCTAAGCCTACTGAACCTTTTCGAGTGATACATATAGATCATTTAGGTCCGTTTTGTAGAACTAAAAAGGGTCACGAGTATATGTTAGTTATAACAGATGCGTTTTCAAAATTTGTAATTGCAGAACCTGTTCGATCTGTAAATTCGGTAGAGACAATAAGATTACTTAAACGAATTTTTAGTTTATTTGGATATCCTGATAGAGTAGTCTCTGATCATGGAAAGGCATTTACGAGTAGAAATTTTAAAAAACTTGCCATTGATAAACAATTCAAGCACACTTTAACCACTGTTGCCTGCCCCAGAGCTAATGGTCAAGTAGAACGTACAAATAGAACTATTCTTAACGCTTTACGAGCTACTGATCCCAGTGAAGCAACTAATAATTGGTCGAATAGTCTTCCAGATGTAATTTGGGGTATAAATAATACCTTAAACAGTACAACCGGATATAAGCCTTACGACCTAATGTTCTCTCGTAGTAGTAGGTCGGTATGTGACGTATCTATACCAGAGCGAGTAGTAGAGTCAACCCAGACGAAGCGGGCAAAAGCTAAAAAACGGATAGATAGGGCTAGCGTAAAAATGAAACGTAATTATGATAAACGCCGCAAAAGCAGTCATATTTATAAGAAAGGTGATTTAGTTCTTTGGAAGCAGGCCCCTACTAGCAGCGCTGCTAAAGTTAATAGCAAACTAGATGATTTATACTCAGGACCTTATATCATAACCAAAGTTGTTGGCAATGATAGATACAGGATCAGAAGCATTAAAGGGTTGCGGGGTTATAAAAATTTCATTGTTCTAGTATCCGCGGATTCTTTACGCCCTTATCGTAGTATAGTACCTGTATCTGATAGTGCCAGCAGCTCTGATGAACAATTAGAGACTGACGATTTAATTGATTTACTGGAAAGCTAAGACACGATTCTGTTCCCATTGCGGGAGCAATTGTTTCAGGATGGCCGATTGTAACGCCAGCTGCCATGTGCTAAGCCTGCCGTATGCCGTGCCGTGCCGGAGCCAAGCCAAGCCATGCCATGCCATGCCATATAAGCCTTATAAGCCTTCCCCCGTAGTGTTGATTATATGTTAAAATAATTAGTGTAATCTATTAATAAATAATGTAAACGTATTAGATTCAATATTTAAATAGATCGTCAATTGACTCTAACGTCCCCCGCTATTGTTTTGAAGTGGGGAAAATATTATATAAAGGTGGTGCAATTCATTTTTGTATTAATTCTCACTTGTGCACTAAGTTAAGTGGAACCTCTGTTCGTGGAAGAAATAAATACGTGTAACTGAACCGTCTTATTATTTACTGGCCGTTTTAATAGCTAAAAAGTGGGTCACCATGAAACACATGTCCACTAGTTTTATGGTTGATACTAGCGCTGTCCAAAAGATATGCTTTATGTTAGAATTCTCATGTAGAATATAAAAAATGTACAAATTTTCTTTTCTTATATTTTTGCTTCATTTTAACATACTTTTTGATGGAGGTCCATTTGTGTAACTAAGCCAAAGTAAGATAAATTGGATCAATTAATCATTATTAAATTTGGCAGTTATATGTAACTAAGGTAAGGTATTTTTTTAACCTTCACGCAATATCCCGCACATGGCAGGGTAGGCAGAGAAACTTGGGAATCTAGTGTTGAGACACTCCGTTCCGTTTCTAATTTTCAGTCGAATTTAAGGCATTGCGTGTTGTGTGGCAGAATTCAATACGCTTTGCCTTTTTACCTGACTGAAGAAATATTAAATATTTCATTTGAAAATATTAAATAATTGACTTTTTCGAATGTTAACGGTACCCCCACGACCTGTCGTTTACAAGTCACACCCTTGTGTCCATGCTCCACAACGGACCTTACAGTAGTCTCTGGTAAGTTGATAGTATTATATATTGATAGAACTGGTCTGATAATCCAGCCAAGACCTCACTGGCGCTCCCAGTCCTGCTTCAAAAGTTGGCAATAGTATATAAACACTCGAGTTTAGGCTCATATTTTAGTATCTTTTGGACTTTTGAAGCCTATTTAATTTATTATAAATATTATTTATTAAATCTATTGTAGAGTTAGAAAATACTACAAGGGCAACGAAAATAATATAAGTGAAATGAAAATAGTACAAGTTCCAATTTATCAGGTTCAATTACTACCTAAGAAACTGTAAATTTTATATATTAAAATATTTAAAATTACGGTCCTAGTCGAATAGTGTTATCTATAATAACTAGATGCGATAGTTGCCGATTCAAAAATGCTAATATTTTTCATCATTAAATTCAACTCACTATCTTTCATTCAGGTCCACACTGTATACCGCACATGGCAGGGTAAACTGAAAGAACTTGGGAACCTAGTGTAAAGACACTCCGTTCCACTTCCGTTCCCCACTTTCCGCCAAATTTGGGGCATGGCGTGTTAAATGGCAAAACTCAACGCCGCCTTTTGCTTGTACCTATTAATAATATTTGTAGAAAATATTTAATATTTAAATTGAAAATATTAAATATTTCATTTCCTCGAGTGGGGATTGAACCCAGAACCTGTCGGTTACAGTCATACGCTTGTGCCGCTGCGCAACGACTGGCCTCCAATTTGGTCAATAATGAGTCAATAATGATCATTATCACATGAATATTGAAACTTCTATTAATAGAATAAATAATATAAAACTTGCAATAACCCGTTTAATATTCGCAACGATTACGTCCGTCCACGCGCCGCATTACATCACATGGCATAGCATATCATTCTGTAGGAATCCGGATTCATTAATTTCTATTCAGTTGATGATCACATATTATTTTATATCTGAATGCAATATGTAATTGCTCAAAGTATGTATTTAAAATATTAATTATTATTATTAAAATATTAGTATTGTGAACCCGTTGTGGTGCATTGGCAGCGCCTGGGTGTAAACGTCGGCGGTAGTAAATTCGATGCGTTCTCAGGTAATTAATTATGTTAATTTCCTTCCTTTAAATGTAACCCTCTTTCGATATCCTAAAAAAACTCTAATATAAAAGACTCCTAAAATATCTGTCTATCTTACAAAAAAAGTGAGAATACGTGTTACTACTAATATAAATTTTAATTATTACAAACTGTTATATTTAGAACAGTTCGAACCTTTTTAAAGGTTTGTAATGGTACGGGAGGGGTACAAGCATGTGGTTCACTTTCACATATTCAATATTTTCATTTCTTCGTTCAGATTACAAAGCAAAGCGCGGCGTTGAGTTACGCCACTTAACACGCAATCTCAAATTCGACTCTGTCTACCCCGCCTTGTGGTAGTTAAAAAACGGAAATAATATTTTTGCATGTCTTTGTTGCATGTTTATTATAATTAAGTGCTGCGTTAATATTTTAAGTAGTCTTTGCGAGTGTGTTCTATTCGGATAGAACACGTTATTTTTAACATACAGGATACAACTTCCTTATCCTTGCCAGGAAGAAATTTTTAACGTTTTAATCACCAATTAAAATAGAATTTAATGAAAAATATGTATATTATCTAACCATAGGTACAGCTGTATCGAAATTTATTGTTAGGCGGATGTAGGACGATAACCATCTTCTTTAAAACACCTGTCACAGTAGATGATAAATGTCAAAGGTGATCTAACATAACTTTTTTAATGGAGACTTAATTATTAGATTATTAAAATGCAATTCTTAACTTACGATTTTTAATAACTTAACTAAATACAATACAAAATATGTTATAGTCAATCATGATTACGTCAATATAAGGAACTCCGTTAAATTTGGAAGTTAGTAATCAATTTCTGAGTACTACAAGTAACTGCATTGGAGTGCAAGCAACATTACATAATAAAAATCTTTTTTTATTTAAAAATATATACAAAAATATAAGCCAAGCCTAAAACACCTGCCGTGCTTATCATCGGACTTGTAATAAATATGTAAAACATAAAATTCACAAAAAAAAATATAGCATTAATTTCTTTTCCAGTTTCGTTATTATTCTATTAACGTTTAAATATCTCTTTGATGAATAAGAAAATATTAATATCAGTTTGTATGATCACGACTCTATGAATTTTAGTTTAAGCACGATTGGGATATAAGATATGAGTGAAAGTTTATAGAAAATGCCAATCATAGTACAATGCGTAATTGTTTAATAATTGTTTACTGTAATGTAATACCTTGGCAAAATAATCTAAATTAAACCTGAATAACAAAAAAAAAATTTTATTATTTACTTAAGTTATTTTATAGAACATAGTTTAGCAGCATTGAAAAGAAACTTTTGTATCAGTTACTAGTTAGAATGAATGTACATAATTTAAAGAAATATTTTTTATAAATTTTAGTGAGTCCTAATTTCATGTTTTCTTGAACATTGTCTATGACCCAATTCTTTAATATCTAAACCACCATCTTAAATATAATTCTTTGGTTGATAAAGCTGTAGGCATCCAACGGGGTTGTATCTCTAAATAAGAGATATTAAGCCCAGCATTTCGGCGAGGGTGTCGACTAGGAAGTAGGCCAAGGCCGCTTACAACGCCACGTATCCTAAATATAGGTCAGCCCAATGAGGACCTTTTTACAGCATTTACGAACACTTTTTAGAGTGCTCTTAAATTCGTAGATTTCATCTAAGTAAATGGTTCTGCCCTTTTCGATGTTCAATCAATTCGAACGGTAATTTCGCTAAAACGTTTAAAAAGGAAGGGAGTCTCGCGTGGCTGTATTGTTACTTAATTTTATTTGTTATTTAGATAATATTTTATTAACAAGATATATATTGTAACGTATAATCACAATAAGTAAAAGTTTAGCCGAAATTTTGTAAAAAAAATATTGCAAAACAATAACTACAACAATTTCTTGAATAAAAACATTTTCCCAAGCCAGAGATTCACCTAATATAGACATTTCAGCGAGTTTTTGTTCTTTTACGAATGACCCCAGAGGTTCTTTACGCGACAACCCATTTGAGGGAAATCGGGCCAAGGCCGCTGCATTGAAAACTCGGGCAAGCGAAATCCATAAGACGTCACTAGTTAAGGACGGGCAAAAGTTGACCTTGCATTAGACTTCTGACGTCGTTATTCACTGGCCAACGTAGTCTTGACTTCTGAACTATTTTGTTTCAGCCCCTTATATTTTAAAATAAACAATATATACACAACCGCATCATTATTTTTGGTAGATATTATACAAAGACGGCCATTTCAATTCAATCTTAGCGATCTGTTTACAAAGACAGCTTCTTCTTGATTTAGGATAGGCCATTGTACCCTAAATAAATAATGGTATTTTATCAAACTTTCTACATAGACAATAGATAACGATTAAATACAGACAGGCATATTTTGTATTACAAGTGTTGCTCTTTATAGCTGTGTAGGACGTAGTAATATTTCTTAAATACATATATTTTATTTAATAATTTCTAAATTAACATTAAATGATGATAAAATAATACGTTATTTTACGACGATATTAAGTAGGTATTGGTTTTTTTTTAATTGTTACATGTATTTTGGTAATAATTCCGTATTACCTGTCCTGCGGCCTGTCGTGGCGCTGCGTCACAAGCGTGTTAATGCAAAGGACAGGTGGTAGGTTCGATTCCCATTCGAGGAAATAAAATATTTAATATTTTCAAATTTATTTACTGTATTTTTTATTTACTGTTTTCATTTACTTACTCTGGTTACAAGGCAAATTACGGCGTGGAGCTCCGCTATTTAACACGTACTGCTTAAATTTTGTGAAAAATGGGGAACGGAAGTGGAACGGAGTGTCTTAACACTAGGTTCCCAAGTTCCCTCTGCCTATCCTGCCGTGTGCGGGATTTATATGGCAATATATATTTTATTTTTATGTACGTAGCTTATAATTGTGGAATCAATGAACGAAACCCTAGTATAGCCGCTTCTCAAGCGAGCATTACATTCAGAACTGGTTTATTGTTTAACAATGAATGGGAGATATAGTGCACCTTATAGTTATAGCTGTTAGGAACAAAAAACTCAAGATGTAAGCAGCATAAAATAGGAAAACTTGTCAGCGATGAGAATTTAAAAGCGTGTAAAAGCCATAAATAATATGAAATGCTAAATATCAATGTCTCATATGTAAAAGTATGGAAGTAACAGGCTTATATTTTTAACGGTTTAAAGCAAAAAAATAAATCAATGCATTTTCTATTATCTGGTCTCTATTGGGAAATAAGAATACAATATAAATTATATTAGATAAATTGATGTCTCGTTGTAAATAGCATAATGACCCAGTTTTACTGATAATCTTTATTATTGTCAGATTAAGTTTAACGTAATCTCATATAGATATTGTCTATTATTAAACTAATGACAATAATATATTAATTATTAGAAAAAATATGGACATGTTACAAATGAGTTATAATTATAATTGACAATTAAGTAATTTACTAAATATTTCTCATTAAAACGATTAGTTAGTCCCAAAGTCGTACTTAAGTAATGCCGTTGGAGAGACCGTTATGTACTTACGTAGTACTTGCATAATGTCCAGGACCAAGTGTGTGTAAAGCAAATATAAAACCACTCACCATGCAAGATGAATTTGCGACAATATGTTTGTAGAGATCACAGCATCACTGGTCACGAAGAACACTGACTTCGCGAACTATGAATACACATTCACCAATATTAACCACCAGACTTCTATAGTTTCAAAAACCAGTTCCACCTGCGCTAACAGTTAGGATGCCCTCACTTGTCGCCAAAGCCAAATTAAACAATGTATTATAAATATGAAAATCAACAAAGACTGTACGTCGCTCTAGATCGATTTTTTATTCATGAAAACATTATAAAATGTATTAGCTAAATCTACGACACAAACCTAAAACTTTTGTTACGAAATCCGCATTCGTATGACGTTTTATAAAATTTTTATCATAATAAAAATAAAATAAGGGATCTGTCAATGTTCATTTATCCGGTAACTAGTGGCGCATGCGTCGACACGACCAACTCCACCACCTGCGCAAATCTGACTGAAGGTGACGTGCCGAGAGCGAGCGAGCCGGGCTTTAGGGATACCACTGCCGGTTGAATGTTACTAGTAAACAAAAAATAATTTCCCGCCAATTAATAATTATTAAAGTTATTGTA
Organism: Eueides isabella; assembly: GCA_019049475.1. Taxonomy (NCBI): domain Eukaryota; kingdom Metazoa; phylum Arthropoda; class Insecta; order Lepidoptera; family Nymphalidae; genus Eueides; species Eueides isabella. The sequence continues at coordinate 6,240,732 of CM032407.1, forward strand.
AAACAATGTATTCGTCATTAAATTATTATAGTAGATTTTTTAAATATTATTTTATTATAATTACAATATCATCCTTATTGAAATGTACAAAGTTAAAAATAGTTACGTCAAAGATTAAGAACTCGGGCCTAGCCAACCCGATGACATTAATATAGTCAATTCGAAAACAATTCAAATTAAAATAAAAAAATCTAAATCATGTATCTATCAAAAAAGAGGAAAATTTTATATTTGTTGATTTAACCTAATGTCTAACCAATTGTCGTTATTTTTGTTTATTGTTTTACCGCAACTTTATCTATTAAAATTTAACGACTATTATACTTATTTGTTTCTTATGTTGAAAATAATTAATATTTTGCGTGTGATGTCACATTGAATGAACTTCGAGGTGGATCGTTATTCTTCTGCTTGGGCACATATAGCCCTGTGTGCGGATCTCACTTGGGCCTTAGACCAACCTGATGGATTTATTGTAGCTAATCAGGTAATTTAAATTATTATAAAAAAATATTTTTATATTTTTTACCGTCCTTCCACCCATTCATTCATTCATCCATGACTAGCAAAAATAAATTGCAAAGTTCTTTCTAAAGATTCATACATTAATTACATAATTTGAGCCAAAAATTGTCGGTAATACAAATATTGTACAGATTACAAAACTACCATGTTACCTATATTGATATACATATCATCGATATAATATTGATAGAAATATATTTTTCAATTGCACTCTAAGGGATTCTAGAGCTCTCTTTTTTAAGACTAAAATGTATTTTTTTTAAAACCAGATATACTATTTCATTGTCGTTTATCTTCCTAAATTTATCTTCTCTTTCTTTCTTTTCTCGTAAAACTATTTAAAATGGGTAAAATAAAATAACTAATCAAAATTTCTTCAGTCTCTGAAAATAATATTACTCATTCCTGGTATTAAGTTTAATATTACTAGACCATTAATAAAAAAAATGCAATGAAATTTGCAGCGCCTTTGGACACAACATTGCCGAGTAAACCAAGTATTACAAGACACATTAGATTCTCAATGCGGAAAAAATAATCATAACAATTTATCAGGTTTAACGTTTACTTTTTAATATATATTTTTAATCAAAATTCAATAATTGCGTAAAAGAAAATTTAAAACATTTTAGATCAACGCTTAGTTGGTAATAATAGTAAGGAAAATGGCACTTGCAATAAAAGGAGCGTGAAAGACGTTATTCCAGAGTCTAGACTGGCTCAGTATGGGACTTTCTACTACGATGATGTTAGGTAATAAACAAAAAAATAATTTACATATTATATAATAAAATATTACTTTTAAACCTGGCACTATGCGGGACGATTCTTAACGTACCGTACATATATATATTTTTTTATTCCCATAGTAACACATGAACGAAAATTTTATAATAAAATATTAATTTTAGAGAAAACTGTTACTCGTGCACAAATGAAAAGAGTAGTTCGCATTACAGCAGTAGCAGTTGCGAAAACACGGACCCTACAGAATGTTGGATGTTACCTGAGGTATTCAGTAAATTATGATCAGGAAATTCTTAGCCTTGCATTTGCTCACCCTGCTTAGAGTGGATTTTTACTTAATACATTGACATACACGAATATACACATGGAAACACATATAAATACGTGCGCGCACATATTTTATATGCTATAGGTAAATATGATCCATGGGCACTAAGATATGCCGTAATGTTTTAGCTTACGCTATATTCCACAAACACTAGGGTAGGCAAAAGGAACCAAACGTAAAGTCATTTCTTTCCACGCCTTCAACACGTTTTTTAAGATGTTGCTTCTCCAAGACGATCTGAAGCATATTGTTGTTTGGTCATAATAAAGCTATAATATAAATGATATATTTTTTGTATAAAATAGATTATTTAATATATTTTCTGTATTGCTTTTTTACTTCTAGGTGGAATATTGGTTTCGAAAATTAGTTGACAACTCTGACCGGAATTTGGTGCCGCGTCGTCGGAGACAGTACAAGATGCTCGTCGATGATGATTTGTGCGTCAGATTTTACTTTATATTTACTATTTATTTTAATCCATCATAATATAGTAATCGTTCTAAGTATATTATAATGATATATTGTATAACTTTCAACGTTTGTGGTTTATATAATGATATGACTATATCTACATATTATAGCAACGACCAATAACGTTTCTAAATTAAATTAAAAATGTTCACATAAAAATATTCATTGTAATTCTGTCAAAGATCGTAAAAATAGTAATATAGCAATTAACGGACACCGATCGGCAGCTAGCGAGCGCTGGGGCCCGATCGAAACATCAGAAGAGGCTGTTCTCAAAGCGAAAATACAGGGTGTGCGCAACTTATGGAGTAATTCCACCCACGGCAGGCCTAGAGTACCAAGTCCGTTGCCAGTCTCGAGGAAGATCAGAGCGAGGCGGAGACAGTCTAGAAAGTTCGGTGCAACGTCTCCTAATTGTATCCTGGATAATGCCCAACTTCACACTGATTCGAGTAATAAGGTAGTTTTTTTTTATGTACGTAAAATGTGGAGGTTGTCGCCATTTTTTTTTTATTTAGGCAGTAATTTGTACTAAAAGTAAAACTCTTTTTACAGAAAATGTTACTAGTGTAGTTGTGATGAATACGCTAAAGCACTTTAGTTATAGCATTGTCGATTTGAAATATTGAGTTCCGCCTCTCATCACGTAATGCCTCAAAATATCAAGAGGCGGAAAGTGGGGAACGGAACGGAGTGTCTTAACACTAGGTTCCCAAGTTCCCTCTGCCTACCTTATCATATGCGGGATACAGCGTGGAACGGAAAAAAAAACTTCCTAAATAGTATTTTTTAAATTATAAAGAATATTTTTAAATTGCAGTTCGATGCGTCGCGTTCTCCGCAGCTATCCAACTATCAACGGGCTATTGGTCGGTTGTCTTCTAGCGTGCAAGCGTTTATGCGAGCAAACAATTCTAAATATTTACCCTACAAAGGGACTTTTGTTAATCGATATACGCCTACTGGTCCAAGACCTGCGAGATATGTTGAAAAACGATTAGTTTGGTGGCCTGGTAAAAATATATCACCGAGATTAGATAAATTAAATAGCACGCTGAACAATAACATTGTATCAAAAATTATTAATAATCAAGATATTCATTCAACAAAAATTCAAAGCCAAAATAGTACGAAAATTGAGGTAATAGAAACTAAAGAGGAAAAACCATTGACAAAATCCAGTTCTGAATCGACGAATAAAACTAAAAAAATTGTAGACGATGGTCAAGTACCAACTACAAGTAATAAAGCAAAGGAGGACATAAGAAAAAAACTTCTGTATAGCACCGTACTTAGTATGAGCGCTCCACCTATAATAACACCGATCGTTAGAAATCCACCAAAACTGAAACCTGGTCTTATTAAATTGAATCCAAAAATTTCTGCCAAACTCCGACCCAGTATCGATAAATTTGAAGAACTTGAAAAGGAAGCCTTAGAACAGTACAAGGACTCGGATGAAAGTATAGACACGAAGTTTCGGGAACTTGAAAAGCAAGCAGTGGAACAGTACAGCACTAGTAACAGTAATACAAGTTGCAGTAGTGACAACTTTGGAGAGAAAAAATCATCAGAAGACAAAGAAAAAGATACTGATCTCGAAGATAACTTTAACACAAAAAAATCTGTCGATAGCGTCGTCATTTACTCCCAAAATTTTCCTGACTTAAATACAAAACAGCATTCATCTTCAAATAGCATTCATCTAAAAAACTTCCACAGCCCCCCAAGGGGGGAGAAAAAAGAACTTAGGCCCAGTAAAAGCCTAAGAAATAAGAAAAATAAGCCTAAACGACCCGCATCTGATACAGATTACGAGTCTAAAGCTGTAAAAGAGAATCACCAATCTTTGAGATGGACACTGCCAAAAAAGAGACATATGATTTTGTGCATGTCAGACTTTTCATCAGATGATGATTTGGACTCTGTGTCTGTGAAAAACCATACACCCCTAATTAAAAATCATTTGCCAGGCAAAGTTAAAATTTCTACATATGGTGGTGGTGATTTGCATCCAATTTTGCGAAAAACCTAAAAAATAAAGAACAGTTTCATAAGAAATGCATTATTTTAACTGAAGTTAAAATTGAACTTGACAAACAAAGAAATGGATTGGCCGGGGCTGAAAAAGTATACAAAAAAATACTGCGTAAAATAATTTTGACATCCACTTCGAAGAACAATGACATTTGACAATGTGTAAACATTTTACTAATCATAAAACATTTGTACATATATTTTGTAGTTTTCACTTTAATAAGAAAAATAATTTCAGTTGAAAAAAAAGTAAAATTAAATTATGTATGTGTTTAATGCTAAAATAAAATGTTTATTTTCTATATATGTGAACAATTCATTATTTATATATTTTTCTTAATTTAAAATTATCAAAAATATTCATTATAACTTACATTTTTTCCAGTATTATAACTGTCCAATAAAAATTAAAAAAAAAACTAAAGAAATTGTCTTTTATATTTAAATAAAACTACTTTTCACTAACATGTATATATATCCTTTTTAATTTCAGACACTTTTACAAAAGAAGTTCAAAAATATACAAATTATAATATACAAAGAAATTTTTGAAAAGTAGTTTTGATTTAAAATGTGCAGTACTTGCCATACAAATAACAAAAAAATAACAATTATTTTCTTATAAACAGTCACATAACAACAACTTAATATTAAATAACTTAAGTCAATATCCTTTCATATAATAAAGCTGTGTAATAAAAATATCTTATTTTAAGAAAGGCTCTGTATATCACCGCAGTTAAGTTTTAGCTGCCATATTCAACTTTCTAGAAACTTCTCCAAGTCAGTAGGATCATTGTCTAGCTGTATCTGTTCTAATGTTATTTTGGGGGCTGGAGATGGAGCTGAAATAAGAGACAGTAAAAAATTAACAGTCAAAATGAGATTGAAATTATGTAAACATGATAATTTTAGTTTCAATTCTTATTTAGGATTTATTATTTATTATATTTACATAATTTTTAGTAGACAAAGCTTTGAGTTCTGCCAAATAACATTTCAAAAATTGTACAGAAAGGATAGAATGTAATATCTGGATTTCCTCTGCCCACCTTGAAAATAGGAAATATGTGAAGTTGAATAATTCATGTTTAAAAGAAACAATAAAAGTCAAATTACTTTAAAATGCTAAATAGATATATTTTTCTTAAAAAAATATTAAACTAACATTGCGCCATTGTAGCAGTGGCACAACTGCTTATTATAAATATGACTTCCACTAAACTCAGTGAATCATTGTCTGGTTAACGTTTATGACACAAGATTTTCACTGCCTACCGTTTGTTATATGCTATAATTATAAACTTACATAATGGGACATTTCCGCTTATTAAATATTTAGCAATGTCAGTTTGGAATGCAATTGCACTGTTTTCTCTTTTAGCTTGCAACTCGGCAAGTTGTTTTCTCTCCCTCTGATTATTTCTTTCAAGGTTTTCTTTGGCCAATTGATTTCGTATTTCTTCCAGTCCAGCTGAAATATCCATTGTTATAATTACCGTCAATATATTTTTTGCAGTATCTAGGTTAACTCTTATAAATAAAAATATATAACAAGTGTGAGGTGAATACTAAAATAATAAGTATCAATTTTATAATTATAAGTGAAGAAAAAGTTTTAAGTTTTAAAAAGTAACTTTACAAATAAGAAAATACTTTTTTTTTAGATATTGAATTATATTTGATGGAATTGTTATAGTTTGTTTTCTTTGCTTCAAGGTATATGCATATTTATTACACTTATTTCTCATCGATACTGAGAATTCTAAAAGTGAATATATAAACAAAATAATATACCCATTTTCTTTTCTTTATACAGTGTAAGATGGTAGTGATGATCAAGTTTCCATTTTTCTATGTTACTTCGCTCAACTATGTCTTCAAATTGAACTAATTGGTCCTCTACATCAGCCATCAAGGCTTGTACATTCTTGAGGCTGTCTATACATTGTGCTACCGAAACGGTTAGGTTTGGTAAATAAGCTAAATTCTGTGCCAGCTCTGTTGCACTATGTAATCGCGCTTTTGTATGTTCATGTATCTCCATAATTAATTCATCAACTTCTTCAGCTGATTTCGCATTTTTATCAGCATTTTCATGTAATTCTGCCCATTGCTCTTGATATTTTTCTAGTAATGCACCACCAGCTCCGTAGTTAACTTTGCTTTCGATAGTTACTTTTTGTTTTTCTTTAAATATGTTTTTAACTTTTTGTACTTCTTGTAAAGTTTGTCGTAAATTATTGTTTGAAGTTAACCCATCTTGGACAACTGATATAAATTCTTTTAAATTACCCAACATTGTATTTTAATTAAATCATAAATGAAAAGTCAACAAAACTACAAACTAAAAAAATAACACATGATGATCTGTCATAGAACTGTCAATTGCCGCGAGCGGTTTCTTCTTTTCTTAATAATTATGTTGCAAAGTCACAATAAAAATTACTGCGAATTAAACAATTATTACCTAATCTTATTTTTACATATACATTATATCACCCATATACAGTCTAAACAGAAACTGCTTATATCTTTGTATATTATGAAATAAGTATAAAAGTAGCTTACTGAATATATCTACGTAGTAAACTTTGACTTTAATTATTTCTTAATTTAATCAAGTAAATATTAAACTAAATGCTTATGAATATTTCTATAGACCCAATTTTTATGTAACGAAACACATAATTACACTATATAATTTTATGTATTATAAATAAATACATATAAATATATGTTAATTTACTACAGATATTAACTCATACTTTAATATAGATTGTTTTATATTTAAAGCCGGAAGCATTGTTAAATTGCAACTTAAAGTCTGGTATGGTTCTTTGATTGTGGCGTTCCGAGCGTGCCAGTTGAGCACATATCACTTCGCCAATGTCACGTTGAATGGAGAAGACACGAAGGAGGTTGTACGGTAGAAAAAAAAATATTACATAATAGGAGAATGCATATTAAAAAAAGGAGATCAAGCTAAAAATTGCCTTCACCTATAACAAAAAAAAATACATATATTAAAATAAATATATACATTATCTATACACAGGGTTAGTAATAAGAAATATATAATACAAAGGTGTTAGTCTACAATTTAATATTATTATATCTAATATATTTACATAAAAATTTACATAATGGACTAAACACAAACATTAACAAACATTGAACATTAAGGGGACGGGGAACTTTGTGAGGAAGGACATCATATAAGGGATGGATTAAGTTGGGGCGTGTAAAAAGAATGTGAGAAGGGGAACCATCGTCTAGACCACATTCACACAGTGAGTGGTCCCTGACCCTGATCTTAGCTAGATGTACCGGTGTGCTCGCATGTCCAAGGCGCAAGCGACATATGGTCGATATTATCCTCCGTTCAATAAATTTTTGAGAATAAAACCATGGCCGCCTGGGGATATTAGGTTGAATCGCAGCATAGAACTTACCTTTCTGGGATTTTGACATATTCCAAAATTCAGACCACGACACATCCAAATGAGTTAATGCAAGGGACAACAGATCCTGGGCCGAAATAGAAAAGTGATCCAAACTGCCACACTGGATTGCTAATTTTGCGCAAGAGTCTGCAGATTCATTCCCACTGATTCCAGAATGCCCTGGAATCCATGCCAAAGTAACAACCAAACCCTTTAAATAACATGAGTACAGTTCTTCACGAATCCTTAAAATAATTGAAGACCTTAATTTACTATGAAAGGGATTTCCCTTTACAGCTAGTAAGCAGCTTAATGAGTCAGTACAAATAACAGTCTGTTTAAAGTCATGGGAGAGTGTGAACCGGATTGCTTCTAACAAAGCAACAGCCTCTCCAGTAAACACGGATGATTCGGGAGGACATTTAAATTGTAAAATAATTTTGAATTTTGGTATCCAGCACGCTGCACCAACACAGCTTTCGTTTGAAAGCTTTGACGCATCTGTAAAGATAAGGATATGCAACTTAAAGTCTAAAACCACATCTATCCAACTAGTTCTAAGGTAGTTCAATTCACTTCTTTTAATATGGTTATGGAGGTTAGAGGCAAAGAGAACCATATGAAAGAAAAATTGTAAAAGCGATCTCCTGTATCCTGGCGGAAGTATGCTATCAAAGAATAATCTGAATGTACCAGTTATATATAACAGCACTCTGTTATAAGTGTGATCATGTGTTGGGTTTATAGAGGGAAGAAAAAAAGGAGAACCATCTCTATATGAGAGAAAAGTTGAAAAAGTATCCTCCTGTATTTAGTATATCTCGTGACTTGTATAGTTAAGAAATATGCAGTATTTAAAATATGAACTATTTACATAGTCAAATGTAATTTTGTAAATATAATATATTATTCAATAAATTTATTCTTATTAATACAGAAAAAAAGATTAGAAATCATGGGAAAACTTTGTTCTGTGAAAAATTGTATAAGCGGTCAAAAATTAAAAAATAAAGGATATTTTAATTGATACGACTCAGCCTATATTTTTTCAACCAACAATATGTAATAATTAACTTGTTATAATAATTTTACAATACCGAAATTAACAAATATACAGAAATTTATTGTTTCAATAATAATTGGATCATTGCTAAAAATTTGATTAGAAACATTAAGAAGTGTTATTTGTTACTGATAAAGCGAAAGTCTTTCTTATCTTTTTTAATTTAGTATCCTTTTGTCTTTAATAATTTACCCTCTATAGTTATGACATTAAAATTTTTATGAGTATCCAATCTCTTTAGCTATTTGACAATGACAGTTGATAATTGACAATTCTAGGGAGTAAACATTATTTGAATTTTAAAACTAACGTTTTTTTATTAATATTTGTTATTTGCTTATTGTATTTCATTAATTTTCTTTGTTAGTGAAAATAAAAATGAGTGCTGAGAAATTAAGTACTGATGAAGTTCCACAAAAATTTGCCGACTGGCTTCTGGCTATGGGTTGTCCCGTAGAAAAAGTTCCTTCCAGTGAGAAAATGAAACAGTACGTTTTAAATTCATTTAACATTTAAATGCTTAGTTTTTAAAGCTTAACAAAATATTTATATTTATCTCAATTTCATTTTTAGAATGTGTAGAGGCCAATATTATATGGTTTGGCGTAGTCTTATGGAGCATGTGCAAGCAAAAGATTATATACGTGAAAAAAGATTACAAGTGTTCTATGATGATGTCAAATTGTGTAAAGAAAAGAACGCATTTAAGGAGGTTTGTTAAATTATTAGTTATAATACTAGAAATAAACAATTTCATTAATGTGTAATGTTATCAAAGTTTTAAATTAAAAGAGCTGTTAATTTTGTCTGATCTGTCTTCCATTCAACTTAAATTATTTTAGTTTTATGAGAAGATTGTAGGTTTGTGTGTTGTAACCGGTGTGTAAACCTACAACCTGTAACCATTCTTTATCTTCTATCTGTATTCAAGACCATGTACTTATGAGGGGCAAAAATTATAACAGCCCCTAATAAGGTTTTATATAAGTATACTGTATGCAATTTATGCTACCAATATTTTCTTTCAAAATAATAAAAAAAATATCAATATATAGGCATGATTTTATCAATGTCATGTCATATCAGAGGAGTCTGTGTGTAAACAAGGCATGTTGTGGGTTCAATCTCCTCTTAAGGAAATGAAATAAGTAATATTATAATTTATTCTATTATAATTTTTCTTCACTCTGGTAAGAAGGCAAAAATTAAGTTAAATGTTAATGGCAAATGTTAAGTTCTACTGAAATATGGCAAAAAGTGGGAAATGGAACAGTGTGTCTTCGTACCTTACCATGTGCAGGATACAGAGTGGAGATAAAAAAAATATATGGTTATATTTACACATTATTTTGTACTATGCAAGAAGTTAATTTTATTTGTGGGGAATGGAATAGAGTGTCTTTTCACTATGTTCTCAAATTCCTTGGCCTACCCTGCTAATTGTAAAGCTGAATAAAAGCTGGGATACAGTGTAAAGCTGAATAAAAACAAGAAGCAATACTCCTATTTATATACATTTTTAATATTCTCTTTTCCTTAGAGCAACTCAAATATTGTGGTACCTGAGCCTATACTATTATGGAAGCAACATACAGACCTTAAAGAGAGAGTAACAGAAGCTGAAAATAGAGTTGAACAGGCACAAAAAAATCTTAATGACTTAATAAATAAAATTACTTCTAAAGGTATGACTAAAAGATGATTTTTTATGTTAGTAAGTTTTTTTTACTAATCAAAAATGAGTAAACATTAAGCAAATACATACATGCTATACATAGATTCTCTTTTTTTTTTTTGTTATATTAGCTGTCTCTTATCTTACATTATACATTGTGTGTTCTACAATCAAGAAAGCATTGGCAAAGCCGATAGTGCTCTACTGGCACACTTGGAGTGCTATAAACAAAGAACAATAACATGCCATGTGTTTTATATTTTTTATAACAATATTCTTATTACCTCCATTACTAGTCTTCCTGTATCAGTTTTAGAGAAAGGAAAATAATGTATTACTTTAGTTAGGGGACTCACTTCAATAATATTGCATTGCAATGGCTTAATTATTTTTTGTGTGTAAATATTACTCTAAGAAGGAATCGAACTTATAACAGCTGTGTTTACATCTGGATGTTGTTATATTGATTCGTAATGGTTATTACTATTACAGAAAGTCAACGGCAATCGGCGCGTCGGCGTGTCGAGGATTTACAAAGACGCGTATGGATAATGAGACAAGTATCAAATGAATTAACATCTAAAAAAGCTAATCTGATGGAAACAAAGTCGATTGCAGAGTCTTTGTGTAATGTTGATTGTGAACAGGATCTAGAGGTATGATAATGGAAAAAACGCATAATAATAATTGAGGTCTGTTGTGGCGCATGGGTACAAGCGAGTGACTGTGACGGGGCCGTCCATTAATTCGGTGAAAATCACGAAATATTACAAGGTGGTAGGGGGTTGCAGTAAGATATCACGTGTGGAGTTTCACCACAAACGTTTCAAACATAGGGACTGTCAAAAAAGAATAAAATAAAAAGAGCAGACAAAGGCATGGACAAACCATGTCTGTGGTGAATTGTATTTACTAAATAAAAAAAAAATAAAAAAACATAGGGACTGTGATGGAGTGTCTTAACAGTAGGTTCCCAAATTTCCTCTGCCTATACCGCCATATGCGAGATACAGCGTGAAGCTGAGAAGGGGTAAAACGAAATAAAAATTTAATTATTTCAGATGTATCTTTAGTAACAATTTATAAATAATTAAAATTACTTAATATTACAGAATAAATTAGATAAATGTCTAGCTTCTATGCAGCAAAAGCAATCGGCAATACCATTATCGAAACCTATTGCAAGTTCTTCGATAGTGTCCACACATGAAAGTGAAAATGTCAATGAGAAAGGTACATTTTGTTTAATTTTTACATTTTGTTTATTTTATTTAATATGCGTAGGAGAAGGCCGGCGATGCGGTACAGTTTCATTATAAACGCTAAAATCGTGAGTTCGATTCCCGCTGTATGTGATGATTTTTTTTTACTTTAGTGAAATAACAAAGCCCTCACATTGTGCTCTTTGTGTTGTATATATTTTTTTCATTGATTTCAGTTACTTAAACGTAGAGTCTCGAAAATTGGTTAAAAACAGGGGAACAGAGTGTCTTAAAACTAGGTTCCCTCTGCCTAACTTACTGTATCCGAGATCATAAACAATATGCAGACATATTAATAATAAACAATATTTCTGTTATATTTTTTCTTTTTACATATAAACAAACAGAAGATAACATTACATCACTAGTTAAATGCCGCGGCGATGCTCTATGGCCACATTTATATGACAAAAGGAGTGCTCTCGTTACACAACTATCACAAATTAATACTGATCCTAGAAAAAATATTGTGGATAACAGGTAAAGTTTTTAATTAAAACTTAAAAGGCTTCGCCCGCTTGAATTACACTATTTTACAAATTTGAATTATTTTCGTGGTTTAATAACATTCTTTTTTTAAGCCAATATTTATACAATGAAAACTAAAATTTCAGCTAAATGATTAAAAATTTTGTTGTAATTTTATCGACCTTAATATTTTAAATGGACGTAATTTTTATTTTTTTTAACTAATTTAAATAAATCAATCACTAAATGTTAAATAAAAGTTGCCAAAGAATAATAGTGAATACGCAGTTAAATCTTATTAGCAGTGTCTGAGATTAGCGCGTACAAACGCACAGACAAACAGACAAAAAATTTAATATATAGAATAGTGCTTATTCTTCCATGTATGTGTTACAGATTTTTTATAAGTATACATTTAAAAAGTTGAAAATAAGCATAAAGTTTAAATTTCTTTCGAATATTTATTGCATTATCTAGTATTTATGTATATCTTTTTACGAACATTGCATATTTTTGATATTATATATTCGGTTAACCGTAAGGTATTTATTTAAACTATCAATAAAATAGTGTATAATATGTATATAATAGAATATGAGGCCTGTCGTGGCGCTGCGGCACAAGTGTGTGACTGTAAACGACAGGTTGTGAGTTCGATTCCCACTCGAGGAAATGAAATATTTAATATTTTCTAATTAAATATATAATGTTTTCATTTGTTCGCTCTGGTTACAAGGCAAAGCGTGGCGTTGAGTTCCGCCACTCAACACGCAATGCCTCAAATGCGGTGGAAGGCGGGTAACGGAAGTGGAACGGAGTGTCCTAACACTGGGTTCCCAAGTTCCCTTTGCCTACTCTGCCATGTGCAGCGTGAACTTGAATAATAGAATATAAATTTCTTGCATAAATTGCATGAATTCTTTCAGTATTTTACACAATTGTTTTCCTATTTTCACATTGCTTGGAACACGAAAAGCCTTTAACATGTGTATTTCCATTAGTGTCTTTCTTCATTTCAATATAATACTTGTACAAAGATTTTTTTCATAAATGATCTGATTGGAAATTATAACATAAAATATGATGAAAATTTTCTGTTTTTGATGACAAGGCAAAGTGCTGCGTTGAGTTCTGCTAATAAATTAAAGTCACAATATCTTAAAGATTAAATGAAAAGTGGGGAAAACAGTGTAAATTAAAACTTCTGGTTGCCTTCCTGCTATATATCTATAAAAAAAAGCAGCTGGTATTTATACAAAAGCTGTCTACCTTGGCAGAGTGAACTGCCCAATTGTTGAGACATTACATGTTAAGTGACGGTACTCAACGCCGCGTAGGCAAATATAACTTGGTAACGTACTGTTCAGACTCTCTGTTCCATTCCATTCCACTGAATTTGAGGCATAACATGTTGAATGGCGGATCTCAACGCCGCGCTTTGGCTTATTACCAGAGTGAAAAAATAAATTAATCAAACCAACTAATTGAACTGAAATAATATTTATATTTCAGTATAACGCCACAGTCGGTTTTGGCGCATACTGCAGCGTTGCATTGCACTATAGCACTTGAAGTTATAAAGAATAAGGTCCTACTGAAACAAATAAGGGATAAGGTAGTTGAATCTGTGGAAGAAATTAGTGTAAGTATAATTTATATGTAAAAAAAGAGATATTTAATTTGTAATAAATATACATTTTACATTTATTTGAACTTTGGACCTCTTGGGATTTATTTTTAATAAACTATATTTAAGGTTTTATATGAATGCTTTTTTATATTGTTACCATATTATATATATTGTTGTATGAATATTAACATATATATGTATATGTATATATGTATATGTATATATATATATATATATATATATATATATATATATATATATATATATATATATATTTCTGCTACATGAAATAATATGTTATTTATTAAATATAATGGGGAACGGAACACAGTTTCTTAACACTGGGTCCCATGTATCCCTCTGTCTACCCTGCCATATGCAGGATGCAGCGTGAAGCTGGACTATTAAATATTTTAGTTGAATATTTACATAGTAACAAATGTAAAATGAAAATAAGTATCTTTTTTTTGTTTTTTCTTAAACAACATGGTAATGATAATACATATTTAAATTTTAAAATTTTAATAGTTATGTCATATTATAATTTTCAACTTTACAGACATACATTACAAGTGAGTCTTCTGAATTACTAGTGTTAAGATGTGAAAAAGCTAGTACTGAAGCCCGAGTGAAATCCCTTAAGTCTTTGTATGAAGAATTAACTTCTAATTCTGGCATATTTCATATAAACGTTAACGATGAAAACGAAAATCAAGCAACGCCGCAGAAAATTGCCAGTATTGATAAATGTATTGTTAGTATTATGCTATTTTATATATTGAATTTTTAAATAAGTTGTTTATGTTGGGTTCTTCCGAAATTCATCAAATGTCATTCATTTTCTATTTACGGATGACAAGGGACCGATGACGGATGACGTGGACGAATGATGACAGATAAGGACAAATTATTGGTGACTGAACGGTTTCATTTCTTTATCATTGTAGACAGCAAAGCGTGTCATTGCGTGTTGGTCTGCGAAACTAAACGCTATGTTTAGCTTTATAGCTAGATCAAAAACCTACACGGCATGGACTGGACTTGGACTCAACTTTTATATGAAAATAATAATGATTTTAAATTTCTTAGGAAAACACCCGAGATGAGCTAAAAAGGTTAACAATATCGCTAGCCACTACCGAAAGGAAAATATATAACGTAAAAGAGTGTTTGGTCACTGTGTTCAGTGCGTTTCATAGTAATTCCAGTGTAAACGACTTAGAGAGGTGCAAAGGTATACATATAATTTTCTTATTGATGAAATGACTATTAATCAAAAACGGAAAACATTGAGGCCTGTCGTAGCGCAGCGGAACAAGCCCGTGACTGTAACCGACAGGTTCTGGGTTCGATACCCGGTCGAGGAAATGAAATAATATTTAATATTTTCAATTTAAATATTTAAGGCTTAATTTCTTCGCTCTGGTAATAAGACAAAGCGCGGCGTTGAGTTCCGCCACTCAACACGCAATGCCTAAAATTCGGCGGAAAGTGGGGACCGGCAGTGGAACGGAATGTCTTAACAATAGGTTCCCGGGTTCCCTCTGCCTACCCAGCCATGTGCGGGATACAGCGTTAAGCTGAAAAAAAGGGAAAAAATATGTTATTATTTTTTTAGGTATTCAACTGGATTTTCCAAAAGAACCAATCTCAGTTCTGGTTCAGTATTACGCGGATAAACGTGAGAAGAACAGAAATGATGGGAATGTAAGCCTTGATTTGGACGTCTCGGAAGTCTCGTTTGGTGAATTTTCTGGTAAACAAATTATTACAATAAAGCAATATGTTGGGTTTTTTTTTTTCAATTTGTATTATACTCACTTACTTAGCTTCACGCTGTATCCCGCATATGGCAAGATAGGCAGAGGGAACTTGGGAACCTAGTGTTAAGACACTCTGTTCCACTTCCGTTCCCCACTTTCCGCCGAATTTGAGGCACTGCAGGTTGAGTGGCGGTACTCAACGCAGCGTTTTGCCTTTTTAAAATTTGTATTATATTGTTCCTTAATAAAGTAACACAAAATTATATCAATTGTTATTTTTTTTTTTGTGGGACTTATACTAAAGCAAGGAAATCGATCCTATAATCATATGTGCTTGTAGTCAGCCACTGCTCCGCTATGATACAATGACCTCAATTAAATAGGTTATAATTTTATATTACCTCTATTATAACTCTCCATTTTCCGGCTTAATTATATATAGCGTGTTGAATGGCGGAACTCATCGCCGCAATCGCAACTTGCAACTGCGGGTAAATAATGTATTTATACTGTTCTAGATTCAAGCTTCAGATTTATCGATGAACTAAGAATTTTTTTGAAGAAATTCAATTTAGAGAAAAACAGAAAACTCGTCTTGGACAGGTATGGTTTGTTGATAAATAAGATTTGTTTTACTATATATATTTATTTCTAATATCAAGCTTAAAAAAGAAGAAATTTAAGATAAAAAAGAAGAGATTTAACTACCAGGGTGATCCTATTCTAAGGATTTAATTAAATAATAGAAGGATAGGATCACCCTGGTACTGCTGGTGTCGTAAGAGGCGACTAAAGTACGTGTAGGAAAGTCACGTTGTCAGCAATGACAACACGTATGGGCAGACTCGACCGGCGACTATTACCACCCCTGGCATCTAAAACCAGCATTAAGTAGTGGCTTCGGCCACTGCGTTTCTCATTGGGTAATGCCGGGCCCCGGTGCTCGACCACCTAATAGACCAGCAAAACACCTGTAGCTAATTTATGGAATAAGAAATTCAAAAGTAAGAAAAAACAAGACATTTGAGGAATTATTTAATAATATAGTTCAAAAAATTGTAAATACGATTCTTTATTTTTAAAGGAGTCAATCTAGCAAATAATCATATCAGACCTTTTTTGTAGATCGTCCAATTCTCTTGAAGAATAAATTTTTGTTTTTATTCAACGGTTATCCATTCAAACGCGTAAAAAATCCAAATAAAATAAAATAATATTTCTGTGTTATTTAAATGGCAAATCAAAAATTACAAATCGCCACCACTTAAAATGTTAAGTTATTAATAAATATTAAGTGCTTAAACTATACCAGAATTTTTTTCATCATTTTGGAAGATATTTTCATGGTATCAAATAAAAAAAAATATTTAGGCCCATCCTATTATATATAATAAAGTACAGATAGTTGGTTAAAATCTTACTGGTTTGGTCAGTAAAATTACCAAATTGAAATCCCTTCCTAACACACTCTACTCTGTACTCAGCTTCACGATGTATCCCGCACATGGCAGGGTTGGTGTTCCCAATAAAAGACTAGTTCCGCACTTCTCGCCGAATTTGAGGCATTGAGTGTTAAGTGGTGAAAGGAATGAAAATATTGAATTTCCTCGAATGGGGATCGAACCCACAACCTGTACCGTTTACAGTCGGGCGATTTTGAAAATTTGTAATTATTCACAACAGTGGTTTTTTTTTATTTCAGCGGTGAAAAAATATGGATATTTGAAACATTACAGTCCATTACATCTAATTTGAATACTTCATGGTTGAATAACGATATACCACCACTGTTTTGTCCGTCTGTTCGTCTCTCGCATAGTTTACGAGATATTTTACATAAAGTGCAAGAAAAAGAAGTATTGTCTAATATTCTTAAGACATTAAATGTAGAGAAGAAACCTGGTATTTATATAGGTATGTTTAATATAATATTAATTTGTATTTTTACTTAGTTGTTGATAGACACGCTGTTTCTGGACATTGCTTGATCGGTAGCGGAACTCAACGCAGCGTTGTTTTATACCAATTCTTGTCTCATAAGAAAATAATTTAAAACAAATTTAATTGTTAAAGTTTCAAAATACTTTTCCAATTATTAGTAATAATTGTGTTAATAACTGCTTCCTCTTTTTACTTGCTGAGGCCCGGCTTCGAATCCCTAAAAGTTAATTATTTTGCATATTATTTTTAAAATATTAAGATCTTTTTATATCGTTTATTTTCATTAAAAATGTGTATATTCATTCAAATGGTTCTGAAATATATTTATTTAAATAATTTTATTTCTCCGTCAAAGCAGACAAAACTTTAGTTTGTTATCACGAATTGTCTCTAAAACAAAGGGAAAAAACGAAAACAGGGTCTTAGCACTATTTTTTTCCGTCTAATGTGGTGGAACGAAATTAGTCCGGTTAATCAAATTTCTAATGTAATTCGATTAACCGTAACTTTGAACGCATCGTTTCAAACACTTCTTAACAAATAGTTTGTAGTTTTTATTTTATTTTATTATATTTTTTTTCTGTCGTCAAGTTCCCTCTGACGGGGTGTCATGTGCCGGATAAAGCGTGAAGCTAATAAGTATTTTTTTTCTTCTGTTCTAAAAAATACAGATATTTTTATATCTCTTTCACAGATATAACCGCCAAAATAAAATCCGAAGCTGAAATATCTGACAAACTAAAAAAGAGAATGTCAGAAAATTCATTGTTACTACAAAAAGTTAACAAAACTTTAGACTTATCTCAGGAAAATATACAATTTTGGTCCGAAAATGTAGTCAAGAAGTATATATCGGATAATAGGACAGTTGAAGGCAAAAGTTATAGAGATTACGAGGCGTTTTACTTGGAACATATTAAATTGAATTCTTAGTGTTATTTATTTATTATTTTAAACCCATTTCTCATTGATCTTTAATTTGGTTAAATAAAATAAAATAATTATAATTAACGTTAATATTATTAGAGGCCTGTCGTGGCGTAGCGGCACGAGCGTGTGACTGTAACCGACAGGTTGTGGGTTCGATCCACACTCGAGGAAATGAAATATTAAATATTTTCAATTTAAATATTTAATATTTTCATTTCTTCGCTCTGGTACAAGGCAAAACGCGGCGTTGAGTTCTGCCACTAAACACGCAATGCCTCAAATCGGCGGAAAGTGGGGAACGGAAGTGGAACGGAGTGTCTTAACACTAGGTTCCCAAGTTCCCTCTGCCTACCCTGCCACGTGCAGGATACAGTGAGTGAAGCTGAGTGATTGAGTTAATATTACAACGAATACTTCATTAATAGTGTTAACATAGTTTTATTGTAATTGTTGTAAAAAGAGCCGTTCGACCCATTTTTAGCATGGGATTTCGGGAATCCCTTAGAGATTTTTTAAAGAAGCGGTTCTTACGGTTGCATAACAGTACATGTATGATAATATATTACTTGTTCTGAAAAATAACCAAAATTACTTAAAAAACAGTGATAGACATGATATCAATACAAGAAGTAAGAAGTAAAAAGCTGATCACTCCTAGTTTTCGTCTTTAGAAAGTTAGTAGTTCTTTTATCGGACATGCTACATGTATGTATAACAAAATTCCACAAGTGATCTTAGACTTACCACTTCAAAAATTTAAAGGGAAAGTTAATAATATATTGTTGGGCAAAGCATTCAATTCGAAATAATTATCATAATAAGAATCCATGGGATTAAATGATATTGGTACTCACTCAGAAAGCTAGTTAGCAACTTGTTTCTTGCCGGCTCTTCTCAGCACTACACACATTTCTATGTAACTTTCATAAGTGCTTGTAATGGTCTAATTGAATAAAGAATATTTTTATTTTGTATCATCGTCTAGCATAAGTATGTATCTATTAAGTTGACATAATCAAATAATTTTTGCATCAATGAATATGTATGGATGTTTCTGTAATAAATAAATCATAAATTATCACTAGTTTTTCTAAGTAATGCCTTTCAATAATATTATCTTTTAAGGCAATATTTATTCATTAAAAATATTTTTTTCAGGTAAATTATTAAAAAAATTATTATAATCAAACAAAACAGCATATCGAAAATTACTTCATGAAGATTTCATCACTAAATTTCCTAATCTTTCCCATCTATCCGAACAAAGAATAGCAGATCAAAGAAGAGCAATCATTAACAATAAATATATATCTGATAATAGACTCACTGAAATAAAAAATTAAGTCTCGAAACATCTCAAGTCAAATATCGATTTTTTTAAATATAGTTCAGCCGGAAAGCGACATAATAATTAACACAGAAAATTTAACCGCAACGCACAATGAAAATAATAGTCACACTCTCCTAAATGATATTCATCTCACAATCCCAGAAAACGAACAAGCTGAGTGTTATAGAGGTCCATTAATTGACACTACTTTCGAAAATGCAGTAGAAAAATTTAGTAAAATTGACCCAGAAGAAAGGTCATTTATTTCTAAACAGAAAACGTCGAAACGGCTATCCCTTATAATTCACTATATCAATAATTCAATTCTTCCAAGATACTTGAACGATAATATAGATTTCATTACCTTCACACTTTAATTTACTCGGCAGCATTTATAGTGGCAACCTGTAATGGGACTAAATTTTATTCAACAGAAGGTACAGGAATATATAAACGTAAAAGTAAACTTCCATAGCAGAGGAGAATTGAAAAAAAGATTGAATTATACAGGCGGGAAATAGGAAGGCTTACTTAAGAACAATAGAAGAAATAGAAAATAAATACAAAAGTCATTCGCGACCCGAAGAGCCAAACCGAGAATCACAACATTTTCTCGATACCCTAAAACAAAAATTGAACACAGCGGCCAGCAGACTAAAAAGATATTTAACATGCACACAACGAAAATAACAGAATACAACCAATAGTCATTATCAATAATGAGAAATACTTATACAGGACACTGGCAAATGTGCAAAATAGCATCGCAAATTCTGTTGAAATGCCAACACCACAAGCAAAAAAAATTATCGATAGACATGCCTACACTAATCATTAAACGCACGCATAATTGGAAAGCACCTGGAACAGATCATATTCACAATTATTGATACCAATAGCTCACTTGCACACATCCATTTATTCTGAACCACATACGCCAATTCATACAATCACCTCATACGATTCCTAAATTTATAACACAAGGAATAACATATATGCTTCCGAAAGGATCAGATTCTAAAAACCCCGCGAATTGTAGACTGATGTTTGCAGACCATCTCCAAAATTATAACAGGACGTATTAGTACATTAATGTACCAATATTTAGATCAACAAAAAGAATAGTCAAGGCTGCAAAGAGCAACTAACAATAAATGCAATAGTAATGAGACAAGCACTACTAAACAAAACACACAGCTGGCTTTTCTACGTTTTAAAACATCATAATGTACACCCTACCATTCTCACTTTCTTAAGCACAGTCATGCTGCAATGGAAAACCAAACTCAAATTAACTTATAATAATACATAATTTACTACTGAACAGATATCAATGCATCTTTCAGGGTGATGCACTCAGTCCATTATGGTTCTGTTTGGCCCTCAACCCTTTGTCTGAATTGCTTAATAGGTCTAATACTGGATTTTCATTAAAAAAATAATAATTCATGCTAAATTATTTCCCATCTGATGTATATGGATGATACAAAAATTTACGTTAATAACAAATCTGATTTATTCAAACTGGCCGACATCACACAAATATTCTCCATAGATATCAAAGTGCAGTTCGGTGTAAATAAATGAAAAATACACTCCATAGAACAAGGGAGAGCGCAAAATAATGCGTATACACTTGACACTGGCGATGAAATAGAGTTCATGGATGAACACAGCACATATAAATATTTAGGATTCCACCAATCAAAACAAATACGACAAAAACAAACCAAATCAGACATAACCGAAAAATTCAAACACAGGCTAAATCAAATCCTGAGAACGCAATTAAACTCACGCAATAGCATAAAAGTCATAACCACTTACGCAATACCTGTCTTTAATTTTTTTTATCGTGAGGAAACCCTTTTTCGGGTACGCCACCCGAGTGGGTTATGTGGGACTAATGGACCGGCAGATATAGGCCGTCCACACTACCCACTAAAACCTCACGGTGCTCCTCCTCGACCGTCTCAGACCGAGGCTATGGATGCCAAGGATTCGTCCATAGCCTCGGTGACGGGAGCCTGCTAGGCACGTCTCGGAGTCGAGGGTGGTGGGTCACCCTCGACGGCCTGCTCTGAGTAGCGCGCGGAAGCAACCTGCGCGCGTCTACTCTGCGCGATCAGCTTTCTCAAGCTGACCGCCCTCTGGCAGATTAGGGGGGAAGGCGGCGATCGTGTGCCGCCCTCCGGCGACTAGTCTTTTGCGGCGAACGGCGAGTTCGGAAGAAGACTCGCCCGCTCCGCCGCCTCCTTCTCGAGCACCACTGCCTCGCAGAAGGATGAGACCGCGTCCCACGACGTCTCGCTACCGGCCATGGCCTTGACTACGGCCGGCAGAGAAAGGTCGTCTCCTATGACGTCGCGCAATGCGCGACGTTGAGTCGCCCAGGCTGGGCACACCTCCAGCGTGTGCTAGGCCGTCTCTTTGAGGCAGTCACAGTGGTGGCAGCGGGTGTCGGGCTCCCTCCCAGCGACCCGACTCAGATATCTCCCAAAGCAACCGTGCCCTAAGAGACCAACAACCGTACCTATGTGGTGCGGAAGGTTAAGCCATTACCCATTACCCCTACCTTAAGCCATTACCTCGCTAACCATTAGCGGAAAACTGGACGAACTGCCTCGATCGTCCTTCGGCCGGCGGTTGGTGTTGCCAGCCGGGACTCGCACTCTTTCATTGTGGCATCCCGCGCCTCCTCTTGTTGTGCTGACCTTGTCGAAGCCCCGGACACAAGACCTCGACGCCGGCAATAGACCGACGCCAGAGCAATCGCGTCCAGGTCCCACGGCAGGACTCCTGCCAGCACACACGCCACCTCACCGGAGATGGTCCTGTACCCTCGTATCACCCTGATGGCCATCACCCACCCCGCCGCAGCAGGGCGACGTTTTGCCGGTTCAGGGCGTCCGCCCATACGGGAGCACCGTACAGCGCCATCGATCGGACCACTCCGGTGTACAGCCGACGGCTCGAGGCGCTCGGCCCACTTACATTGGGCAAAAGGCGTGCCAAGGCCCGAGCTGTCTTCAACAGCCTCGGGGCCAGTCTTATAAAATGGTCCCGAAAGCTCCACCTGTTGTCCAAGACAAGTCCGAGGTACTTCAAGCTCCTCTTCACTCCAATCGTCACACCGCCGACGACGATGTGAGCCTCTGGTGGAGCGGCCCTCCTCGGAGCGTTGAAGTAGATTGCTTCAGACTTGTCTAGTGCAACCTCCAGACCCAGCCGCCGAATCCGCCCGACGACGTGAGCCACGCCAGCTGTCGCGAGCACTGCTGCCTCGCGATAGGTTCTCTGCTGCGCTAAGACAGAGCTGAGCAGAGGACCCATACCCCCGGCAGGGTGCTGCCCCGTAGCACCCAGTCGTAACCGATGTTCCAGAGGATCGGACCCAGAACCCTGTGGAACACCGCACGACACCTCCCAAACTCCCCAGCCGGAGCTTCCAGGAAAGGTCACAGACCTCTCGGAGAGGTAAGCCCCGATGATGCGGCGCAGGTATGGAGGCACCCGATGATAAATGAGTGCCTCATTGATGCAGGGCCAGGGCATGGAGTTGAAAGCGTTGGCGATGTCTAAAGACACCGCCAAGACTCCTTCGCCCCGAGCCACTGCGTCCTGCGCATGGAACTTCACATGCAGTATGGCATCCACCGTGGAGCGTCCACTTCGGAAGCCATACTGGCTGTCCGAGAGGTTTGGACGTGTCCTCTCGAGGTGCTGCTGTAGCCTCCTCGCTACCACTCTCTCGAAGGGCTTAGCGATCTCGCTCAACAGCACAATCGGCCTATAAGCCGAGGTTGACTCCGGCGCCCCTCCTTCTTAATGAGGACTAGTCTGCCTGTCTTCCACCACTGTGGAATTATGGCTTGAGCCAGACAGGCAGTAAATAGCCCTCGAATGCTTGGCCCCAAGATAGAATGGGCCAAAGCAACTACGCGCCCGGGAATGCCGTCGAGCCCTGGGGCGGTGGTTTTGCCCCGAGATCCCCTCACAGCTTCCTCCAGCTCTTCCTCCAGCACCTCTGGTACGACGCTCTCGTCCTCCTCCTCTTGCGCTTGCAGCGCAAGAGGAGGAGGACGAGACCAATTTTACACCTCTATCAATGGCCCTCCCTGCAGGGAGGGCCATTAGTGGAGGTGTAAAATTGGCCCGCTGCGGGAACAGAGACGACAGCACCCCTCGGAGAGTATCCGGCGGGAGTGTCTGAGTCAAAGGCGGGGCCCAAGTTCGGACCTTGCCGCGCACGGTCTGTCCCCGCGAGAGCTTCGTCGTGCGCTTCGCCTTTCGCACGACCGATCTCTTCCTGCAGCGCTTTCTTCGCCTCGACGTTGGCGCAGTACAGCCGGTGCTCCTCCTCCTGCTGCCGGCGTGCCCGCCTGCGATAGTGTGTGTAAAGGCGTCTCGCCTCAATGCAGATGTTGCGCAATTGAGCGATCTCACCCGACCACCAGTACACTTGCTGCCGGCCTGAGGGCGGCGCCCGGAGCGGGGCATTGACGCGTCGCAGATACGCGTCATTGCCCTCTGCGCCCAGTTTGCGGCGTCTTCTGCAGACGCCAAGCTCTGGGGTAGCCAGGCTTGCACTATCGCAGCTTCCTCCAGAAGTCCTTTGTCGAGGCACCTTAGTTGCCACCGCGGTCGGTCCTCTCGCGAGGCGCGACCTACAGCTAACGGCACCGTCGGATGAGTGGAGATCTCGAATTGGATGTAGAGATGGTCCGAGAGAGTCTCCACATCATCCAACACTCGCCAACCGTGAACACGGGGCGCTAGGGCCGGGCTACGTCCACCACGGACCCGCCCAGCCTTCGCACGCAGGTGTTGGTCGTCCTCCGATTGAGGACAGACAAGTCAGAGGCAACTACCCACTCCGAGAGCGTCGTACCACGCTCAGTCGTCGTTGCGGAACCCCACACGCTCGACTTTGCCGACCCGCACCCCTCTCGACACGTGAAAACGGCGGTGAGCCCGCAGCAACATGGGTGATAATAGTCACCACCCCGGTGTTGTCTGCGACCCAGTTATCACGTGCGGGGACACTGTAGGGCTCCGCAACAACCGCCACCTGAATAGACCACTGCGCCAGGCTTTGGACCAATAAGTCTTGGGCCCGGGCACGGTGATTTATATTCGTCTGCAACACACGGAGAGCCATTATTTGGTGTCCATGTGTTGCACCTCCTGTTGCCTGGCTGGGGCATTTGGTTCGGCCACCACTGGCACCCTTCCTTCTTTCCTGCCGTCCCTCCTCTTTCTCGAGGTGCCGGCCCTGGCGCATGCAGAGCTTCCCACCTTTTGGTCTGCGGGCTGTCCTGCCACCTCGCAGACCGGGCAGTGAGGTGCTGCCAAGCACTGGTGTTGCTTGTGCCCGGCTTGGCCGCACCTGAAGTACTGCTGGCTCCGTTCGAGTGCACTGCAGCACTTCGCTACCACATGGCTAACATCGTGGTAGCGGAAACAACGCCGGACTCTTTGTTGCAGCAGTTGCAAACGCGCCGACACGAAGCCCACAAGCAGCCGCGACTCACTCACCTCTTTCGCCGCTACAATAGGGCAGCGGACCCAGACTGTGCCTAAGCCGTTGCGGTCCTGCCGGATCTCACCTGTTTTTACCGAGCCAACATCACAACCGCCGACCCGGCTTATGGCCTGCGCCACCTCCTCTGAAGTGACAGAGTCGTCCAGGCCACTGATCCGCAACTCAGCGCATTTCGTCGGTCTTGCGACCAGCACCTCATTCGCGTCGAGCACCCCACGCAGCCGTTAGGCTAGGGCATCCGCCTTCTCGCCACTATTGGTGCCAGGTAACTCCAGAACCCTGGCATCAGTAGATGCAACCCTTAGTCGCATGTCTTTAATACCCAGATCATCCAATTTCACCGCCTGCTTGATCTGGGTAAGGACGTCGCGATACGATAACTCCTTTTTGGTGGCGGCCGGCTGTAATGTAAGTGTTACAGCCGCCGATCGTGGCGTACGCAGCTTTGGGCGGCTAGCAGTTTTCGCCTTCTGCGTTGTCTGCTTAACCTGGGCTGCTGTCGTCTTCGATTTCCCCTTTCGCACCACCATACTCCAACCCTCGGTCAATTTAGCCGGGGCAGGAGGCAGAGGACGTGGCTCCACTGTCGTCGATTTTGGAACTTACGCAATACCTGTCTTAACATATTCATTTGGAATAATCAACTGGTCTCAATAAGATTTGAAAAAACTCTATCGCAATATTAATACAACTATGACAGCTCACAGAAAACACCACCCTAGATCATGTACCCAACGTTTAACCCTACCGCGTCTTACATACGCAGCAATCTAATAACCAAACTTCAAAATTACTTTTATCACAAATCAGAACACTCAGAACTTCATAAATTTGCAGTTGAAATAGACCAGAAATTAACCCCGCTTAATTTAAATAATAGGACTTCGCAACAGAATTCAACAACCCGTCAACAAAAAGTGAATATGTGGTCACAAAAATCTTTGCATGGGAAACACTTCGCCGATCTCAGTCAAGCCCACGTCGACAAGGAAGCGTCGAACGAATGGCTGCGGCGGGGAGAGCTCTTCCCAGAAACGGAGGCTTTTGTGATCGCTATTCAAGACCAAACAATCGGCAAACGCAACTACTAAAAACATATCATACCCTATCTACCGACAGATTTATGTAGACGTTGTAATAGTCAATCTGAAACGATCTAACATGTTACCGGTGCATGTAAATCCATTGTTCAAACCAATTACAAATATAGGCATGATCAAGTAGCTGCAATAATACATCAAAATCTAGCTTACAAACATGCTTTTATCACAGAAAAAATAGTTTATTACAAATACAGTCCAAGTACAGTTTTAGAAAATAATTTGTTTAAAATTTATTGGGATAGGACTATAATGACGGATAAAACCGTACACTACAATAGGCCGGATATAACAGTATTAGACAAAACGAAAAAGATCCTCATAGATATAACAGTATGTAATACACACAATCTTCTTTCAATAAATAAATATCTCATTGTACCGTCTGAAGAGGTAGACGTGTTTATTTTGCAAGATAGTATTTAGATTGACAATGGTCTTATATTCAAGTATTGCAAGGTTAAACAATTTTCATTCAAGTATTGCAAGGTTAAACAATTGATCGGATATAACATTTGTGATCAAAAAACATCAGTGAAAGTAAATAATAAACACTAAAATAATTATCTAAAGTGATATATTAGTGGAGTTAAAAAAGTGACGGTGATAACATTTGCAATAATCAATCGACATGTAATTCCTTCCCTTCACGTAAATTATAATCGGTCTTAAACATAACCAAAAGCATTATTTCGCAAGCTTGCACTGAGGTAAATTGGCCCGGTGGCATCTAACTGAGACTCAGTCGATCGACCTTACTTCGATCCTATGTTCAAACCTCACCAAAAATAATATTTCTAAATAAAAGCTTTAAGATTTTAAAAAGCTTTAGCAATTTAAAAATTTTATTCTAATTCTTTTCATTAATAAAAATAATATGGAACACAAATGACATGGGGATGTAATTCAACTAAAAACAAGGATCGATATACGAGGTGTTTGCAATGCGAGAAGGCGTACCACTTCGGCTGCTTGGGAATCGACTCTCATTCAAGTGTGCTTGCCAATTGGAGATGTCCTAAGTGTAATAGGCCTAAGACAAATGACGAAACATCTGCGCGATCTACAATACATCGTACAAGTTCAAAAGTTTGCGATCTTAATGTAACTAAGAGGTCGTGCAAAAGGCAAGCTCTTAGTTCTCCGACGTCACCAATAACAAATGAGCAATTTACCCATGAAAACATACGGAATATTATGAATGACGCACGAGAAAAACAAATATAGAATTTGATGATCGGCACTAATAAAACAATAACGGATTCTGTAAATATCAACTTTAAAAACCTCGAAAATAAATTTGAAGAATTACAAACGACCTACCTTTATGAGTAAACAATATGAAGAAGCAACTAGACATGTATTGTGAAGTAAATCCAAAATCGACAAGACCAAGATCAATTATAGTTCAATTAAGTACTCCTATAGTACGGGATCAAATCCTAGCAGCTGTGATCAATTTTAATAAAAATAACCCCTTTAATAAACTTAACTCTTCTCATCTTGGTATCGGGGGAAACAAAGTTTCTTTATATATGCGAACATCTATCGACGGCAAATAAATCTCTTCACGCTGCCGCTCGCAAAAAAAGAAAACAGTTGAACTACAAACATATTTGGGTTAGAAATGGGCGTATATTCATGAGAAAATCTGACGTAGTCGCTGTGGCTACAAAATTATTAATAACATGGATTTTCTAAATAAACTGACTTAATATTTAGAATAACAGATTGTATGCAACCATAAATACCATCACTAAAAATGAGCACACTAAATATTTATATTCAGAATGTAAAAGGTCTTCGTACAAAAACACATGATTTCTTTAGAAATATAAGCTGATATTATTATTATAACTGAAACTTAGTTAAAGAGTGGTATATTAAGTTCTGAATTGTTTAGTGATAATTATACCGTTTATAGATATAGTTTATAGATTAATTTGCTCAAATAAAAAAGACAGTGAAAGAATATTGATAGCTGTAAATAATAAATTTAATTCCCGAATGGTTTCTTGGGAGAGTTCTTGTGAAGATTTGTGGGTTAAAATAAATATAAATAGAAGTCATATAATAGATCTTTGTGCAACCTATATTCCCCGGTGGGTAAAACTGTCTTGGACAATTTTATGAATAATTTTAATCGTGTGTCAAAAACAATACAATTTACTACCCTAGTTGTCGGAGATTTCAACTTAAGCTGCATAGATTGGGAGTTAGTAGGAAATTCCAATAATTGCTATCAAATACCTTCTTTGGCACAATCCCTTATAGATTTTTCCGTGATCAACAGCTTCTGTCAACACAATCGCATAAAAAATCAACAAAATAAAATTTTAGATCTAGTTTTCTGCGATAATACTTTCTTTGATATAACAGTTAAAGCATCAACTAATTCAATGAGTCGTATTGATCCTCTACACCCACCATTAGACATTAGTGTTAGTTTTAATAGTGACAATACGAAATTCTTAGATTCCAACCCTAATTTTGTAAGATACAATTATGGTAAAGCTAATTTCAACGATATAAATAAGTTTCTGGAAAATATAAATTGGCCCGAAATACTTACAAATCTTGTAGACGTTAATGAAATGGTGGAAATATTATACTCGGTCATAAATTATTCAATAGAGCTAAATATACCTAAAATTAAAAGGAATGGTAGTCACAAATACCCATCTTGGATGAATAAAACCCTAGTAAAAAGAATAAAAGAAAAAGAAAAGCTTAGATTACGATATAAAAAATATAAAAATCTAATGGACGAAATATCGCTGAAAATTCTGGAAAAGAGGTGCAAAGAACTGTCTCTAAAAAGTTATAATAGGTATGTTGAGAGTTCAGAAATTAGTATTAAAGCCAACACGAAATATTTTTGGTCTTTTATAAAAATAAAAAAAGGAAATAAATCTCATTCTTTTAAAATAATGAATAATAATAATATCGAAGTTTTTTGTGGTACAAACTTGTTTGTAACTCTTTCGGCTCAAACTTTTCTTCGATATTCAACAGCAATACAACAGCGTAACCAACCAATGACATTCAAACAAATTTAAACCTTGCAGTAAATACTAGCTATGTTTTGCAACAGATTCAACTTGATGAATCAATTATTTTAAATACATTGAAGGGCTTAAATCAACATAAGGGGGCTGGTCCAGACGGTATACCTACAATTTACTTGATCAACTGTGTATCATCCATTGCACTGCCGCTTAGAATTATTTATAATCTTCTGTTCTGTCTTCTTCTGTTTCTGTTTCTGAAAACAGAAACTTTCCCAAATAAGTGGAAAGTGGCAAAAGTTCTTCCAATTTTTAAAAACGGAGATAGAAAAAAAATAGAGAACTATTGTCCTATTTCTATTCTCTCGGTGTTTGGAAAAATATTCTAATCACTGATCTATATATGCCCAGTTTAAAAGTTCTATTAGTGCCCATCAACACGGTTTTATAACAGGTAGATCAACAATAACAAATTTGGCTAATTACACTGAGACCTTAATCGACTCCGTTGACAAGAGAAAAAGAATCGATGTAATTTATTCTGATTTCAGTAAAGCATTTGATCTAGTGCCTATCTCTATCTTACTTTTTAAATTATCAGCATACGGCTTAGCGGGATCGATGCTGCATTGGTTAGAGTCATACTTAAGTAACAGATACTTTTATGTGGGTTGGAAATGGATACGAATCTCTTTAAAAATAATCAACCACTTCAACGATATTAACAATTTACAGAGCGACCTTATAAGATTGTTTAATTGGTGTAAATCAAACGGAATGGAGCTTAATGCAGAAAAATGTTTTAGTATTACGTTCTCCCGTAATTATGTTGAAAAAAATAACCAATACTTCCTTGCAGATACACCTTTAAAATACGTTGGCACTATCAAAGACGCGATATTTGATGAAAAGCTTACTTTTATCCCACATATAGACAATATAGTCACAAAAGCCTCAAAAATGCTAGGTTTTGTTCTCAGGAATAACAAAATGTTTCGTAGCTTTATATAACAGCTTAGTAAGGAGTATTTTAGAGTACGGTAGCGTAGTTTGGAGGCATTATTCTGCACACTGTTTACGGATAGAAGGGGTGCAAAAGCGTTTTCTTTATCATCTAGCATTCACTCAAAATAAAGCGAAGAAACTTAACACATATCTTACAAAACTAACACATTTTAAAATGCATACACTTAATAAAAGAAGAGATTTATTAGACTTAGTGTTTTTGTACAAGTGCTTTAATAATGCGAGTGATAATCCACATATAGTGTCAAAATTTCGATATCCAATCGAGAAGGGATATTAAACCTAAATTCGTAAGCCAATTACTCCTTTCGTAAGACCTCTTCGGAGTCATTAACAGTCTTAAGTAGGAACTCACCGACTTTCAAGGCTATCTCAATTACTAAACGATAAGAAAGACATCTTAGACCCATTTGGTGATACATTGTCTAAATATAAATGTTAAATATTAAGTCACATTTAAATGTAATCGTTAATTTCCTCCAACATTAAAAAATAAACTATAAAATATGTAAATAAATTTTGTAATAGTACCTACATTTTGAACCGTGTAGTAATATTGTTAATTTTAATGTTGTTTAATCTAACGAATTGTTACAAATCAATTTTTTTACTATAAAGCATGCTGTATTCATTATAATAGATGGTAAATTTATTTGATTGGCCAGTGGTCCCGATGGTATACCTGCTATCGTGCTCAAGATGTGTGCTCCTGCGTTGACCTCGGTATTAACGTGCTTATTCTCTCTTTCCTATGCCACTGGAATTGTTCCATCTTCGTAGAAAGGAGCTTCAGTGCACCCTATCCCCATAAAAGGCAATAGCTCGGACCCTTTCAACTACCGACCTATTGCGATAACCTCCTTACTGTCCAAAGCGATATATATATATATATATATATATATATATATATATATATATATATATATATATATATATATATATATATATATATATATATATATATATATATATATATATATATATATATATATACATACATATATATACATATATACATATATATATATATATATATATATATATATAAGCGTGGTCTAAAAAGTTTTCGACCTTAACCTGAAAATGACAGCACACGTAAATAAAAGCTACTGAATTTCGTTTGTTCATCTGTTGAGAGTTAACAAAATTTCAAATTAAGCTATTTTAAACGCGCACTTTTTATGTAACTGTCGTTTGAGTAGGTTGATGTGAGTTTTTTTTTCTAAAAACGGACAAAATCGAATATCGAGCTGTCATTTAGTAATTAGTTTTTGAAAGACAATAATAATAATAATAGCTTTTATTAACAATCCTTATTACCTAGTAACATTTTATCTTTTTAGGAAGTGTTACATTAGTACAAATTCGACAGAAAGTGGGGAACAGAAGTGAAGCGGAGTGTTCCCTCTGCCTGCCGTATGCGGGATACAGTGTGAAGCTGAATATTAGTACATAACGTGAAGTGTGTAATAATTTCTTGAGTGTCTTGCTTATTAGCATAAGCCTCCCCAAGTGTGCCCCATAAAGTCTTACCCTTGCATGCCTCATTTTAGTAGCTCCTGTTAACTTTCTGATTTCATCCTCCCATCTTCGATAATGCCTACCTTTCTTCCTCTTTATATTTGGGATACCACTCTTTGGTCCATTTCTCAGTCTTGTTTCTCATTATGTATACTATTCTACTATAGTTATTCTGTTGTTAATTTCCTTTGTAGTTAGATCTGAAGGAGATATTATTTGGCCTAGGTATGTATATGCTTCTAGATATTCCAATTATGTAGTATTTTTAAGTTTAATAGAGTTAGTTATCAATTTATTTTTCGCCTTATTATTTGACAATCCAACCTCATCACTTTGGTGTACTAGTTGATCTATCATGACCTGTAGGTTTCCTGGTTCTTCGCTTATTAGTATAAGGTCGCGTAGTGGAGATCGGAAGTGAAATGGAGTGTCCTATACTAAAAACACGCCGTTTAAAGTTTTTAAATTATTAATAAATACATAATTATAACTGATTCGCATTTTTTAATATCTATTACATTATCATAATTTTTTTTTCAATAATTAAGTGCTTATCCATTTGATAACACTTACCTACCTACACGTGAAATTATAAAATTATTAAGGAAAATACTTTAATTACATTTTAAAGTAGAGAGTAATTTAGTACATCTTCTTTGAATTTCGTATCAACTCTTCCACCAACGAGTGCAGCAGCTCTTCAACATTTCAATAGTATTTATTATCAAGTTCAGACTTGGTTAGGGCATGATTTAGAACCCCAAAATTGGGGTTGGATAGTGTGTGATCAATTCCTGGAACCTGTTATGACAATGAATCTACCAGCTCCAGAGGAATTGCTTAACACAATATTCTGCAACTGCAAAAATGGTTGTAGTTCGCGATGTGGACTTCAACTTTTAGTATATCGGGAATTGGTTCCTCGATAACTTTCTGGCTTTTTAAAGTTGGTGTTATTTGTTTTTCATTGTAGAGTTCACGATAGAAATCATTTGTTTTTGAACAATGTTTGTTAGTTTTTTTGTGTTATGTTACCAATCCAATTGATACTTTGCTCAATGTGTAATAGCAGCGTTTGCGTTCTTAGTTGATGTTTATATTTTGTTATTTCAGTCTTTATTTCTTTAATCAACGTTATTATTTCTTGTTTGTTATTTTTCTTATCTTTGAATAGAAGAGTTCTTTGTTTTAGTAATTTTCTTGCTTCAGATTCTATTCTATCCTTCATTGTTGTCTTTCTTTCTAGTTTTATATGTATATCGTATTTATACTGGACCGTCTGGTGTTAAGCTTAGTCTTCAAGGATTCTAAGACGTGATCTGGTGTAGTAAAATTGGTATCTCATCTATTGGTATATTGGTATATATATCTGGAATCGTAGTAGCCTGTGATCGATACTAAATTTAAAAACGTATAAAAATTTGAACGAGGAGCAGGATTTGAACCGGGTTGGATTTGAGCGCGGGTTCAAATTCTTTGTCCAAGCGCCATCCGGTCGCGCCGTGCTGCGTCGAAATTCTTATACGCTTGTTACAACTTGTTGTTAGCATCTCTGCAGAAAGATTTTTAAAAAATTCCGTTACCCAATGAAAACTTTTTTTATTATTTTTAAAGTAGATATTATTCCACACTTAGAGGCCGTCCATTAATCACTTGATGTTTTTGTAGCATTTTTAACCCCCCTTGGTGATACGTGGTGAGGTTTAAGACTGATGACTGAGAGATAATCGATTTCTATAAAATATACCTTAAAGCTAATAAAATTATTTTCAATTTACATATATTTATAATATTTTTTTTCTCTTGCACTACTCGTTTTGACGAAAAACTATCCCCTTGTGATATTTCGTGATTTTCGCTGAACCCCGTCCCCCTCCTTTCGAAAGTCACGTGATTAATGGCCCCTTAGGAAAGAAAACTACTAAATTTAAAAAGTATAAAAATTTGCACGAAGCAAGATTTAAAATCGTGGCCTCACCATTTTAAAAATAGTAAAAATGTTTAATAAATAGCATTTTCTGTTGTTAAACGATAATTGTAAACAAATAGTCTTTGGGTAGCGGAAATTTGTAAAAATCTCCCTACTCTCTCTCCTCTTGGAAGCCATCCAGTTTGGATGGCTTCCAAGAGACGCTGGTTCAAATCCTGCTTTGTTCAAATTTTTATACGTTTTTAAATTTAATATTTTTCTTTCCAAAATGTGGGATAATACTTTAAAAATAGTAAAAAAGCTGTGATCGGTATTGTAATGAAAACTGTTGATATTTTTTATATAAAATCAAAATCACAATATTCTTTATTGAAATAGGCCATTAAATTTGTAATATCAACTAAGTATTATAATTATTGTGCAATAAAGTATTTTTATTTACCGAGAATTCTCACACCGTTTCAGAAAAACAGCGTGTCGATGCGTCAAAACATTTTATGGAGTTATGTGGAGATAAATCTGCGCAGATTTTGGACTGAATTGTTACGGGAGATGAAACAAGGGTTCATCAGTTTGAACCTGAGTCCAAGCAAGAGTCCATGCAGTGGCATAAAAAGGGTACACCAACGCCAAAGAAATTCAAGGAAGGAGTTGAAAATGAAGGAGTCGGCTGGAGAATGAAGGAATCGGCTGGAAGGATGATGGCTACTATTTTTTGGGATTGTAAGAAGAGAATCTTGATTGATTACAAAGGAAAAGGAAGAACTATAACCGGAGAATACTTTGCAACGATATTAGTAAAATTAAAGGATGCGATGATCAAAGAAAAGTACTCTAATCTACTCGTAATTTATATTGGATTATATTTTCTTTAAGCATTAACAATGCGGATCTGCGCCTCTCGCTCTCGGATAGGTACCGTCCAAACGCTGTGACCAATACAATATTAATGTTCTTTCTTCCCACATCCGAAAGATATCATTTTGTAAGAGAAAATGGAATTAATTTAACCCACAAGGTGATTCTACAATAATTGTAAAGATAGAACGGAAAATGAAATATATAAAAAAAAACTAAAATAAGTACACTGCTTATAATAAAAAGCCACGTCACCAATACGATAAGCATGTAAATTGTTATCTATTTAAAATTCTGTTTAAATATTGTTATCAAGCAAATGTTTGGATTACTCTGCAACCGAATCGTGGCTATCAGCTCGTTTCGGCTGTTATCATTTAGAACTTTTATGAACTTTTTTAGAAGAATTATAAGTGTACCTAAATGTACTTGTAATTTATAAAATCAGGTACGTATGCTTGTGTTGTCATGATTAATTACGCGATAAAGAAACTCATGCTTTTGAGTAGAGTATTTTTTATCAATATATTAATTTTAAGTAGATTGCCTGATTGTTGGTAAGAGAGTACACTAATTGGGGCGATACGATACTAATTTACATATTAATGTTGTTTTGCAATTTATACAATGATTTCTCTATGTTCTTTACTTATTCATATATAATTCGATAAATCTAACACTTTTTCTTTGACAGCAAAGATATTACACGAGTTTGCTGCTTGCTGAATGGTGGCATTAATTTTAATAATGTCTTTTATTTTCGCGATTGTTACACATTTTAAATGAAACACTTTTAACCGGATTAATCGCGTATATTGTTTGTTAAACATGTTTTCTGGAAACCCGACGAACACTTTACAGTAGTCCGCGGTCACGGGTAGACATTATTTTTTTTATTTTTGTTTGTTTTTATTATTTTAATTTAATTTAACACTTAACTGATTTGTATGAAATTAATTTTAACTGATTTGTATGAAATTAATTATACTCATAAATATACTAATTTTTGCAACTAACTTTTAAGTAATACTTCAGAAGCCATTCATTAACTAATTTATTACCAAGAAGGTCTGTAATATAGGCATGTTAAATTTCTTTAGTAAGTAGTAGTTGTAGTAGTTAGTATTATATGCACTTTAAGCTACTGAGCTAGTGGATCGTAGCCGTTAATTCGTGTAATCTTTAGGATTATCTGTGCAATTGATATTTTTAGTTTTAAGTATTTTGAGCGTTGAAGTTTTGGCTATCACAATTAATCAATCGGCGGATACCTCAGTTCTATTGAAATAGTTTTTAGAGTTTAAATTATATATAGAATTCATCAAAGCTTTTACTGAACGCCTATACATGTTTGCCTTAAGACAAACATGTAACGATATCTTTATGATGATTCATCTTACGAGAGGAAAATGATAAAGTTTGTACAATGTACACATAAGCACAAAGAAACATAACATCCAACAAATGAAAAAATAGAATTTGTACAAGCAAAAAGTATCTATACAAAAGTTTTTTTTTTCAATTTTAAACTCAACTATGTATCGTTGGTTGAAAGGCCAATTGGTCTAAGCATTTTTTGCGATATTGAGTTATATACATATTTAGAATAAGTGGGATTTTTTTTGAGTACAGTTTCATAACTTTCTGAGATTTTCTTTAGCTCTTAAACCTTTTACTACTACTTTGTCTTCAGTACATTGTGTCAACCGATATAGAAATAGACCGACATAGAAATTAGCATGTGTTACTGAAAAGGCCTCAAAGGCCGGCAATGCACCTGTTGCTCCCTTGGTGTTACACAGGACAGTGGGTTACTTTTCCATAAAAAAAAAAAAATAAAAAGTCACTCAGGGTCATAAATAGGGTCACTATTTGCTTATTCCTGAAAAACTACAGCATTTCATTTCCTCACCTCGAAGCATTTTTCTTGTGATGATACTCAATAATTGCTCTTCTCAAGCTCAATAGTTTTTTTGTTTTTTTTTTATTTGTTCATACACCTTTTTTTCCACAGGCCCTTCGAAAATTCCCTATATTTTTTATCAATTTGGCTTTGTTAACACAGTGTAACTCATCGTGCATTATACTTTAGTTAAACTCTTCTCCTCACTTTACTTTCACTGAAATTCTTCACAATAGTGTCAATTGTTAACTCTATTAGTTGGCTCAGTGAGTGGTACTGGATTAGAATAGCACTACCCAATCTCGTCCCGTGAGTGCCAGAACAGACAGCTGCAGTTGACTAAGGAAATACAAGCAACGGGAGTTTTTGCAATCGTTAACCCTCCAATCCTCCTCTTAATCGCAGTTATTATGGCAAATACTCCCCATAATGAAGCGTGCGCGAAATCGATCCTTGGTGACTCTGCTATTCATAGCTACAGTAACCGCTATGGTAATTGTGGCGCAAGATGTGTAAAGAATGACTGCGTAAAATGCGGCTAGCAACAACTAAGACTCGATATGGCAATATATAATAGTGGAGGCTAAGTTGACGAATTTAGCCATTATGGAGTCAAAGGCAGTGCTCGTGATCTCATTGTTTCGTACCTGAGGAACAGGATTCAGCACGTTACTGTAAATAATGTAGTCTTCCGGTAGCTTTCTGCAGATGGGTGTCCCACAAGGATCGATTCTGGGGCCTCTTTTGTTTTTATTGTATATAAATGATCTCCCCTTTTGCGTTAATAATTTATGCAATGTGGTACATTTTGCTGGTGATACCTCTTTAATTTTTAAAGTAGATTATATATTTATTTACTTTAATTGATATTTTGAAAAGAGCAACTGTTGAGTTACTTGCTGGCTTTTCTCAGCAGACCCGCTTTCCGAGCCGGTAGTAGCTTCCTGTAAGTACTGATACTGCAGACATTTCTATGTAGCTTGACAATTCAAGTGCTTGTAATTGCTGGGAGACGCAAATAATATGTGTATATGTAATAATTTGCGTCTCCCAGCAATTCGAGAGCCGATCTGAAATCGCTCAGGAGGCAGCTGGCAGGCTGACGATCTTACCACAATCTTGGTGGCTTGATAGAGTGCATAGAGTTCGGCCAGAAACACTGTACAGAAGGACGCTAAGGCGTACTTTCTGGCCAGCGTTTCTGCCTACCCCTTCCAGCACGACAGTGCCGCTCGAACCCCGCCTTACTTGACTTAAAATCTAACTATGTATTAGTAGGCTATGCATGGGCTTCCTATCCGTCAACTTAGCCTCCACTATTATATATTGACATATCGAGTCTTATTTGTTGCCAGCCGCATTTTACGCAGTCATTCTTTACACATCTTGCGCCACAATTACCATAGCGGTTACTGTAGCTATGAATAGTAGAGTCACCAAGGATCGATTTTGCGCACGCTTCAGTATGGGGAGTATTTGCCATAATAACTGCGATTTAGAGGAGGATTGGAGGGTTAACGATTGCAAAAGCTCCCGTTGATTGTATTTCCTTAGTCAACTGCAGCTGTCTGTTCTGGCACTCATGGGACGAGATGGGGTAGTGCTATTCTAATCCAGTACCACTCACTGAGCTAACTAATAGAGTCAATTGACACTATTGTGAAGAGTTTCAGTGATAGTAAAGTGAAGAGAAGAGTTTAACTGAAGTATAATGCACGATGACTTACACTGTGTTAACAAAGCCAAATTGATAAAAAATATAGGGAATTTTCGAAGGGCCAGTGGAAAAAAAGGTCTGTGAACAAGTAAAAAAAAACAAAAAACCTATTGGGTTTGAGAAGAGCATTTATTGAGTATCATCAAGAAAAATGCTTCGAGGTGAGGAAATGATATGCTGTAGTTTTTCAGGATTAAGAAGAAAGAAGAAGAAATTTAACATGCCTATTTTACGGACCTTCTTGGTAATAAATTAGTTAATGAATGGCTCCTGAAATATTACTTAAGTTTTAGTTGCAAAAATTAGTATATTTATGTGTATAATTAATTTCATACAAATCAGTTAAATGACTACATGTGACATATTAAGTTAAAGTGTTAAATTAAATTAAAATAATAAAAAAATAATCAAAAATAATAAATTTAATGTCTATCCGTGACTAAGGTCTACTGTAAACACAATGGTTGGCGCTTATATTATTTATAACTAAGCTAGTTATAAAATCCTAACTAAATCTTCGACGTTACTGTGACAGAACACGTTAACTATACAGGTTGCTGAATATGCTATAATATATATGTAATACATGTAATATATATGTAATCTGGGTCTCCGTCAGAAATGACAAGGCCCGCTGTGCCATCGTGAACATGGTGGTGGACGGTATTCAAGTTAGAGTATAGGACTCTGGTGTTAGAGAAGTCTACTTTAAGCACCCTTCTGGAACATTAATAAATC
The DNA here is from genome assembly GCA_019049475.1 of Eueides isabella. Taxonomy (NCBI): domain Eukaryota; kingdom Metazoa; phylum Arthropoda; class Insecta; order Lepidoptera; family Nymphalidae; genus Eueides; species Eueides isabella. Next base: position 6,279,697 of record CM032407.1, read on the forward strand.
TATCAGTGCGGCTGTCTTAATTCAGAATGGTGTAGGTGTTGAACACTGGAACCCTGAATTATCTAATGCGAAACGCAATTGGAAAAACAATTATTTATCGCCAAATTAAATTACATTGATGGTAATAAGCGGGTCTACCAATGCGTGGGGCCATTGGAGGCAGCGTGACTTTCCTTCAAGAATTTATTTTGCGAGTCGCGCCAACACCAGGCCATCCAGACCTTAATATCAATTTGATCCTATTCTGAGCCGGAATCAAACGACTAAAATAGTTAAAGTGTAAGTAAAAGAAATAAAGAACCTGTAGAAGAACAAAAGCTACCGACATTGCACGTAGAATTGCCCACAAAAAAAACTCCCGAGTGATGGCCGCAGACCAGACTGCAGGCAGGTCTTTCCCCAGTAGACTGACGTTGCGGGAAGCCGTCGGTTAAAGTTAACAACAAAAATAATAGATTTTTAATCTTAGAATTCTATGTAGCTGTTTCAGCAGATCCTGTTCAAAAGAGTCCTGTATAAAAATTCGTCAGAAAGATCAAAAACATCATCTAAAGAAATATTTTACTTTCATATATTTCAATTTTAATGTTTTACCATTAGGTACGTTATATATAAAAAGTGGCGTAAGTACTTTTGTTTAGACATTTGTTGATAAAAATAAATTTGGCTTCGTTTCATTTATATGCTGATTGTATCTATTCTATTCAATTTACAATTTAATTTGCTATAGAAATCATTATTTCTATGATCACAATTTTCTGTAGGGTTGCTAGTTTACAGGATATAACACGAAACACTTTGTAGTCAATTTTCTAGGATAGAAGTTGGGGAACAAGGGTGGCGACCATGTAAAATTTGAATTTAAGCTTATACTAACTCTCTTACATAATCACAAAAATAAAATGGCATACTCTACGAAACGCAACCCTAAATGTAACTTGAATTGACTAATTAATGTTTCAAGTCAATTGATTCGACTTAACCTTATCGCTAAAGATAAGACAATAATTAAAATTCACCACAACGATAACAAGATGCATATTGTCAAAATTACAGAAATCAATGAACCGTATCAAGTGGGTAATTGTTGAATAGCTAAATTAGATAGATATTCTTTATATTTTGCTTGTTTATTTTTTAAACCCAGTTTAAAATTTGTAATTAAAGTATTAAAAATCTAATTTCGCAATATAATCATGTATATAGTTGATATTTCTGTACATTAGTATTTCATCATTGTGTCCATATTGCACGGGATTGGTAGCAGAGATAACCTTTTGCTAGTGATGTGACCGGCGGATTGTGAAATAAGAGATCGAGTTCAAATACTCACTATGTAAATTCGTTAAAAAAATATATTAAGAATCTTTCCGCCGACAACCTTAATACAAAAAAATAAAAAAATATATAACATAACGATAGATAATATTAACGATATTAAAATTAAATGATTTTGTTCTTCTGAGCATGTTCTCAAAATAAAAAACTCAGAAGAACTAAACAATTTAAATAGTTTTACAATTGGTACAGATAATAATTTATTACACCCGACCCAAAAAGATTCCACATATGTCTGACTTGTCCCTGTGTGACACCATAGTTTGAATGAAACATTCGTCCCATGCCATCTGGTTCACGTTGGTGGTTCCTTGTTATATTTTAATGAAAACCTGATTAGTAGAATAAAGAGCCCATTTGTCGAGTTTAAAAGCTACTTTTAGTTCAGCTCGTAGTCAACAGTTGATCTTTTCAATATAGTATTACATCACAATTTCATTGTTTAATGATGATCTTAATTAAATACATTTTTATCGTTCAAATATTTTTGGACAGTGTAGTAAGCTTTCCTAGTTCGCACTGCTTTAACATTTACTAAAAATTTCTCCAGAGGCAAATTTAAAATACATTGCGGTATACCCATAAATTATTTATTTACTTATTGGAGGCGATGACTAGGCTGCACAAATTTGTCAAGTCTGAAACTTAAATAAATAATGCATGTTGCTGATAAAAAATATTTATATATTAATTACGTTGTTCGCAGCCGAAGGACTCAAAGAAAACCGAATTTACTTAAAACTGAATTTATTAATATTAATTAAAACTAATGTGACTTCATGTGTTGAAGTGGTAACACAGAGTGAATAATGAAGTCCAAAATGTTGATTAATATAGTAAGGGCACTTAAACACTAAGACAGAATTATTGGAAAAAGATGGTTCGGTGTGGCATGATGTTGCGCAAGAAATTCCGATACAGGGCCGCTGTGGGTGGTCTTCGGCGAACGCAGTGCCTTAATATTGTCGCAAATAACTGGTGTGATTCGATGTTACGCAAGAATTGCCGGTACATGGCCGAAATGGGTGGTCTTCGGCGAACGCGGGGCCTTAGGGTTGTCGCATACATAACTCCTCCCCCCGTAGATCAGCGACTATTTGAAAGCGTTGAGTGCAAATGTCGCTGGCAGCGATGTCTCGCTCCTGGCTGGTTCAGGCTCTTTCGCATTGTGGCTATGGGTGCCGTCATCTTGCTTAACTAATTCATTCCTCCTTATATGGTGAATGTACCGCCGAGAGAGTAAGGCGATACTAAGTGCGAGTGCACTAAATAAAATTATGTAAAATGGAATAGTTGTATGATATATACTTTCATGAAGATAATCTAGTTTCGTAGGTTCCTCATTTAGGATCTTGTCTTCAATGCTTCGTAGTCCTTGTATATCAATAGTTTTCAGTTTTAGGTGAGGGATTGTAATGGTATCTGTATTTGAATATTGTTCAGGAATTTCAGTTATTTTCAGCGGCTGTCCTCTAAGTTTATCTTGAATGTTAGCAATGGTGAACTCATCGGTATGTAGTGAACACGTCTTTGGAATCGTGGCTAGATAACTTCCGAATAGGGTGATGAATTCATGGCTGCTGCATTTCAATTCGACCTTCGTTGGGCGTGGAAAAATGAGAGTGTAGTACTGGTCGTCTAGTTGTTCCATTGTTTCTTCGACTAGTGTAACTTTAGTGGGTCGGCAGGATCTATCCATAGACTGGATGGTGATGAGAGTCTGGATGCAATCTTGCTGTTCTCGGGCCTGATGTTGGACGTTTTCCTCACAGAGATATTGATGATTCAACTTCGGGCATTCAGCCTCCATGTACATGAAAGCTTTACCATCGGTTGCTATGAGAGGATATGGTGGAATAAAGGTATAAAGGTCTTTGTTGGGAACGATTGAAAGCTTAAATAGTTTGAATTGTCTAGGAGATATAATCGGGAATTTAAAAATTATTACTATTCGTCTTCCTACATAATAATATCCAGGTCTGATAATACTATAATATTCTCTGAAATCTGCATCTAATATCTCTTTGGGGCTATAAATGTGTCTTAGTTTATCTAACATATCTTCTAAGTTACTAATACTTAACATACTATGATGGGTGCTCGATGCACGCACAAACGCTAATATATTTTCTAATCTAACTAATTCTAACATAAGGTCCTCCGTATTCTCACTGATAATAATCAGTAATTGGGCAAACTTTGCAAATTTAAACAGAGTGTTTGTTGCTAAACCTTCGTTTTCTAACAGTAATTCTAATGTGCTATTAATTTTAACTTGATTCTGAACTATATTCGTAAAAAGGATGTTATGTTTGGCCATCCATGCTTTATTTAAACTAATATGATCATTTAAGTCAGATACTAACTTATCATTATTACTTTCTAAAATCTCTAACGCGTTATTGTACTTTTCAGCGTCTGTTTGATCCAGGTTACCAGTTATACTTTTGATAATAGAGCCAATACCATTAATTAAACCTCTTTTAACTCGATTGGGCTCCAAACTTTTAATTTGAGACCGTATTTTAATTAGTCTATTAGATACATAATCCATTTGTAATTCATAAAGGGTATACATATCTTTATATAGGATAGTTCTGAAATAGTTTAACTGTGAATCGATGGAATCAAGGCGATTTTCAAATTCGTTTAGTTCTACATATTGAATAAAGGAATGATAGTGGGATATGAGCTTGGCATTTCCTAGATCAAATGGTAGAAGTCCTGGTCCATTGTCTAGGTGTTCAAGTGTTATGTCTAGAGCCAGTGTCAGTTGAAGAGTTAACAAGGTCAATACCGGTCGAATCCTGAAACAATTTCTTTGTCTTAGCAACTCGTTTAAGTCTGGATTTGGCAGTGGGGCTTTTCTTCTTGGAAGTATAAATATGAATAGTTAAGTCGGCAAGTACTGTGTCATGGTTATAGCGGGTTGCTAATTTCTGTCTACTAGCAGCGGGGTTCTTTATGAAAACCTGTTGGTCTACTGAGTATTCAACTTCAGGTTCCCTATTTTTGTTTCTATTAGTCATTATATTAATTCGTTCGGTAAGAGTTTGGTCATTAATTAGGTCATAGGCAATTTTCATTTGATCGCGATGGTTAATAATATATTGTTGCAATAGATGTTCAGTGAGGTCTAAGTCTAAAGGGTCTCTAGGATCGAAATGCCCTCTGATAATATCATGGGGTCTGCACTTTGTAAAACTATGAACAGAACTATTATAGGCTAATATTGCATAAGGCATTTGATTTAAGACAAGTTCCTCCTTGTTGCGTAATCTTAATATGCGTAAATGCTCCAATAAAGTAGAATGAAAACGTTCAATGAGTCCGTTATCATTAGGGGAATTAGGTAAAGTTCTATGATGATTAACTTTATGTAACCTAATGAATTCACTAAATAGTTGGTTTTTGAACTCAGTACCGTTGTCAGTAGTAATAGTCAGGGGAAGTCCATGATGTGTGCTATAAGTTAAGAGGGCTTGAAGGATACTAACTGCAGTACCGTCTCTCAAATGGTAGGCTTGTCCATATTTAGAGAAAGAATCTACAAAGGTTAAATATTTTTCATTATGTACAGTGAACAAGTCTAGATGTACTAATTCAAAGGGTCTTGTAGCTGGAGGTACAATATTAAATATAGGTCTAATAGGATTTCTGTCATATTTAGTCTGTCCACATACTGTGCACTCATTTATATATTTAGAAATCTCGTCTTTCATTCTAGGCCAATAGTATTTCCTAGACAAGGCCAGATAACACTCATTAATGCCTCGGTGGTTTGTCTTTCCTTCATGATAATTTTTAATTATTTCCTGTTGTTTAAGATACTCTTTTATGTCTTCCAGTTCTATCTTTGCTAAGACTAGATTTAAAGAGGAGCTACGGAAATTATTTTAAATTATAGGTATAACAGAATACATGCCTAAAGGAGGATTAATTTTAAGGGCTGTTTTAATTTTTGGATTAACAAATTCTTTTATAACGCTAACAACATCTTGTTCCAGATTAGATTCTGATACCTGTACGATCGTCCTGGTATGAGTTTCAAAAAGTTTTGTCGTTGTCGGTCTACGTTTCATGTCACCTACTATTGTTATATGTATTTGTCTATGAAATCTATTCAGTGGTTCGTCAGTAATGGGAATTTCAAGGATCGGGTCTTCAGCACTAGTGTGGGCGGTTACTGTAGAAGAACCAGAAGATGAAGGCGGTTTTTCTGATACGTTAACTATAAATGAGTCAGTAGTTTCATTGTTAATCTCTATGCGAGACAAAGCGTCGGCGTTGGTATTAGATTTGCCGGACTTGTATACTATAGTATAGTCATATTCAGTAAGTTTCAGTCTCCATCTAGTCAGTCGAGAATTGGGTTCCTTAACATTCATCAGCCACTGTAAGGGCTTATGGTCAGTCAATATTTTAAATTTCCTTCCAAACAAGTAAGGCCTAAAATACTTTGTAGCCCAAACTATAGCTAGGAGTTCTTTTTCTATTGGGGCATAGTTAATTTCACTGTCATTAAGAGTTCGAGAGGCGTAACAAATGGGTTTGTCGGAACCTATAGGCCCTTGTGATAGTATGGCACCTATTGCTAGATTGGATGCGTCTGTAGTCAAATTAAATTCTCTGCCAAAGTCAGGATATTGTAATATCGGGTCATTAGTCAGCAACGTTTTACATTTTTCGAAACAGTTAACATAATCATTGTCTAGTATAACCTTACAGCCTTTTTTCAGACATTTAGTCATAGGTTTTGTAATTTTTGCGAAGTCTGGGATAAACTTTCTGTAATATCCTATTAGTCCCAGAAATTGTTTAATTTCTTTACTAGTCTTGGGGATGGGGTATTTTTGAATTGCATAAATTTTATCTGGGTTAGGTTTTATTCCGTCTCTAGTGATAATATGGCCAAGATATGCGGTTTCCAGCTTCAGAAATTCAGATTTATCCATCTGGATTTTAAAATTGGATTCACGCAATCTAGAGAAAACTTTTTCTAAATTAATTATGTGCTCTTGAAGAGAGGTGCTATATACTACTATATCATCCAAATATACTAGACATATCTCGTTTTGCAAGCCTCTGAGGACATTATCATATCCATTACTCTCTGGAATGTAGAGGGAGAGTTTTTAAGTCCCATAGGCATTCGAAGAAATTCGAAGTGGCCATGCTCAACATTAAAAGCGGTCTTGGATATGTCGTCAGGGTTCATTTCAACTTGATAGAATCCGGATGCTAAGTCTAGCGTAGAAAAGTATTGGCATCTACCTAGCTTGTCTAAGACATCGGAAATGTTGGGTATTGGGTATTTATCATCTATGGTCTAGTCGTTTAGTTTTCTAAAGTCTACTACTAGTCTCCATTTTTGTCTACCAGAAGCATCTGTATTTTTCAGGTACCACCCAGATAGGTGAACTCCAGGCGGAGTCAGACGGTCGTATTATGCCTTGTTCAAGCATTTTTGCAATCTGGTCCCTAACTTCTTGTCTATGAATAAACGGATATCGGTAGCTTTTAGTATAAACAGGAATCTCGTCAGTAGTCTTAATATTGTGCTTAATTTTATTAGTGAATGTAAGTGGTTCACCCTCTAAATAAAAACACGTCAGCAAATTTTGAACAAAGGGTCTGTAGGTTAAGCTTTTCTTCGTAATTTAAGTGATCAGTTCTGAGTCGGCTAAGTACGTCATTAGTGCGTGTAACTGGCGGTTCAGGAAGGGTGCAATCAATGTCGTAACATTCTATCAGTAAGGGTTGTTCAAAAGTCAGTGTAACATCATCGTCAGTAGGGTTCTCTATCTCTACAAAGCCTGAATTGTCCGTAACGGTCGTGATACACTCGTGTATAATACAGTTACATATTAATTGTTCAGACACGTATACGTCACCAGGTGGATAGGTGATAGGCACGTTAACTATTCTCTGAGAATGCGCGGGAATAGTTTCGTGTAAATTGACGGTGCGTAATTTATATTTTAATAATGGAATGCTCACATAGTCTGTCATTAGGATATTATGCTTAAGATCTATTTTACAATTTTCTAGCAAATCTAGGCCTACTAGACCGTCAAAATATGTATGGAATTTAAAAATAAAATATTTTACTTTTCTCTGTTCATTAAATTCTGCAAATTGTGGAATTGTGATAGAGTGTTCATGATGAGAAGTTACACGAGAATTTGTTACTTCAAAGGGTCGTAGTTAAGTGGTACGTGGGAAAAATACTGCTTAATTACTTCGGGATTTAAAAAAGATCGATTAGCTCCGGTGTCTACTAATAATTTAAGAGGGGGTTCCGCAATCTGTATAGATCTTAATTCTTTTTTAGATTGTAGGTTCAATTCTATTTTTGTCCCGTATTCAACTGTCCCTTGTGAAAATCCTGCTCTCCGGAAGATGAAGGTTGGGGTTCAGCTTCTGTTACAGGGGGTTGTTGTATGTGCGAACTGGGTTCATAAGTATAGTCCGGAATATTTGTGTCGTAGTAATTGTCATAGTCATTGGGTGTGTAAGGGTATTCATTAGGGTCATAGTAATAATCTAAGTCAGGATTCGAGTCATTATAGTCATATGTCTCGTTATAATTCATTTCCCTAGACTTGAAGTAATTGGAAGGGGGTGGATTGCCAAACTTCGACCAATCATGTCCTCTAATTGTGGGTGGAAAAGGTTTAGCTACGTAATGGCTAACGCCACTCATAGGTTTAGGTCCTAAGTTTTGTTGAGATTGGGTATGCCTAGGCTGTATTCTAAATCCACTATTCTGCGCGTTATAATTAGGTGGTGGTGCGCGGAACATCTGCTGCGTACGAGTCGGCATATTATAAGGTAAGCGCTGTTGGGGTTGACTTACCTGGTAAACAGGCGGTTGATGTACGCCATACTGGAATTTAGGTTTCCAGGGTTGTGGTGGTGGTTGTACAGGAAAGCTAGTATTTGGCGAGGCTAACGCATTGTAGTTATGTTTATTAAATGGCATAGACACAGGTACCTTAGGTAAACTATTAGCATGCAAATTAAAGTTTTTCCTATCACTATTATGACTGCGATGTTGTAGATACATGATATTAACCTCTTCCTGTACGAATTCCAGAGCCTTTTCAATAGATTCAGGCCTCATAACCGAATGTGTGAGCCCAGGGGTTCGTTTAAACCTCTAATAAAAGATTTTAGGGTGAGCTTACGGTAAAGATCCCGTTTCGCTTCTATTGTAGTAGGTATATTTTCATGTAGTGAAATGTATGTAATTATAGTGCTGAAAAGTGTCTGGCATTTATCATAAAATCCCTGTGGAGTATCACTTCCTTGAGAAAGTAACGACAGGTCATTATATAGGGCTGTTTCATCCCTTTGATCTGCAAAATTATTTATTAATGCGTTCCTAATTCCCGCCCAACTGTCAGGAATCCCATTCGAGTTAATTGTTCTGGCGGCAGGGCCAGTAATCTTATTTAAAATCCCGTTAGTTAAACATAAATTACTAAACTCATAACCTGGTTCATTTTTTAAATACTGTAAGACTATTTGGTCACATATTTTAATAAATCTGGTAAGAATATTAGGGTTACCGTCAAATTCAGGGACCGGACGAAGGGCCTTATAAATAATATCCGGATCAAAAGACATATTAACTACTTTATTCGCTATTTCTAACTCACTATTATCTAAATTTCTATTTAAATCTAAATTATTATTTCGCGAGATCTGCCTATAGGAGGCAGATTTTTCCCCGATTTTTCTAGGGTGGAAAATTTTGGATAGGATAATACTAGACAAGGAAAAAAAAAAGCAACACTTAAGTAAAGTTTCAAAGTACTTACATTTGATTTTCTTTAGTACTGATTTTTGAGTACGTCCCTGGCCACAAACACTCGTAGATTCAAGATGCCCAGTAGTGAAACTTGATAGTCACCTCTATAGCTTGCGACGCGTAGCGGTATCGATGTGAGAGTACCTTTATCGCAGAACTATGCTCTGAGCATCCTACCGACTGCGCCAATTACGTTGTTCGCAGCCGAAGGACTCAAAGAAAACCGAATTTACTTAAAACTGAATTTATTAATATTAATTAAAACTAATGTGACTTCATGTGTTGAAGTGGTAACACAGAGTGAATAATGAAGTCCAAAATGTTGATTAATATAGTAAGGGAACTTAAACACTAAGACAGAATTATTGGAAAAAGATGGTTCGGTGTGGCATGATGTTGCGCAAGAAATTCCGATACAGGGCCGCTGTGGGTGGTCTTCGGCGAACGCAGTGCCTTAGAATTGTCGCAAATAACTGGTGTGATTCGATGTTACGCAAGAATTGCCGGTACATGGCCGAAATGGGTGGTCTTCGGCGAACGCGGGGCCTTAGGGTTGTCGCATACATAACTTATTTTAACCAAGAACACACAGAATGGTATATATATATATATATATATATATATATATATATATATATATATATATATATATATATATATATATATATATATATATATATATATATATATATATATATATATATATATATATATATATATATGTGGTAATTCCATTCCTTTTACGTATGAGACGTTTAAAAGGCGGGCGTCCGATAGTCTCCTTCAATAGCCCAGTTCTCGATCCATGCAAACTACATGCCATAGTCCCAATTTAGGTTTTCATATTTTATATAGTTTCTACGCATTATTCGGAGACCATCTCTGGGCAATTATTTCTGGTTACACAGAGATGGATCCCGGCTAATGCGTCACAGCAAATTATTTTAATATTCTCGAAGGGGCCTCTACGTGTTGGACCTGTGTCCCCACGCAAGCCTTCCAAAAGACCGGGTTCTTTTGAAACCGAAAACTTAAAACGAGAAACATAATAATAAAATAATAAAACTAATTTGATAATTATAATTTTAATTGTTATTTGTAATTATTAACTGAATCGTAGTCTGACGCTCGGCCGCCCGGTATTCTAACAGCGCTTGGCACCCGGCGCGCGATAAAAAAAATCATATTGTTTAAACTAATCGCGAGCAGTGAATTTTTCTTCGGCAATCTTCTTAATTTTAAATAAATAATGCATGTTAGTGATAGAAAATATCTATATATTTTTACCAAGAACACACAGAAATTTGCATTTGTTAACTAAAAAGTTAAATTTCAATATGATAAGTTTTTACCAATCTACACCGATGAGTATTTTCAAATATATATTTTATAGAAAACGTGTAAAAATTTGGGGCTAGTGGAACTTGCGTTCTCATCTTGCGTAAAATCATCGAATTAATCTTACTTATATTTTACGTTATCTAAAAGGTATTTTCTTTCATAACTATGGAATATCACTGTAAATATGTTAAATGTATTTGCAGATATATCGATATCTGCAAAAATTTTAACTAAAAACAGACAAGAACACAATTCTGTTTATGCTCTTATTTCTGGTACTATTGCCCTTAATCTATGAATAGTTAATCGAAGATTGCACATGCAAATGGTACAATGTTCTAAAGAACAAATAATTTAAAATAATAATGAATAAATTAATATTATGCTCTTTAATAATCTATTATAGATGCCTGCGTCGCTTAAATCGGTAATGAATAAAGAACGTACCGCAAAAAAAAAATGGTTACTGTAATGTAACTAAATGTTACTGTAATGGTTACTGGTTAATAGTGAAAAATGGTTACAAAGCTAAAAACGTCATGAACAGGCTGTCGTCCTCATGACCACTCATTTGCAAGCGATGTAAAACATCACTTCGGAACTAGTTAACATTGTACAAAACTTACATACGTCTCATCATCACCTGCTCGTGTCGCGTTCGCGCACACCCAAATAGACCTCCTTCTGATGAAAATAAATTCCGCCATATAGCATATCCATCCCATCGTTCAAGCGTGTAAATACACTCTTCACCTGCACCTTCAACACCCTCGTATTCACCGCTGCCGTAAGAGGTGATAAGGCCAGTCCTATCCCACGGCACGTCTAAGCCTCGGCGCGATGGAGCCAGACGGTCACAGACCATCTTGATTAGCGCTCCTGTCACAAGCCCCTATAAAAGCTCCTTAATTTATATAAATAATTTGCAAGTAATGCAAAATATTTATATAAATTAAGGAGCTTTTATGGCTACAATATAACAAGAAAGCTTTAAGCCGGCAATGTCGTTTTTGGGTCGCTTTTTTAATTAAATGTATACGGAACTTTTGAATCTTTCCTAACAACGCACTTAACCCCCCGTAATCAGTATCTACTTAATAGTAATTACTTTTTCAGGGACGAGCCATACTCGGCTCTCTACGCCTGGTGAAAAGCTGTAAAGACCATTTCAGGTCAACAGCAGTGATGTCTGGTGACTTCGAAAAAAAATAATGGAAATAGGTTTCGCCATCTTTTGCGCAGTGTGCTCTTGGGGCAGGAAATATATCGTTTCCTGCCTACCTATCTTGCAAAAACGAGTACGAAAATTTAATCAAACATTCTACTTATTTATATATAATATTGTAAAAGTATATAAATGATAATGACTTACCTTTGTAGGTAGACGTAGTACGGTCACAAAACTAAATGCATATTTAATTTTATAACCGTAAATTTTGACTTACCCTTCCCCATTATGAGCTTACTACTCTTTATATAAAAACAAATTTAAAAAACTGAATAACGATTTACAGATGAAATGTTGCGATTTTCGGATGAAAATAATATATATTACAGAATTTATTTTTTTTATTAATTCAGCAAATCATTGCTTTAAATAATACAAAACGTGTTATTAAATAAAATTTCAATAACATTATTTTATATAAATGATCACTGTGATACTTAAACACATACCAAGTTCTAAATAAATTAACTAAGAATAAGCAAAAAAATATTCAAGAAACACTTAATTTGTACTCAACAAACTAAATTTATTAAACACGGCCCGCTCTCGGTTTTGCACGCTTGAATTTATTATTAATTTACTTATGTGCATTACTCTTGTTTTTTGTTGACATAATATATTACTTACAAATAATATATTTATTATTGCCTATATTGAACAGTAAAATTTTCAGTCAACGTTGCAACAAAATAGTTATTTAAGAATATCGTTGAAGACCAAAATTATTAATGATAAATTACATTGTTTATATGGTAGAAGTTTTATTTCATTAATGAAATGAAACAAAAACGAAATATTAAAAGACGCTTAGCAAAATACAACAGCGAAAAATACTTTTTAATCACATTATAGTGAGTATCGCACAATCAGATAAAAAATATATTGTTTAGTTCTATTAAAAGCTACTAACATTTTTTATTTTCTTATATTTCTTCTATGTACATATATCAAGCTGTTATAATTTTATTATAAGTATTGCTTACTAAATAACTCAAAAAAATCCGACGTATACGTTCTACTTCATTGTGAATACATATAAAATGTGTAAGACCATAAATTGAGCGAAACCACTAAGTCGTAAACGAAACAGAGACAGCTTTCATGAGTGGGAAAGAGACATAAAGTATAGACAAACCGGTCGAAACTGGTCGAGAACAAGTCGGAGTTTACTGCGCAAGGCCAACTTAGACTTCGTGTATCAACGAATGCTCCCAGGCTAAATACATATAATTATGTAGGGCGTAGGCGGCTGCCTACGTAAATGGCCTTGACGTACATGTAAATGGATTAAAATAATTATTATCAATTAACGGCTTATAATATAATATATAAATTACGTATACAAATCAATTACTATATTATATCTTATTCTGATTCGTACATTATATATATATATATATATATATATATATATATATATATATATATATATATATATATATATATATATATATATATATATATATATATTTATATATATATATATATATATATATATATATATATATATATATATATATGTATATGTATATGTATATATATATATATATATATATATATATATATATATATATATATATATATATATATATATATATATATATATATATATATATATATATATATATATATATATATATATATATATATATATATATATATATATATATATATATATATATATATTACTGTAGGTACTTACTAGGTACTTACTGTAGGTACTTACTACATTTTAGTTCACAATTTTAACTTCAAAATCAACACCATTTTTTTTTAAAAAAATGTAATAGTGTTGCTATTAATTAATTATAAAAGCCGCTTTAATGGTTCTTCTATCCATAGGTCCAGTTTTTATTCTGACATTTCGCCGTCTCATGGATATCGGCATGGTTAATTATGCTGTCGGTTACAATATGCCTTGCTATATTCATATAGTATCTTTTGCCTTTACCAATCATACTTTCCTAATATATTACTTCTTTCACTTGCTTTAATTCTCTTTAACGCTTATATTGAATTTCATCTTTTTTTTTTCAATTCTTTCAAATAAGATTCTTGTCTTATTCAATTCTGGCTCAGAGCATTATTATTACATTTTTCTTCCAGATTATTGACCAATGCTTACAATCACATGATGTTACAATAAGCGCTGCATCAACTTCGATCAACAAAATCCTCAATCACTTGAATATATTCAAATACATATTATACGATCCGGGCTAAGATGATTCAAGCTTATTTAACAGCTTAATGAATGTCAAATCAAGGTGATATATTAGCTCATATTTACAAACAGGCCGAGTGATAGTATCTGCTTCACAGTGTCTCCTTTAATTTCCATTTCATAACTATTATCAAAGTTTACAAAGACACAGAAAACTTTTGATATTTTGTCAAATTTGTTTACGATATCACGCAAAGGGAAAAAATGTAATCCATACATAGACACAAGATGTGCTATAATGTTTTGGATTCTGAGATTTGTTGCTTATCTTTAGAGTTCTATTACTCCATTAGACGCTCAGCCTGTTGCAAGTTTCCCGATTCTATGATATGGTAGAATGTAGGGTACTGAGGTGTAACATGTATCACTGCGCAATGTTGTGCTATATTAAAGAACAAATATTGTTCTTATAGTGCATATAAAAAGTCTGTTATGGAGAAAGTGTGATTATTTTACGATGAAATTGAATGTTTTACCTACATTCAATATTCTTAACCCATTTGTTACAGAAGAATAATTGATTAAGTGTATAGTAATATTTTTTTGAATATACTTAATCAGTATCCTTTTTTGCTTTTCGAAATTCTTCTAATTTTTTACGTATTATATTTTGAGAATACATATGGGGTATTGGAGTGCAGGAAGCTTCAAGTTGAATGTAAAGTAAAGCACTGCTTTACTATCCGTTTTTAGGATTATTTTTTAATCTGTTTGTGCCCCTATTTGAGAACCTCTAGAAAAATTTAGAACTTATCAATTCATCATCATCCTTGAAGATATCAACATTTAAAATTTGTATGTTCTATATCTCCAAAGTTATGCGAAAGCAATGTTTGACTATTTCACTCAATTATTGATAATTAAAATATAATAAGTACTTCCCATAGAGCTTGAGATCTTTAAAGTTCGTTTAAAGGGAAAACTATAAATGTAGAAACATCGAAGAACTGGAGTATCTAGTGACCCTGATGGAAAACCATTTACGGAGTTGGAAAAAACTATTTTTTGCAAGGAGAAGAATTCCATGAAAAATATATTGTAAAACACGTGGTAAGTCTTGATTTTTTATATAGAAAGTAATGAAATCTCGTGGTAAAGCTAAGTCAAGTTTTATGGTTCTTTAATATTTTCTTAAATACTTGGCTGTTGAGTTCTGTATATAAAGATGGGTATATTTAAAGAATTATCAACCGTTGGTATGTAATATCAGTGTAGTGTATGGCTTTATAGACACTACACACTCGTAAAGGATACTAGGATCACTGGCTCACCACTACACCAGGTAGCAGCGGCGCGGCACGTCCGACCCGTACTGTGTCTGTCACAATACTCCCCCCCTCTACTGGTGTACATGAGACAATGTTACGTATCTATTAAATAGATACAAACACTACAATCAGTAATTTATTTTTAAAAGCTTACATTATACATTATTTACGTTTTGATAGTAATTGGACCTATAGGTACACAAATGGAGAACCTAATTTTATAAGGATTTTTCGTCATCTCATGAAGTCATGATCAATAAGAAATTACAAGCTTCATTTTTTTGAACCTCAATCACTTTACCGCCGGTGTGCTAGTTACTGCCTCAGACTTGAAAATAATCAGCGCAAGAGACACAGTGATATATTTTTATTTTTTTAATCAAGTTTATTTACATTTTGACATTTAAGTGACAATTATACCTTTCTAATAGACTGGGGGAGCATTTCATAAAATCATTAATTTGGTTATAACCTTTAACACAAACATCTTGTCTCTTTCTCGGACGTTTTTTGGAGTCCTATTGTAGAAGCGAATACACTGTCCCATATAAGAATTATGGACTCGATGCAAACGAGTTACAGGCGATCTAATTTTAAGCCTATTCCTAGTATTCGTTGATATTTGTCTTAACATACAACACATATATACATAACAAACGTTATACATATCAATTTCAAAAATGTTTTAGAATGGAACGGTCAAAATGTTAATTTCTTTAAATATTGCGCCTAAAGAATCTTTAGTGAATAGCTTCTGTAAGACAAAGATTGACATAATACTGACTGCATTACCCCAAAGTAAAATTTCGTAGGACATAAAATTATGAAAGTGGGTAAAGTAAACAAGGCGAGTCATTTCCTCGTCAGTTAATAATCTTATGTTTTGTACCGTGAAGCTGCGGCGTTTAGTCTACTTGCCAATCTATCAATCATAGATTATAGTAAGATGTCATATCCTATAACATGAGACCTGTCATGGCACAAGCTGGCATAAGGGTGTGACTGTTACAAACACGACAAATTGTAAATTTGATCCTTACTTGAGGAAATAAAGCATTTAATATATTCCTTTCTTTGCTATGTTATCAAGGCAAAGCGCAGCGTTGAATTTCGCCACTCTACAAACAATGCCTCATAGGAGCAGAACGGAACGATTAGAGATATTTCTTCAAATACACTTTAAAGTCAGAACCTATACAATTAACCTATATTATATATCACTATTTAAATTAAGACGCCTGTCGTGGCGCAGCGGCACAAGCGTGTGACTCTAACCGACAGGTTGTGGGTCCGATTCCCACTCGTGGAAATGAAATATTTAATATTTTCAATTTAAATATTTAATATTTTCGTTTGTTCGCTCTGGTATAGGGCAAAATGAGGCGTTGTTTTCCGCCACTTTACACGCAATGCTTCAAATTTGGCGGAAAGCGGGGAACGGAAGTGGAATGGAGAGCCTTAACACTAGGTTCTCAAGTTTCCTCTGCCTACCTTGCTATGTACGGAATACAACGTGAAGCGAAATAAGTAAGTAAGTACTATTTAAATTAAAATCAGGTACAATAATTTCTTCGTTCCATTATTATGATTATGATTAAATATAAATATGATTATAACTCGAGTTCGAGTCCACCGCGTGATAAAACAATGCTAATATGACGCAATAAAGGCTATCTTTACTGAACTGAAACAAACATTCATTTTGTTCCATAAATTATGCTTATACAGAGTAAATATTAGTCTCTCTTTTTTTTTATTATTTCATTTTTTACATGCATTTAAATGCATGTAAACTAATTTTAACATAGACATAAAAATTACGTTTACATCGTAATTTTTATGCCTTACATTTTAAGTGCATAGTGCAGATCTTGGGCTCTTACACATCAGCTAGCGAGATCAAGCTCTTCCACGCACCTACTACGTATTCCATTAAATCTTATTCTTACAGACCTACCCACATATATTTTATAATTTAATTATTATTTATCGCTCTTTAGTTTCATACTTTCTTAACAAATAAACTCCATTTTTCGTTTACTCAATCAGTGAGTAAGAAAAAATGAATCCTCGAACGAATTAATTAGTGAATTTTCAGAATTAATGTCTTAGTAACCAAGGGTAACAAATATATTTACAATTTAAATTCTATCAAAATATATATCTTTAATGACCGCTATAGGTATCTACCTATTCGGATGAAATAAGTCCTTAGCTCCTCTTGAGAATCTTGCGATCAATACACACAGTTTTATAAGGGCTTTTTGTGTTTTGAGCGTTTATATATATGTACTTAGCAACTATATATATTATGTAAGTGTTTTCGGTACAAAGCCTATATATTACGTTATAACAATTTCTTTTATTATTAATATAAAATAGTTTTACTACTTATATTAAAAACCTAACCACCCGCTGCTCTGCCCGCTTCAAATACTTTTATTTATTTATCTTAATTGCTTATATTTTTTAACAAAATAACTTTTAGAACAGTAGGTTAAAAGTAAAATTTCAACTAAATGTATAAAACATTGTAGCAAATTTGTCTAATTATACATTTATAATAGACAATATTTATCAATTAATTTAAATAAAATAAAAAGAACACTAAGTGTAGAAGGAACGTGGCCAGAATATAACGAAAACTATATTTAAATTTGACTAGTCGTGTCTGAGCGCGTACAAAGGCACAGACAAATTGTCAAAAAAAGAACTACTCTTTTGGGCCCCATTATATTAACAAAGGTTGAAAGGTATAAAAGGTAGAAGTTCTTTTTTCTAAATATATATTCCATGTACACATAACTATCAGTTACAGATTTACTATAAGTGTAGATCATTATTGTCCGTTTGCAGGCAATATTTACCATGCCAAAGTAGAACAGAATTTCAGTACTAATCATTCTGTTCTATATAAAATTCTTTTACAGTAGCAGAACTTGCCTTCTCATTATTAGCACACACAAACAACAGCTAAAACGCCACATCCTGCAGTAAGAGCAGAAAATTGGAAAATATCAGAGAACGTAGTGGTATGTATTTTAAGCTGACACAAAGAAAATATTTGTGCTTTTATGCTATTTATTATATGTGTAACACGATTACTTTAGCAATCATAGAGGAATCCAATATTTTTTTTTAGTTTATATTTTATTAATAATCATTTGAATATATATATATATATATATATATATATATATATATATATATATATATATATATATATATATATATATATATATATATATATATATATGATGTTTTGATTTGGTCCCAATATAGAAATTGGGAAAATCTAATTTAAGTTTTATGTTATCCATATATTAGACTACCGCTTGAATTACACAATTTTATTTATTAATCTTAATTACATTCTTGTTCTAATTACAGCATCACTTTTTATACATTAAAAAGTAAACTTTAACTAAATTAAGACATTTTTTTTATTTGTCTATATTTAGTACTAATTATATAACGAAAGGTTACTAAAATGTAATAGTGAAAACTACATTAGTAGTATGTATTCGTTAGTTGTAGAACCAACGAATACGTTTCTTAGGAAGTGTGCCAGACCCCGCGAGTCGACTCGTCGAAACTGGAAAAAAAAGGGTTTAGCTCCCCATTCCCGTCACAGTGCAGTGTTGCTGTCTCTTTCTTGCATTACTCATCACCTAACGATGCCACAGTGCCTTTCTCTTTGTCGCTATGTTGACTAATAAATACTTAATGCAATTTCTCTCATTGTTATCAAAGCGCCAGAAACCACGATACAGTACAATATTGTATGCTAGAACCCGCAATATTTTTTAAAAATTTCCTTTACACATATATATATATATATATATATATATATAATATATATATATATATATATATATATATATATATATATATATATATATATATATATATATATATATATATATATATATATATATATATATATATATATATATATATATATATATATATATATATATATATATATATATATATATATATATATATATATATATATATATATATATATATATATATATATATATATATATATATATATATATATATATATATATAGTTCTATTGTATTTTGTTATTAAACAGTTTTTCATTTAATATATATCTGTTGATTTATTTTTTAGTTGTTATTGTGGAATTTTAAACCTGCTCAAACTTATAACAGATTTGCCATTATTACTAATGCCATTGTTTCTTTATTACTCATAATTCATAAGCATACAGTTTAAATATTATCTTTATTCATTTGCGATTTCTAGCATACTAACATTTAAACTGTCTTGCGTTACATTCATTCATGTTGAGTTAAATAGTAGTTGAAAATGTCGAACTGTGATCATGTTACTAGTGTGTTATCTACTAAAGAACAGGAGATTGAATTGACGAAATTTGCGAGATTTTTGAATCAGCTGAATGTACCATGAAAGTTTTCAAGGATACATTCACAAGTATTGAGTCAAAGACTTTTGATTCACAATTTGATGAAGCTTTGTTCAACATAAGTGAAAATGTGGAAAAGCAGAAAGTAATAATGATTATTAATGTTTTTATTTATTTCTTTTTTTATTTCCTGTTTAAATTTATGAGATTACAAGTGTGCAGAGTCTTGAAACGCATAGCTCAAGTTAACAATAAAAAAGTTGTGAAAATGAGACGTCCAAGCGAACCTTCAACTTCAAGAGATTCAGAACCATCAGTTAAACCATTAAACATTGACATGATCAAGTGTGAGGTATGCAAAATACTTGTTAAAAGGATATGTTTAGCAAATCATTACCAAAGCAATATTCATAAAAGTAATGCATTATGCATTCATCACAGTTTTCCTAATGTGACACTAAGCAAAAAAGCATTTGGAAAATGTGTTTATACTTACAGAATAACTCCAATCTCCGTTGGTGATGAGCTTTTGGAGTTTAATTTGTTTTTAAATTCCATCAAAGATACTCTTTTTACTTTAGTTAGCGAGAGTATAGTAGCTTTGAAAACCTTCAAAGTTAATTTTATACCAAGCTAATTTTATTCAACAATGTGAAGAATTGACAAATACTTTTGATGTTTAATCTCCGAATGTCGTCATTAACGCATCTGTTAATCTAAATGAATTTCTCGATTCTTTAAATAAAACACGCTTTGCGGATCTTCCTACATTGATTCGCCTCACGACATACTAAACAAAAAGGCAGTAAGCCTTTATTATTTAATATTATTTCAAACATTGTATGATAAAAATACAATAGAACTATTTAGATTTCATAAATATATATATATATATATATATATATATATATATATATATATATATATATATATATATATATATATATATATATATATATATATATATATATATATATGTATTAAATGGGAAGTTTTTTATAAACAAAATGTTGTTTCACCGGCGCACCATTATTTGAATCATTATATAATAAAAAATACAATGGAAGTATTTAGACTAAATAAATTCATAAAGATTGTAATAAGAAAATCATTTTGTAGAAAGCGATTTAATATTGCGGGTTCTAGCATACAATATTGTACTGTATCGTGGTTTCTGGCGCTTTGATAAAAATTAGAGAAATTGCATTAAGTATTTATTAGTCAACATAGCGACAAAGAGACAGGCACTGTGGCGTCGTTAGGTGATGAGTTATGCAAGAAAGAGACAGCAACACTGCACTATGACGTAGGTTCGTCGTTAGCAATTCTAAAAATGAGCTTAATGAGGG
The DNA here is from genome assembly GCA_019049475.1 of Eueides isabella. NCBI lineage: Eukaryota > Metazoa > Arthropoda > Insecta > Lepidoptera > Nymphalidae > Eueides > Eueides isabella. The sequence goes on from CM032407.1 coordinate 6,300,659, forward strand.
TGACTGATAAACGAATCGACTAGGGGGATTTAATTAATCGAAAAGCTATCCTTTTTTTTTTAGTTTCGTCGACTCGCGGGGTCTGGCACACTTCCGAAGAAACGTATTATTACTTACATTTCTTTATTAATCTGATTAGTGCTTAATATGATTAGCCCTAACAAGCGCACAGACAAACAGCCAAATACTTAAAAGGAAAAACTGGTTTTGGCTTCTATTACATTAATGAAACGTCCCTTATAATTTTTTTAATATATCTTCCATGTACAGATCAGTTACGGGCTTATTATAAGCGTAGATTATAATTCACTTGAGATTGTAATTAAAAGTCTTCATTATATTTATTATACAAAAACTGATGAACAGAAATGATATAATGGAAAGAGAGTACCTTATATGCAATGATTATGCGACAAATTTAGTAAAAAATTTAGTAAAACCTATATATTATTTCTGAACTCCAGTGTATTGTAGACCTCAATATTTGACCTTAATTTCGGCTTGACACCTTGATCTGTCAATCTTGGTCTCAAGACGATAGTCTTGGCAGATGGACAACAAAAAAAATCTCTATAGTAGGTCCAATTTTAACCTTTAAGGTACGGAAATCTAAAAAAATCAAGTTCTGATAATGTTTAGGAAAAAAATAAAAAACCTTAAAAGTAATATCTTACATTATAAATGAAGGACAAAATCCAAAATATGAAGATTTATGATATTTTGTAGAAACATACACAAGCAAAAAAACTTATATATCATACAAAATAAATGAGTATACGCCCGCTAAGTAAAGTGAAGTTAATTATGGTTATACATTAAGTAAAGAGTATATTTCGAAAACAACAATTGTTATGCTTCTTACGCCTCTCACACTAGACCTGCCTTCCGACAAACACTTTTTCATTCTACTCGATACTTCTCGAAATAGCTTATAATGGCTTAATTGACAAAATAATATTCTTATTTTAATAAATTGTACTTCCCGTTAGCCTACAATCCTGAATTCGGTACGGAACCCTTTGTGGGCAAGTATAACTCGCACTCCAAGGGTTCTTACTAATATAATGTATGTCTTTAGCAAACAATTACTAACATTAGCATAAAAAGAACAAAAAATATTTAAAAATTATCTTCATACATTTTTTACCAAACTCATTTTAAAGACATTTATAAGTGACCTATATAAGTGAGAGAAAAGAGAGTTTTTATTTATTTTTATGGTAACAACCTTATTAGAATAGAATTTTATTAATCCAGAATACGTTTTCCATATTTTATAATCTATATAAAGCACATCATTTTCAAGAAAATTATAAGTCACTTTTATATTTATTACTCAATGACATAACATTATTAAATCTACACAATAATAAATAATTCGTTTACAAAATTTGATTATGAGCGATACATAACAAATTAAATGAGTCATCAAAACGTCACTTTTGTACTGAGCAAGCAGTCGCTCAAAATAGTCGATGTTTCTGTTACAGTCAATGCTCTAGCTAGCTGAGCCGAGCGAGCGAGGTCATTACGAAACAAACCAAACTACGACCGTACGGTAATAAACCATTGTGGCCCGCGGGTGTGTGGCGTCGGGCATAGAAAGTAACGAATGAGACGGAAGTCATATATTACTACAAGTTAGAGGGAGATAGCGAATTAGTCATACCCAAGAATTTGCCAGACGCCCAATACTGGCAGCGCGCCATACTGGCAATGGCATCTGTGTCTGCTCTGTGTGTGCCCGCCCGTGAGTGAACGGAACAGAATTTTGTATTACGCTCAGCCTAGACAGCCGCGAGTCGATCGAACATCGACTTGATATTAAGCAAAAAGTTATTTTAAATGTAAATGTAATTTGCATAATTTAATAACAATTGTCGTAATACGTGTATCAAAGACTAAATAGTGTCATGTTTTTCGTGTACTACAATTATAACTTTTGTGTGGCAGAGTAGTGTTATACCCAAGCATTTATTTCGCCGGCCATTTTGAATTGTGTGAAGCCAAAGCCCGAGACGGGCGCCCGTTGCTAAAAACTGGAATTTCTTTCTTATTATCTTTAGTTTAGTAAATTTAGACACAATGAATGCCGGTATAGACTTTTTATTTTAGTGTTTGGGAATTAGTGTTATAGAAACGACATCTGTGATTTCTGGATTGTAAATTAAGTTCGGTGAAAATATTAATATCAATATATAACTAATGCTCACGAATAAATACATAAAAGATTTATTACGAAGAATTGGACAATGAACGTGAGTTTAGTTTTTATTTATGTATTTGAAGCATGTCTAGTGTTTGTTATGGTTTCGGTTGTGTTATGATTGTATCTATTAGATTTTCTCATCTAACACAAATCTATGATTTCTACATTCACAACAAATCATAAACTATGCAGTCTTAGAGTATTAATCAGTTGTTTATTTTCCTTAAATTCATCATATTTGTTTACTGTTGGTTTTGTTATTAAGTTATATTTTGTTTATCAACAAAAGAAATGTGTGAAACTAATTAATAACACTTGAACTATAAATCCTTCATCTATGAGAGATGGTGTGGTAATTCGGTTTCTAATAACATTTAAAGCAAAAGGTTAACTTGGTTTCAGGTTAAACATGACATCAAAGAATGAATCTGAATTCCCATTATCGCCACAAAATGATGATTCAGGTGTGTTTTTATAATTTATTTTTAATTTCTATTTATATTTATTTATACCAAGCTCATTATTTTTTTTACCATTGCAACCGATTGATTTTGAAGATTTACTTAACCAAACAGTAGAAAAATGCATGGTACATTACTTATTTTTATAAGATTTGATTGACTGCAAAAATATTCTGAATATTAAAGTTAACTTAAAAAATATTTATTAAAAATAAGGTGGCAAATAAAAAAATAACCTTATTTCATGTTCAAATATATACATCATTATAATTATTGAATATAAAATAAATATATTTATACAGACCATAGTTTTTACTTTTATATTCCTTTGACCTAGCAGTTCTAATTAAAGAGTTTCTCTGTGAAATTATGAAAAAAATATATAATTTAAAAGAAATTAATAGAGAAAAAGAAGAGAAACTTTTAACATCAAGTTATCACCTCCAAAAACTTAATAAATCCTGAAACTGTGCCTATAATGTTATTCAATGTATTTCGACTTTGTTTGTTTAAATTTTTTAAGTTACAAGAATTGTTTCTATTTGGTAAACTTATTACTGAGGTGAAATTAAATGTATAAAATTAAGATACATGAGATGATGGTGTTCTACTTAATGACAAAATTCTAACTTATATTGAAAAGATCCACTCATATGAGTAGACCCACACAGCAACACATCGTTAGACTCTAACAGTAACATATTTGTTTGTCTTGTTATTAATATTTTTTACTCTCTACATATTATAATATACTAAATATCTTACTGTAAATGATATTCTTAAAAAATGAATGAGTGACATATGCAGTAATAAAATATTAATTGTAATAGACATTACTCCTGAGCTTCTTTCCAAATACCTTTAAAAAAAACAATGAAAATAAATTTAAATGTGTATTATTTTTTTTTCTTAGATGCAAGAGGAGCATATAAAAATTGCAATGTAAAATAAAGAATTTATAATTAAACAATCTTTGACAATCACATAATTTCTCATATTAGAAATATTTTAAATAAATTCAGGTAAATAACTGGATATCCTACAATTTGATTATTTATAATTGCCGCTCATTTTTTCTTCTTTTAAAAATAATTTGTTATTATAAAATGTTGTTATAGCACATAATAATTTAATATATAAAATGCTTTTTCACATTTAATGATAAAATATTTTTTGTATTAGTAAAAAAAATCTGTTATAATGATTTTGTGTCAAAATTGTCTTGCATGACTACGCACTCTTATAATGTAGATCTCATCTATACATTTTTTACACCTTTTTTAAATGTGCCAAATAATTTATCAGAAAATAACATTTCATTTTCTTTTCCAAATATATAGCTTTCTATACTTCTATTTATTTTTATGAATATATAAAATATAATTTACTGATTTAGATAGATTTATATGTAAAGAAGGAAATTTTCTCAGTTTTGTTTTACAGTAGTAAACAACATTAAAAGTGTAAGAGGTGGTTGGTAACTTAAAAATTACAAACATTATAATAAGTTTTTATAATTAAATCTAAATGTGAACAAAGATTTTGAATCATAAATGACAGTTATTTTTTTAATTTTGTAGATGGAGATGATCAAAATGCAATAAAACAAGAAGAAGAAGAAGAGGAAGAGGAAGAAGAGGAACAACAACACAAGGCACAATCGGATGTAGCGAGCATTTTAGCAAGACTTCAAACTTCAGGTGCCCTAATTAAAAAACCTAAACAAGAATATCATTGTTTTACATGTGATATAGACTTTCCTGATTGGGAAGAGCTAGAAAATCATATTATTTCACACGTTTCCTTGCCGTCAATTATATTAGACAAGCTGCCGTCGGACGACGAAGACCTGCCACATTCGGGTGATGAGAATTGGTCTGATGAAGATGAAGACACAACACCCGCAAAGTCAATCGTTTCTAAGACGCCCCAAAAGATAGACATATCGCAAATAATGAAGAAGGGCATCTGCATTAAAAAGACAACAAACGACACCGATATGAATAGTTCCAGCTCAGCACTCAATAAGTTAAGTGGTCTAGGATTTACTATAAAGAAAAATTTAACCCCAATAAAAAAGGAAAAACCAGATAATGAATCTGAGAAAAGTAATGATGTTATGAATAAGTTAGGTAAGCTTGGTGGAATAAAACTAAAGATAAAGTGTGATGGGAATAACACGAATTCGTTTAAAGTTGTAAATGGTCTTAAAGATTTTAAGGCTTCTGATGATGAAGAAGAAAATAGTAATAATGAGGAGGAGAAAGAAGTTGAAGACGAAGATGATAATGATAAGTCAGGTGAAAACGAGGGCTCTGGTGGAGAACAGGATTCCGACGAACATCAAAGTAGTAATAATCGAAATAGATCTGATAGTAGTGATTCTGATAAAGCAAAAAGAAAACTTCCTAACTTACCTAAAGGTATACAAGGGAAACTTATTACACCTAAAAAAGAACCTAATACTCCGACAAAAGTTCCACCTATGATAATACAAAAAGATGAAGGACAAAAATCGAAACCTAATAGGCCAGTAATAAAACAAACTCCTAAAAGAATTCAAAATATGCAACTGTCTAAAGAACAAGAAAAATCTAATGAAACTGTGAACTTAAGAAGGCCGTCTGAAACAGTAACACCAGAAAGGCCTAAATCGAATGAAACTGTTGAGAATGTAGTAGTAAAACAAGAAATACCAGAAGCGCCAAGTGGGGAAAGACAAAACGTACCCCTTTTTTCTGGTCATATTAAATCAGAGAGAGCGTCACCACCGTTGTCAGAAAGGACAACACCGGTACTAGCGCACGTTAAGTCAGAACCTGAAACTTCCTCAATACCTTCTACACAACCACAAAGTTATCAAAACACACCATCATTAAACACTGTCGCGACCCCTCTTCCTCCTGTCACTAAACAAGAAGATATGACAGTCATAGAAATAAACGGTGACTCCAATGATGAGGACGATGATTGTTGTGTTGTATCAACGACTCCCGCTCCTGATATAAAGCCGATAGTACCAAAAATCGAAAGTTCAATAACTCAATCCTACCCTACAACGCCTTCATACTCCACTGTACAACCACCTAATTATAACGCAGCCCCATCATTATCAAGTCGTATGTCATCGGCATCTACTGAAAAACAACACAATTTCAACTGGAACGCTCCAGACAGCAAACCGCCTATCGATATGTTGGAAAAGAGTGCCGATGATATATTTGATAGTCTTTTATCGTCAGCGACCAAAAAGGAGAATATGTCTTTGTCGGACGCAAGTGAATATATATCATTAGATACGTTGGGCCCTCAACATTCGTGTGACATTTGTAATACCAGATTTACAAATGTGTCGCTTTTAGAAGATCATATTCGAGTTTCTGGGCATTCGAAGTCCATTGTAGCTCCCACATCTTCGCTCATGCCATATAATCATTCGTCGTCCAATATTCTTTCCAGTTTGCTACCAGTCAAACAATTAGCCGAACAAGTGGGAAAACTATCGACTATTGGTAATAGTGGTCCTGGATTTACTCATCAACAAAATGTAATGATTAATATACAAGCATACCCAGGCGCTGGTCCTGGAGTTATGGTGCCACCTCAGTACAATGCATATAATTCAGGTCAGAGCCCTCATGGAAGTTATCCACCATCATCTAACAATATGTATGGTACTGCTGGACAGCAAATGCCAATGCCAAACCAATATTCAGGGTCAAATTACATGGCGCCGGGATATGGACAATATCAACCGCCAATTTCAAAATCTGGCTATCCAGGACAAATGCCCCCAAACTCTTATTCGATGGCTTCATCGCCTTATTCTACTGCTTCTCCGTTACAAAGTATGCAACAAGCAGTTTATGGGCAACCTGGAAGTATGATGAATCCGCCTGGCCCGCACGGTATGGGTCCGCCAGGGTCTTCACCGGGGCACTCGTATGCACCTGCCAGCAGCCCCGGAGGTATGAAACAATCACAGTCGAACAGTGGAATTAAAATACAAAACATTCAAACATTTCCACCAGGTCAAGTTCCAGTACCTGTTATGCCGGGTCAGCCTGCTCCTGGACAATCACCCTCTGGACTTGACTTAAATAGTGGTCAAATGGGACCACCAAGTCAGCCTTTAGGCGCACAAGTGGCTGGTGGTACACCGATAAGAATGGCAGCTAATGCTCATATCGCGGGTTCCCGACCAAGAATGCCATCCGTCAGAGGTCAAAGACCGACAATACGACCTGGTATCCAGGTTCACGGGTCAGTACGAGGCGGCGGCAAGATGGGGCCGAGAATGCCTTTAAAAAGACCGGGAGGTGGACCTGGAGGACCTGCTCAAAAAAGGAGAACAGATATGTTATTGCCTGGAAAACACGATAATGAGGATTGCCAAGTAATGGCTTTGCAAAAGCAACGGGACGGTCTGCCTATGATTCAAAGTGTGCAAGGTGCTAAGGATAAATTGAATTTTGGTAGTCAAATTTCCGTGACAAAGAAGACTGTTAATAAGGAAGCGAATGCAATGGCGAATGTGCTTGCATCGAGAGGAATCTGCGTAACTTCAAAGCAAAAGAGCAGATCTCCTACGCCAGATCGTCCGATACCACATATTCCTAACCTTGGGGCTGGCGTCAGTATTAAACATACCTCAAAGTCCAGCAAATTTTCAATACCTGAAGCTAAAGTGGGCGGTGGTATGTACTCGTGCAAGATATGCAAGAAAATGTTCATGAATCCTAATTCCTTGCAAGTCCACATGTCGAACGCGCATCCGCAAAGTAAAATACCAGTCTTCAAATGCGACGAGTGTCCAGCTTCGTACCCCAAATCGTTGCAACTGCAACATCATAAAAGAGTGTTTCACAACGTGACTGGCCCAAATAGAGAGTTAGGGTTGCCAGTTGTAGATCTGTCGCAGGAAGATAATTTAAAACGTTTAAGTAATTTAGGAATATATAGTTTTATACCTTTAGCTAATAGGGAGCAAGCGCACGGTTGTTTCGGTATACCTGTTATATCTGTCCACAATATGCAGAACGGTCTTACTTCGAGTCTCCAAGCACTTGGTGCCGACGGACTCTTGAGTCTTGGTCCTCTCAAACCTTTACCAAACGCGTAAATTGATTGAAGTGATACTCAACTTGTATAAGTTGCATTCCTATTATATTAGATTTTTTTGTCACAAAGTCAACTGTACTATTTGCAAAATTGAAGAAGTTGTATTGAGTTTTGTTCTCTATTCTTTCGTCGTTATAAAACAGATCACTTCCATGTGAATTTATTTTCTCATTTAGTGGATAAAAGTAAGTAAATTGTAAATAGTTCTTGTTATATATAATAATATATGATAGGTATATGTTATTTCTTACTCACTCCGCTTCACACTGTATCCTCACATGGCAGGGTAGACAGGGGATTTGAGAACCTAGCGTAAAGATTCTCCGTTCCGTTTCCCACTTTCCGCCGAATTTGAGGCATTGCGTGTTGAGTGGCGTTATTTCTTAAATTAGATGTATTTGAAATATATGTAATTGGATCATCCAACCTCATCTGGATTTTTCAAATGATTTAATTATAAAGACTTAGTATTACGTTCTGCAATCATTTATGACTATATCTTTATTTCTTTAGTTTCCATATAATTCAATGAACGAAAATCTCGCACATTTTATCGTACCTACTAAAGGAAATTACTTACATACTACCGAGTCTATTTTCAAAAAAAATGGATCTTATGTATCCCCAGTACTTAATAATCTTTACTAGTTTGTGTGTATAGAGGATTTTTTTTTCGGTTGATAACACATTTTATATTATTCATTTAATTATTATTTTATGCTGCCCATATGTGTCCAGTCTTTCCATGTGGGTAGTTTTACAAACTAAGGAGTTTTTGGCGCTTCAGTCTAAAGAAAATGTAATAATTTAAAACAGTCTAAGTATAGAAAATTAGATTTGAGTAATGCTAACAATAAAAAAATCTCTAACTATAACATAAAATTTTGAAGCTAATTTAGTTTGAAATTAGATTCATTTTATTCTGAAACTAAGGAATTTGTAGAACTACCCATTTATACATATATTTTTTTATTTTTTGAGTCATTTAAACATACACATGCAGAAACATGTATTGTTTTCAATTGTGGATCAATTGTAATTTTTGGTTATTTTTTTTAAATTGTACTTATTCATACAGTACATTATTAATTATTATTATTATTAAAACTGGCACACTGAAACACTATATAGATATAAATATCATAGATTCAGTTTAAACTGTATCAGCTAACTGAAACAAAAACTTTTTTTTACATAATATTGTTTTTAAAATAATATACATTCATACATACATATGTATAATCTCTAAATATTATACATATGTATGTATCAATGTATATCTAATGAACAACACTTGGTCATTCATTAGTATCAACTTATAGTTATATATCATATGCATATGAATATGTTGTTTGCAAAGTATTAAGTTATGTAACCAATAAACTTGATCACATATCATTTTCTTGAAGTACATATATAATTTATTTATTTAAACTTGAACTTTACACTTATAATTATTTCAGTACATTTTACCGATAATTATTATAATGATAATATTTCGGATGATATAAATTGAATGATATAACAAATTATTACCGCTTTTTTTTTGTTTTCATATAAATTAATGCAAATTTACTTATTGGTAAATTATCCAAAAACAAAATATAATTTTTATCATGTTAACTAACATGATAGAAATAAAATATGTAGCTCTATCCAGCATTAGATGTAAATATCTTAAAAAATAACATGACTGTGCACCTTTTTAAGTGTTTAATTTTTGGTTATTATCAGAAATATTGAAAAGAATAGTCACTTTTAGATAAGATTACAAAAATATGTTACTATTGTGCTCAGTATCTATTATTAATCATATGCGTCATTTTGAACAGCCTTATGATTTCATTTTGCCCCCATGATTGTACAAAAAAATGGGGAAAAACAATATCATCAACATTTATAATAATGTGTATAAATATTACAATTATTGGTTAATGCTAATTATTAAATGTTACAATTATTGGTTAATTAAAAAATATTTTTTGTATACAAAATTCCAAATGTGTTACTGATATAATAATATTGTTTGTATAAATAATGAGATTCGATGAGTGTTAACACTGTATGTCCAAGAAATGGTTCGATTACTTTGAAAAAAATGTGTAATATAATATAAAAACCAGTTAAGTCTTAAAAATTAGGATTTACAATTTAATGGCAGTAGCTATTAATTGACTAAACATGTGCAACTTCTCTTACTTAAGATTGAATATGTATTAAGCTTTGTACAAACGCGCACTGAGGTGCTTTAGGATAGTTTTAAGGAAAGATTTTTTTTTGTTAACTGAATAAGAATACAGTACATTTATGTTGATTATTTAAAAGAGTATCTATCAGAAGTCTTCTAGATAAAGAATACAAGATTTATAAATTAAAACAATAATTGAACTGAGTGTGTTTGATTTTTTTATCTTTTTTTTTTTATTTATGGGTGATGGTATAATTTTGAATGTTAATATATTATGGTCTTCAGGTTTTTTTTGGGTACTTCTTGAAAAGAATCATAGGCTTAATTTTTTATATATGTGTAGTGATGTACTAAAAACGTATATACTTAATAGTTGACTCTTTTTTTGTTATAGGTGAAGGCAATTTTTAACTTGATCTTCTTTTTTTAATATGCATTCTCCTGTTGTGTAATATTATTTTTTCTATTGTACAACCTCCTTCGTGTCTTCTCCATTCAACGTGACATTAACGAAGTGATATGTACTCAACTGGCACGCTCAGAACGCCATAAGCAAAGAACCATAACATAATAGTTGACACATGCCATGAAATTTTAATTAAAACTAAAAGCTAAATATTACAGAGCAACAGATAACAACTGTGAATAATAGATAGTCAGTCAGACACTCTGTTCCCTCTTCCTTCTCACCAAAGCGAAGAAATTAAAATATTAAATATTTCATATTCTTCCCGTTGCGTTTGCAGTTACACACTTGTGCCACATCTTTTTAAATGGTATTTTGTTAATTTAATTGAACATTAAATAAATTTAATTATGTGTTTATACAGAAAATTAGCGAAATACTTTTAATGTTTCTCATGGGAAAAAGAAAGACTAAAAGACTTCATTCACTTCGTTCTATCCTCGGTTGTTTGTGCTGTAGGAGCATATGCCTGTATAATGTTAAGCTTACACGGCGTGGTATTAATTTTGAGAGTTATTATACGCTCATTAAAGGTTTTGTATCCAATCACAAACTTTCGGCACTAGGTCAGATGTAAAGTGACTCTGCCCCTTCCAGTGTGTTTCACTCATCCCTAATAAGTAGGCGTTCTTCCTTTGTATTTCTTCCACAATTTATAACTTACCCGGTTATATGAGGCCACGCACGTTCCACGTTCCAATACGATGGGAATGTTGAAACGATTTGCAGATATCAGCTTCATCAGTAACTAACTTTCCATGCAATGCCTGATGAGTCACGATCGCATGGCCGGTAGCACATTTCACACCAACTCTCCCGGAAAGATGGTGCCAGCCGGGTCGCCAGACGTATTATTTATTGTTACTTGACCTCGGATTCCCGTTGCCTTCTGCCCCATATATTTTAGAGGTTATTTAAACTTCAAGGCCGCTGTTGCCTCTTCGATTGGTTGCCCGCGCGGTGGTATGGTTATACCGCCATTGCTCGGTCGCCAGAGCCTCGTATGTTATCTAGCAGTGAGCACCACGGTGTCATTCACAGGTGAATCACCAACGCGTGCAGGTGAGGTTGACTGTTGGGCTGGACACAGGTGTTTATTTCGTTCCCCCTTACTCCACAAAACTGGACACTGTATCTCGCAAATATCATGGTAGTGAAACTTGGGAACCTAGTGCTATGACACTTCCGGTTGCCAGTTACCGCCGTTTCAGACATAGCGTATGATCATGTTATTAACCATGATAATATGTAACTGATAATATGGATTACAATTCGTGGATTATAGTGTGTGGAACGAAATGTCAAGAAGCATAGTTTTAGTTTTGGATCAGAGTCAATAATAAATGAAATCATTACAATAGTAGATGAAGGTTTCTACGGTATCGATATCAATATAATTTTTTTAGTGAAAAAACATGACTATACCCTGTAAGGCCTGAAGTTGTCTTCCGAGTGGTCGTACATAACTTATGAAAATACTTACATATATATTTTTATTATAATAGAGACCTGTCGTGGCGCAGTGGCACAAGCGTGTGACTAACCGATAGGCGGTTAGTCATACGTGGGTTCGATCCTCACTATTTAATGTTTTCATTTCTTCGCTCAAGTACAAAGCGAGACGTGGCGTTGAGTTCCACCATTCAACACGCAATTCCTTAACTCGGCGGAAAGTGAGGAACGGAAGTGATACGAGTGCTAGGTTTCCATGTTCACTCTGCCCTTACCCTGCCATGTGCGGGATACAGTGTGAAGCTGAGAGTATAAGGAAAAGAAAGTATGTATTTAAAGAGAAATCTCAGTTATTTGACAGACATCACGTTTTCTAGGCTCATTTTAGGTTCCGCCGAAATGGTTAAGATACTCTTTTTTTTCCATACCTTATTGGAGACATTAATGATTTTTGTAAAGATAATTTGTTTTTTTACTGCCTCATCTGTAATCCGCGTAAGACAGGGTAGGCACAGGGAGCTTGGGTACCTAGTGTTAAGACATTCCAATATATAACATTTATAAATTTATTTTCCCTTGAGGCCTGTTATGGTGCAGCGGCACAAGCGTGTGACTGTAAGCGACAGGTTCTGGATTCGATCCCGTCGAGGAAATGAAATATTTAATATTTTGAATTTAAATATTTAATGTTTTATTTCTTCGCTCTGGTAATAAGGCAAAGCGCGGCGTTGTTCCGCCACTCAACACGCAATACCTCAAATTGGGCGGAAAGTGGGGAACGGAAGTGGTTCCCGGGTTCCCTCTGCCTACCTTGCCTCGTGCGGGATACAGCGTGAAGCTAAAAAATAAATTCTTTTTCAAGAATTTTAAAGACTGATATAGAAAATAAAACAGATTTGTGTTAGATGCAGTTTATTCTTAGTACTATAATAAAGCTTTCAAGTATCTACCAGAATACAAGTAAAAACCTTATATAATTAAACCTTCACATTGTGCTATATAAAAAAAACGAACACCACAAACATATTTGTAATTGACATTGAAATGCATGTGGAATGTTCAAACAGAATTAATTGAAAAAAACAGTTAAAAATGTCAAAAGTTTAGTGTTGAACATTGTGTGATATTAAAGTAAACTATAATTAACAAAATTTATTCAAGACGAATGAGTTCCACATCAAAAATGAGGGTTGCGTTGGGAGGAATGACTCCGGGGTGGCCTTTCTGTCCATAAGCATAGTCGGGAGAGCAGGTCAGCTTGGCCCTTTCTCCAACTGACATCTGAAATTGTGTAAACATATTTCTTGAATGTAAGATATATGTAAAAAAATTTAATTTATAAGTATTTTCTGCTCTTGAGTAGCTTTGATTAAAAAAATGAGTTATATAATTGATTTATCAAGAAGGCTATTATTACATTGTGTTACTCATATCAATGTTACTTAGTTGTTTCTATTTCTTCACAGGGGTTTCACTATATGTGAAAGAATTAATAAAAAATATTTTTACACATTCAAGCCTGCCATATTTTGAAACATGGAAACATAATGAATATTGTTTCTCTTTCTGTCTCTTTAAACACCTCCCCTCAAACCTAACCTAACCATCACATTTACACTCACATGATGTTGTAATCCCCAAGGCTCAATATCTAATTTTAATAAAACTTTGTGGTGAAAATCTAACCCCTACAATTATTGCACTCAGTCGAAATACTAAGACATTTCCATCCTCCGCTTTCCACTCCTTTCCACTGAGGCAATGCATGTTGAGTGGTAGATTTCAACATCATACAAAATTGATAAATTTGTTTTACTCAAGAATGTAACATTCTAGTATTGTCACTTTGTTTATAAACTATATATATAAGATGTACTTGTATATCAGATAAGGAGCAGATAATTTCAAACGACAACAATGTATAAATATTTATGTAAACCAGAATAAACAAGACACAATAATAGATATATAAAATCTCAGAGCCATTACTTCCTTCCCATGGCTCTTGGATAAAGAAATTTCAATAGATATAATTTTATATAAAAAAATACTGTATAACACAGAAGAGTTTATTCAAATGTGAAAAAAAAAATAGGAAAGACTCTGTTAAATGCTAGTTGTAGCATATGATGTAGTAAAACTGTCTTAGAAACAAGTATCTCTCTACCACATAAGGCTTTGTTTACTTTTTATAGTTATTTTTGAGGCTTGTTGAGGCACAAGTGTGCCACTGTAAATGTGACATTTTGATTTTTATTCAATGATATGAAATATTTATATTTGTTACTTCTGGTAACATGGCAAAATGCGGTATTGCTACCACATTACATGCAAAGTCTCATACTCAGCAGACAGTGGGAAACAAGTGTCTCAATGGGAATGAGTGTACAAACACTAGGTTTTCAAGTTACTACTTTGAGTACCTTTCTAGCAATGCACGGCCCTCCTTGTCTTTGTAGAACTAAGCATGTACTGAAAAGACATGAGACTTTTCAGTTTCCTCATAACAATAAGTGTTTATAATTTGAGTGGAGAAACATCTTAAGTTTGCCTAGGATGGGTACAGGTTGACATGACGCTGACAAAAAAAAGGCTTATAGCTAAAATTGTTTATACCTTAGCGACGCCCTCATCCCAGCCTCTGATCACTTCGCTCCTGCCAATCTTGAACTTGAAGGGCTTTCCACGGTCGCGTGACGAATCGAATTTCTGGCCATTTGTCAGTGTGCCAGTGTAATGGACAACCACCGTTTGTCCATTTTTGGGGTATGTTGTTTCTGTAAGTTCATTAAATTGTCCAATTGAAATTTATGCAAGTTAAGGGTCAGGTCCTTATCGGGTAAAAAGTACGTATTGTATATTTTTATTATAATTTAACGTTATAAGCATGTTTCTGAAAATGAAGGAGAATGAATGAAGAAAATAATACTTATATGAACATAGTCAATAATCAGAGTTGTATTGTAAAATTAAAGAAGGCGTGGACTGTAAGTGCGAAAATTTTCCATGACCTTACGGAGATTTACTTAATAATATATAAGTGGAAGGTTATATCATGTTATTAATAGTATTATTTTTCATATAGATTTAAATATAGGTAATAATATATGTGAATTATCGACAACTTTTTTTTTATAGGGTTAAAGGACAATGCTACAAATTTAAAAAGATAAAAACGTAAAATTACTTACCGTCGCCCGGGGAAATTGTTTCCACGTTTACGCCCATGGTTTTAGGTGACTTTCTTTTGTTTAAATTACTAATTAAAATGAATTAAGTAGAATCTCGCGACGTAGGACGGCCGCGAAAATCGCACCGCAACGCTATGCCGGATAGCGTTTTCTTATCTATTGTCTATGGTCCGTTTCCGCGTGGGGATTGGTCGATATTATAAAGCGACGCTAGACTATGATCGAAAACTAAATAGTAATATTGAATAGTAAAAATATTATTTAAATAATATTATAATTTATAGAAGTTTGAGTTGAAGTTTTTGAAAAAAAAAAAATATTTATTTAATATATATTTTATATAGCTTAAAGTTATACAAGATTTTACTATCTGTAAGTTTATTCGATTTACTATTTATTCGATATACTGATATCGATAGCTTGATGATGATGATGTTCGATAATAAACGATTTCAAAATTAGGAGTGTTCCGAACTTCTGAACGGTTCTATTTTGTTAACGAGAATAAACGATATGCTTATATTAAAGAACCTGTTCTTTTTTAAGTTCTTTATTACAAATCTTCATTGTATGTTCTTTGTTCTTTATTAATTTTTAAAGTTATTATTTCGTTATTTTTTTTTTTCATTTTATGGTTACCGTTATGATTTTTTTATAATGCCTATTATTTTAACGTTCTTATATATTGGTTTACTATATATAATTTATTTAATATATGAAATTATTTAGCAACATAATGTGTGTGTCTTTAAACATTAAAATATTTATTACTTTTATTATTATTTCAGAATTTCCATATTTTTTGTATGTAATTTTCAGCTTCTCGCTGTATCACGCTCATAGTAGGTAAGGTTAAAATAACTAACTTGAAAACCTAATGTTAACTTTCCGTTCCATTTCGCATTTTTCGTTGAATTTGAGGCATTGCACGTTAAGTGGTGGAACTCAACGCGGGACTTTGCCTTGAAATTAAAATATAATAATACCACCAAGAAATTAAAATATAATAAATAATATTCATTATATTTTCTCTAGTAGGGATTAAGCTTACAACCTATCGTTATTACTAAAGTCGCACGATTTTTTTTAATATAATTGAAATTTGAAATAACCTGGAGTGAGCATAGCGTCAGTTTAGCTGATCGCCTGCCCAATGAAGAGATATCTAGAATGGAAGGTAGTATGAACTAGAGAGTAGGGTATTCATTAAAAGTAGATTGTATGTAAATAAAATTTTATTATGACATTAATTCTTGTTAGTTTAACTCATTAATCCATTTATATTTTGTTATTCAGCAACAATATAATAAAGCAATTTCGCAATGCAATAATTTCAATTGCCTAAAACCTAACAATTATCACAACATTTAATACCATAGACAATTTTAAACGAAACATGTAAAAATCAAAATACATACTTATTTTTAACAGCCTTCTTTTATATTATATAACCAGTATTAATTTTATTCTTTTCAGACGCCGATATATAAAGGGTCTAACTCACAATTCTACTTTAAACTTAAAGACAGAAATTTAAATGTATGTTATTTGTACTCTCATTTTACTATAAAATTTCCTTTATAATTACTAAGTTTAGAACGCTAACTAAGCAGCGTACATAGCTGACATGTACGACATGTAATATGTATGTAAATTCTTATCGTTGACGAGGTACATTAACACAGTGGTAAATAGGTGGCTTCACTATTATTTTTTTAATACAATCGAAAAATAATTTACGTTGATTAGCAACGACAGCATAAAAAATACAGAGAGATTGATATCATATGTAATTCTGAATGACAAAAATTTCGAAACATTGATTCACTCAGTTTCAAGCTGTATCCCGCACATGGCAGGGTAGACAGAGTAGGCTTGGAAACCTAGTGTTAAAATCCCATTTTCTGCCGAATTTTGAGGCATATCGTGTTGAGTGGCGGAACTCAACGCCGCGTTTTCCCTCGTACCAGAGCGAAGAAATTAAAACATTAAATATTTAAATTGAAAGTATTAAATATTTCATTTCCTCGAGTGGGGATCGAATCCACAACCATCGGTTACGGTCACACCTTTGTGCCGCTGCGCCACGACAGGCCTCAACAAACATTTATTCAATTTATTTTAAATACTTTCTGACAAACTACTTAATGATATAACTGAGCGTCGATGATAAAATTTAATAATATTCACTTTTCAAAAATATTGCATTAATAATTATTTTTTTATTAGTAATTCAGCGAAATGACCACAATGAATTCGTTAATTATACAAGTATATCTTTTATACATTTATTGTATATTAAAATGTGAGTTAGGCCACTTTTGTACATTGACAAAGACAAAAAAAATTACATTAACAAACACGGCGCACTATGTTTAAAAAAAATTGTCACCGAATAAAATGTGTTTATATGAAACTGATTCACTACATATTGACTTGCTTTTACTTCAAGCCGCATATGATATGTAAATTTATAATCTATATTCGTAATGATTGGTAAAATATTAGCTGTTTTCTAAACAAAAATTATTTGCATTACATACCTATTTAAAACAATGAATAGTTTTCACTTTTTAAACAGTAATTATTTAATTGCTATTAACCGTGAATAATTGCAATATTTGAATATATTATTGTATTTTTTTAAATAATATTATTAATTATTTTTAACTTAAATGTATAATTTTCTAATATTCAACCAATCACAACTTATATTAAAATAAAATTCTCTTTTAGAACAATGTATGAAAATATGTAATTGAATAACTAATTCTTAATATTTGGCAAAAGTTTTGGCTTTATAATAATGAAAATATTTAGCTTTTTATTACAAAATTATATACAGGCCGCTATAATTATTACATAAATAATGTATATTTTAATCAAACTGGCTCCACACGCTGTGGCTTTTTCTCTTACACTTTGTCAATTACTATTTGTGTTTTTGATAGCTTCACGTGTAGGACCAGCGTAACATTTGTAACATTCATAGCTAATTATATATTTGACATTTATAAAAATTTTACCAACGTATAAATCAATGATATATTAACTACTTACAATAATACAGACCATGTAAACACTGACTTAATTTAACACTTATAATTTATATAGTTAGCAACATAAATAAATATATATGAATACACAAAGTTTTGACGTTATGACACAGTTTACACAACATATAGTTAGTAGCACATTAGTTACGAAATATTAAATAATAATATACTTTTTAGTTACGGTTATAGGTCATTTTTATTATAAGTTTAATATAAAAATAAAGAAAGACTATAGGATGACTAGGTAAATTAAAAAAAGACTGTGACTCGGTCACATAAAATGTATACATTTAAACTTTGATAATATAAATCTTTATTAAAAATATGAATCTTTTAACAATTTAAGTGACTGAAATACTAAGTGATGTGGGAATATTGAAAATTTTAAGTCAAATATAGTAAAATTTTATTTAAGCCCAATTTAATGTAAAGAAAATGAAAAAGGACTTGAAAATTCAATTTAAAGAAGAGTAAAAAGCAAATGTTGCTATAAGTGATTCGAAGTTAGGAAGTGTAATAAAAATCAGGCTTACTTCATAATTTTTGAGAAGCATAAAGCTGTAATAAACGATCATACTGTTCAATGAACCAAAAAGTTATAAGTGCCTGTCGTCGGTTCATTGGAACCAAAAAATTTAAGAGTGTCGTAACAATGTAATTCGAATAAAAAGGTATTTTATTCACAATCCGGCTTTTTCCTTTAATCATCATTAAACAAAAAAAGTCAGAGAGCTTAGAGTTTAATATTAAAACTTAACAGGTCATGTCTCAAATTCACGCAGAAAATTGGGGACGGAGACTCTTTACATGTTGTATGTCAGGAAGTTCACTTTCACTTTCAGATTAAGTTTCACTTTCAGTTTCACACTCTAGCGGGTTACGCTAAGGGAACCTAATGTTAAGATACTCCGTTCTCCAAGTGCTGGCTAAGTTCAAAGATATTATTTAAGTGGCAAAAATCCATACTTTAAACCCCGTGATTTATCTTTTACAAGAGATAGACAATAAAAAAAAATTAGTTCTCCTGAGAAGGAATCAAAACTGCTACCCTCGCATTTATTGGCAGGTGTTATGTCGCTGTGCCACGACGACCTGCAGTTAGATGTAAGATAGTCAAAATAGATTTAGAAAGTAATAATTACTTTTAATTTAATAATAATTCTAAGAGGTTTCATTAAATTCTTATTTTCCTATACATAAATTAAAATTCATTGGACAGTACAAACGTGTTACAAATTTCATTTCATTTGACTACTGGGACGGAGTGGTGTATGCACTTGAAAACTTTTATGGAGTCGATGGCTCTTCTTCTTGGTTGTGTTTTGCGATTGCCAATAGGATCATCGTTAGCTGTTTTCTACTTATTTTCCCTTCACTGCTATATTCGACTCCTTGAAGTATTGTTTCTTCGAATTCGAGTAGATCTTGGGCGTCATAATCCTGTAATGTGTGGAAAAATACGTAAATATACGTAATATTCATAAATAAAATATAAGTAACTACTGTCGTGGCACAGCGGCACAAGATCCCTACTTGAGAAAATGAATTTAATATTATCAATTTAAATATTAAATGTTTTCATTTATTCGTTCTGGTATAAGGCAAAACGCGGCGTTAAGTTCCGCCACTCAAACATAATGCGTCAAATTCGACGGAAAGTGGGAAACGAAAGTGGAACCGAGTGTCTTACCACTAGGTTCCCAAGATCTGTCTGCCTACCCTGCTACGTGCGGGATACAGTGTGAAGCTAATTGAAAAAATATATTTAATTCGGTTTAATTTAATCTCATGCAGGCCAATAGTGTATTTTTATAGTAAAAACATTGAAATAAGAGCAATTATTTAGTTTCTCTCGGAAAAAAACTTTCCGTGCCAACTGGAAAGCCTAGCTTTATAATCATTTGACAATTCAGAAATGCATGTAAAGGACTATTTAAATATAATTGAGTAAACGACACCGTAATACATAGAGTAAGTAACCTTAGTGTACAAACAGAAGACGAATAAGATTAAAATACCTTTTTGACTAATTCTAAAAGATCCTTCAGGAAGCCACGTAATTCTTCGTTTTCTATGGAGCCGTTGTTGTCCTGCGAATATAAAGCTCGGTGCTTATTTTTTGGTGTTAAAATATTATTTATTAACAAATTTCATTACTTTTATTTCTTTTTTTATTTTAACAAATTATAAAATAAAAATAATACATTGAATATCCAAATTTATTAATAATCGACAAATTTTTATTTATTCAAACATAACACAATTCAACAATCTTACCGCAATAAGAAAATAGTTAACAATAACGTAATACTTACTCAATACGTAATGTCTCAAATACTGCGGAAAATAGGGAACGGAACGTCTTAACACTAGGTTC
Organism: Eueides isabella; assembly: GCA_019049475.1. Classification (NCBI taxonomy): domain Eukaryota; kingdom Metazoa; phylum Arthropoda; class Insecta; order Lepidoptera; family Nymphalidae; genus Eueides; species Eueides isabella. The sequence goes on from CM032407.1 coordinate 6,321,180, forward strand.
CCAAGTTCCCTCTGCCAATCCTGCCATGTGAGGGCTACAGCGTGAAGCTAAACAAAAAAAACATAATACTTACCCTATCATAAAGAGAAAATACTCGTTCGATATCATCTTTCGTTAGTTTCGTCGCGCCCTGTTAAATTAAAAATTTGTAAATAAAGAATAATATTCAATATATTTATACAAAACAATATATCTACTAACACATATTGTATGTATGGTTACCAGCAACCTACATACATAATGTCTAACTAAGCGTTACAGAATATTATAATTACATATATATCTACATTTATTTAAATTAATTATATTATTAAAAACATTATTAAAAACATATATAAAATAATATAAAACATGCGGGAAACGGTGGTTAATAATTTAATAAAATGTTTAGTATTTACCTACTGTGTACCTAAATACTACAAATAAGGACTCTATCATATAAATACCTACAGATAATACAGGGACAGAAAATAGATATTTTATAGAAATATACAAATAAAGTTATATATTAACAAGTAATGAAATACGTGTATAAGAAATTATAAGTACGCACGTGAGAAATTATACTTCTTTGGCATCATTAATAAATAGTTTTTAATTGTATGAAAATAATAAATAACAATAAACTTAAATTCAATGAATTGAAATTTAATGTATTATTAAATTTCTTTGTTAACTTTTAAAATATTGAATGACCAATAATAAATATTTAACACTAATAAATAAATAATATTTAGTATTAATTATGTCAAATAATAATATTTTAATTTATATCAATAAATAACACGGATAGATAACCTCAATTGTATTGGAGCACTTGAAGAAGTCTATAAACACATTTTTTTAATAATATTTACGAATAGTAGATATATCAATCAAAGTATTGAATTTAAATCACTACGCAATATAAATTATTAGCACATGTATTAATCGTACTTATATGTAATTAAGTTGTGACTTTAAGCGATAGGTTGTGGGTTCGATACTTAATCGAGGAAATGAAATATTTAATATTTTCAATTTAAATATTCAATCTTTACTTTTATTTAGTCTGGTACAAGGTAAAACGCGGCTTTGAGTTCCGCCACTCAACACGTAATGCTTCAAATTCAGCAGAAAGTGGGAAACAGAAGTGGAACGGAGTGTCTTAACATTAGGTTCCCAAGTTCCCTCTGCCTACCCTGCCATGTGCGGGATACAGTGTGAAGCTAAGTAGAGTAGAGTATGAAACTAAGACGCATGTGTAGATAATAGAACCACGTGCATAAATACTATGAATATAAAAACAGTGAACAGAGGCGGCCGCTGCAACTTCATACGACTGCAACCGCTGCAGCTTCATACTGTAACTTTTGTGTGACGAATCTTAAAATTTCACTCTCATATTTTTTTCATAACGCGCCTAAAGAAGTATAACTTCAAATATATCGTTATTTTTGGTAATATGCAATTACTATTGGTTACGTTAAAAACGTAGCATTTGCTAAGTTAGACAGTGCTTAGTAAAAAGCAGTTATACATGTTTTTTATTATATCATCTATCATAAAGTGGACAGTATCATTATATATCTACGAGTGTACTCATTAGAATTTACTAGTTTTCTCACAAATAAAATTTATGGAATAAATGTATAAAACACGTAAAATATGTTTTTAATTAAAGTATAATTAATATTGTGATAAAATTTATCAACGTGTTACATGTAGCACATATCTGCGAATCAGTAGATTACTGATTTACTGTAGACAGGGCTGTGCCAGTAGAAATTAACACTATCTTATTTCCTAAATTTTGTTTGTAAAAAAAAAACTACTAAAGTCTAGCAACCCTGGCTTTTAAGTATATTCTCTTTCAATGTTAAGGATAATATTTAAATTTTGTAAATTAATTAAATCTTTTAATAATAGTTTTTACAAAACCAAGTGTAATAAACATGAAAGAAAAATATACAAAATAACTTAACAACAGGGTATGATATTATTTCTACATCTCCTACATTAATATATTATATACAATAATATAGATAAATTAACAAAATATATGTATAATTGAAAACTGTTGACAATAATTGGTTATATAATTTGATATATGGAAATAAGGCATTTGTATATCGTTGAGGACTCACCTCTATGCCTTCCTAAGAGTGCAGTGCAGACAAGCAGCAGTGTTAGGATAGATAGACAGGCGAAGAAGAGTAACATGCTCTTTGTCATTTAATAATAATTAATATATTTTTTAAAAGTAGCTATAGTCAAGTAAACAAGTCTTTTCATGCTAATTTGGATTTAATCTTTGATTTTGCACTTTTCTTAATTTCCATGTAAATTGAGCTAATTTATTTAAAATTGCCTTTATTTTTGTTTTTTTTTAACAAAAAATAATACGTATTTTTAGTCAACTGATGATCTTAGAGTAAAGGTATGTAAATCGTTTATATTAGATACATATCTACATTAATTTTATTGTTCATATCTAGTGATTGCGAGTACAAATTCTAATGTGTATGACTATGTGACGTGTTAAACCAAGCAAATAAAAAGGAAAGGAATATACGAATTTAAATTTCCTGTGTTATTATTTCTTTAAATGTTTAAAAAATATTTTAAGAATGTTTATAAAAATCAACTATGTAATGCAAATTGAAATAAAGTATTCATAAATTCTACGAAAATGTAAAAAAAACATTCAAAAAATTATTCAGTTTACAGAGTCAAAATGACTATCCTAAAGAATCAGAATAAATAAACATTAACAAATATGTATACATAGCGTAAATAAATAAATTATATTAATGTTAATTTATATGAATATCGAGCATTAAATTATGTTTGATATATTAAAATAACATAATAAATAATTTACAATAAAGTAACGTGGAAATGATTTTTATGATGTTTGTTCAATTACTTTCATGTTTCTTTTTAAATGTATTATGCAGATTTGTTAGTTCGCGCTAAAATATTTATCATTTCAATCACAAACTTTTTTATTACTAGATAATATAGACTGATAAGTATTATAATATATTTTTTAAATTCATTTAATTTTGTACTTATTTTAAAATGTTAAAGAAATTTCCCGGTTGCTGTAAAAATAACTGATATAGCACAGATATTTTTAATTATATTTACCGATATATTTCTTATAATTAAAAACTTGAAATACTTTAAATAAATAATTTAATAAAGATATTTTAAAAAATATTGATTTAATTATTTTATCTACAAAAATAGGTTTCTAAAATCAAATTTTTATATAAATATATAAGTGAAGTAATTGAGCACTAAAATTTAATATAATGTAATCAAAATGGCAATTGAGAACAATGTCGCATGGGGAAATTAGACGTCACTCACCTTGAACACCTGACGGCAAAGGAAGTTCTCCTTAACGGGCAGCAATCTGTGATTTAACGTGTTTTGATTAAATATATAATATATATGTTTTTGGCTTCTCACTGTATCATTGCAGTAATAACAATTTGCTCTATTATAAATTTATAATTAGATAAAAATAACGGTAAAATTATTTAGAAATAAAATTTATTGAATCCTTGAAAAGGGTATTGCTTGTTCTAAATGACGTTGTTATAATAATTTATATTTATTATTCAAAACTACATGGAGCTGGTAATTTGAAATATTACTAGTCACTGAAGTTTGATTTGTTCTGCACTATGTGTTCTCAAACTACAGTGAAAGAGAATTTATAACGTATTGTATTCCAATCTCGTCTCGCTTATTCATTTCACTTTCTTATAGTATGTTAGGCAGGAAAACCCATTGTAAACCACTATGTCTTTTGTTTATTGGCTGATCTTTGGCATCACGTATTTAATGCCGTTCCATACCTTATCAGAACGGGAAAATGAATATAAATTAAGAATAAACAAATATCTCCTAGTAGAGATGGAACAATCATCATTTTGATTAAAGAAAAAAAAGTTGCCATAAAGCTCATTTGGTGCACCCATGACGCAATTGTACTTTTTTGAAATATTTCAAGGTTTATAGTCTTCTCCGCATAATAATCGCGTTATTGTTGTATCAAACAGGTGATATAAATATACTCACTTTGCCATTTCAGAAAGCTGAAGTCGACCATCCTTGTTCGAATCGAAAACTTGAAGCTGTGTAAGAATAATAATTTTAATTTATTTGGCAGGTTAGGCAGAATTGGGAATTTAGTGTTAATGCGTTTCGTTCTTCATTTTCTGCCGAATTTGGGCTATTACCTGTGGGTTGCGGAGCTTAATGCCGTGCGTTGCCTTGTTACCAGATCGAAAAATTTAAAATATCAAATATTTTATTTCCTCGAGTGTGGATCGAACCTGTCACGTTTACAGTTGCACGCATGCCGAAAGCCAATACAGGCCTCCAAATTCTTGAAATATGTTTCCAAGATATATTAAAGGCTTTTTAATAGTATATAACGAACGATATATGTTAAAAATATTCTTTATTAATTTGAATATTAAACAAATATTACCATAGTGTCGGTATATTCTATGAGTTTATCTTCAGACACGTCGTTTATCTTTTTCGCCTCCTTCAAGAGATCGCGAAGAAAATTCTGAAAGCATTAGCATAATTTACAATAGAATTGCAAAGTGAAAGATGTAAATGTAAAAGGATAGAACGAAGTCAACAAGCTCTCAATCTGAATGTAGGGACCACGCCGGCGGCCATAAATGACACGGTAAATAGATTGCCAAAATATTTATTTAACTTCACGCTCTATCCTGCATTTTGCGGGTTAGTCAGTGTTAAGACAATTTGCTTCCTTACTTTTATTTTAAGTAGATATATTTTGTTGACAATGATCTGGAGTAGACTTTATACTTCTAACTCTCGTTTGCCCGCTTTATATTTATTATTTATTTTGTACTGATAATTTTTTCTTATGGATAACTCATCCATACAACGTGACATTGGCGAAGTGAAATGAGCTCAACTGGAACGCTCAAAACGCCAAAATCGAAGAAACGAATGAATTAATTATTTATATATTTATATAAAACTATAGTAAGTGTACTTAAATATAATCAATTTAAAAAAATAGAATAACTTCAAATCATATTGAAATTGGATTTTAGGTCGACTACAACACCATAGCCATAGATAAGAAAAAACATAACATTTTCGATATATTTTTAACTTCATTAAATAAAACATTCAACATGTATATATAAATATATATCATATCTCATCATTATGAATAATGTCGATCGATCATTAGGAATTATACCTTAAGCTCGTCAGCCTCGATGTATCCGCTGCCGTCAGTATCGTATTCCCTCCAGATCTGTAACAATATAGATTTTAATAATTTCTTAGGTATACTACTACTGTTGAATTTATATGTGAAATGTTTTTACTTAAAGAGTATAATAAAAATTAGTATCGATTTACTGTTTAAATAAATATTTTAAAGCCATCGTGGGATATTGTCTGCTTATAAATGCGAAGCTTGTTGGTTTGATCCAATCGTATAGAATAAGTTAAATCTTTCCCTGACGTGGCAGGACAAATTACGGTGCTGAGTTCCACCAAGAAACGTGTATAAATTCCGTAATAATGTCTCGGTAGTAGGTTCTTATTGCTTACGCAATAATTATTTTAATAATTTTCACAAATAATTGTCAATAGAAGTGATGACTCGAGGAAATAAAATATTTAATGTTTTCAAATTAAATATTTAATGTTCTCATTTTCTCGCTTTAGTAACAAGGCAAAGGGCGGCGTTTAGTCCCGCCACTCAACATGGAATGTCTCAAAATCTGCAGAAAATGGGAAACGGAAGTGTAACGGAGTGTCTTAACACTCGGTGCCCAAGTTCGTTTCGCCTATCCTGCCGCGTGCGGGATATAGCGTGAAGCTCTATTCATAGCTGGATAAGTAAAGACACTCCGTTCCACTTCCGTTCCCCACTTTCTGGCAAATTTGAGGCATTGCGTGTTGAGTGGCGGAACTCAACGCCGCGCTTTGACTTATTACCAGAGCGAAGTAATGAAACATTAAATATTTAAATTGAAAATATTAAATATTTCATTTCCTCGACTGGGGATCGAACCCAGAACCTGTCGGTTACAGTCACACTATTGTGCCGTTGCGCCACGACCGGCCTCAGAATTATGTAATTTCAAAAATATGCCGGTACTAGATAATATAGGTTAGTTAAGTTGACTAAATAAAATGAAGAAAACAAACAGGTACACATGTACAAACACTATATTCATAAAAAGTTTGCAATATATTGAGATCAATAGAATACTTAGTACTGATAATAAAATAACAACGTTTACATCGACATGTTTATGATACATAAACCCTGAATCGGAGCTCAGGACACGCACGACAATCTCTTACATAGAACCATAAAAGGATAGGTACTTGTTTTTGACGTATAGATATATTGTTTATATATTTATTTATTTATTTATTATTGTTAGATATATTTGTTTTATAAAATGAATTATCTATATTCGTTTTTTGTAATTTTTTTTACGCTGTACCCCGCTATTACAAAGCAAGGTAGAGGGAACCTTGTGGGTGGTAATAATACCACTCTGTTCCCCGCATACTGACCATTTTTTGAGCCATCAGGTTGACTCGTCAGACTAGGAGTGAAATGGCACCACATAAGAATCTATTCTTTTACTCAACACTGTATCGATAGTAATGTCGATACTTACTCGGCGTTGATTATACTTTTTTAGAATAAGCATATTTTTTTTATTTAAGCGAGATTCGAACCCGTACATGTTGGAAGCCATCCAAGCACTTTAACCAACTAAGCTAGGTCAACATTCTATTCTGAAATGATTGTTATGACTTATTTATGTTGTTAGAATCTCTGCAAGGAGATTCTTCTAACGTTTCGCTACCCAAAGATTGGAATTATCATCTGGCAAGAGAGAATGCCATTTATTAAATATTTTTAACATATTTATTGATTTGTTTTTGTTTATTCTACACTTACGAATACACAGCAAACGTGATTTTATGTATTCACTATTGTATTTTGGCAAACTTTAAACATTTGTGTTGTTATTAATTCAAATAATTCAAAGGTTCAAAAACAAAAAAAATGTATCGTTATGAAGTGTTGTATCTGAAAGAATTGCTTCAAATTTTGCGAACAGTTCGTTTATTTTTTCTTTTCGAGCGTATGGGTCACCTGATGATAAGTGACAACCGTCGCCACAGTTACAGGAGCGTTACCCGCCTTTAAGGTGGATGGGGACCGGGGTCCGACATTACCCGATGCTAAGCGTAGTGACCGAAGCCACTACTTAACGCCATTTTGAAATGCCGGATATGGTAATAATCCGGTCGAGTCTAGCCATGCGTGTTGCCATTGCTGACATCGTGACTCTCGCACACGTAGTTTAGTCGCCTCTTACCTCGTCCATCATCAGTACCAGGGTGATCCTATTCTAAGCCGGAATCACACGACGTGATGTCTTATCCAGTGTACCATGTACCAGTACCTACTTTCCTCACGTACAGTTCATTTTTTATATGTCGTATTGAGAGGCGCAAATTAACATCGCGCAATATTTTATAACCAATCCCAGTAAATGAAAATATTTTAGACTTCCAGTAAAAGTCGAACGTACAGCCGTGGCGTATACACTCTGACGCTATACCACTATACCACGCAGGTTTAAAAAGCCTTAATATTGCAAATAGGCTATATATAATGTTTATTAAGAAGGTTGTAAGTCCGTGTTTGTCTAATTTCTATTAAAAAATCCTTGTGGTATACAATTTCTAGAGGGTTTTATGTTATAATTAATTTTTATTTTATATATTTATAATTAATTTTTAAAAACGCTTCCCCATGGAGGGTCTTTGCGTTAGAATTGAGACGCTTTGTTGACAATAATTAAATTTTAATGAAATTAAAAATAATTTTAAATAAAATAATTTTGAGGTCTGTCGTGGCGCAGCAGCACAAGAGTGTGACTGTAACCGACAGGTTCTGGGTTGTGTGGTCAGTCGAGGAAATGAAATATTTAATATTTTCAATTTAAATATTTATTGTTTCATTTCTTCGCTCTGGTAATAAGGCAAAGCGCGGCGTTGAGTTCCGCCACTCAACATGCAATGCCTCAAATTCAGCGGAAAGTGGGGAACGGAAGTGGAACGGAGTGTCTTTACACTAGGTTGCCGGGTTTCCTCTGCCTACCCTGCCTCGTGCGGGATACAGCGTGAAGCTAAAAAAATATATTTGAACTTTCATGATGTAATCCTAAGGTAATGCAAAAAATCATTTTTGTGATATTTTTTTCTTAATATGAGTTGGAAAATAACTTTGGGTATTTACGCACTGATCATCACCATATTATAATGTAAATACGCTATCTTTAAGGATATCACCCATCTATTTGAATTCCGCAATGTTAAATATTTGACTTTTTTGTTTTGGTAACAAATCAATACATATTTACAATACACATTTACAATTTTCAGTAGGTATCTTTCAGTCTATACATATATCTATGTATATAAAACTACTTACTTTCATGAACTCCACGCTTGATTCTAGAGGATTATCGAACCTGAATAGTAGAAGAAAATTCTCTTCCATCGGTAGTAGTTGAGCCAACTGTAAAATAAAATTGAAAGTATATATATGTTTTCAAAAATATTATACAAATGTCAGAGTCATAATAAGTAGTATGTAGATTCTCCAGTGTTGTCCCCTTTAAATACAATATTAGTTAAAAAAGTTGTCTGTCGTTCATTTTCAAGGGAATGGTTTTGTAATGGGTCCATATAGTATAAAGAAGTATTCTGTGTGTATGTTGAATGTTTTGATTATTATTTTTTATATCAAGCTCTTTTTGTTGAGCTTTTAAAACTAAAAGCCTGTGTGGCGCAGTGGCGCAAAGCGATTGTTAGACCAACATACCAAAGTAAAGAAATGAAAAATTTTCATATACAAAGTAAGGAAATGAAAAATTTTCATTTCCTCGGTCTGGAGAAAGAGCGGCACCTTCCTCCTCTCAATACGCAATACCCACAGAATACAGTGTGTCAGTTTTCCTGTAGCAGATTACATTAATTAATACAGAATGGCATATAAAATAAGTATTACGGGCGTTCTAGCACAGCAAACGAGTCTGATTTTGATTCTCTCTTAGGAAAATTTATTATTTACCATGAAGGTACCTTCATTTATATAATTACAACACACACATTATATAATAGAATTCTTTAAAAAATCTTACAGATCATTGATCAATCACCAATGTGCCATTATTTAAAAGAAACCAAAAAAATATCTTAAAAGACATGTTTAAAAAATAATAATAAAAGAACGGAACTTGAAAAAATGCCCGCGCCACGTGCACTTGTAATTATTCTTCACTCTTTCAACGCTCAAATGGAGGCCGAAAATGTTCTTTTTCGCTTTGTTTCAGAGTCACAGTTGTTTACCTACACGTTATTTGTACGAAACGAGCACGTGTCGTTTTTCAAAGGCTTTCTATGAATTTTGACTTTATTGTTTATTTTTTTAGATGATTTTTTTTTATTTTCTCTCGCTTTTCCAAGTGAATGTAAAAAATATTTACTTGGAAACGAAAGATAAAATAATAGAAGCGACACTAAGTCTCAAAAAACTTTAATCTGAAATATTTATTATTTTAAATAGATTAAATAAAATGCCAAACAAGCGAGAGTGTGATTGTCAGCGCGACAGATCGTGAGTTGCGGACGGAGCGTATTAACACTTGGTTCCCAAGTAATTATTTCCATTTAAACATGTCACAGACAACACATTCAAAATAAATATTCAAAATTTCAACAGTTACAAAATGAATGATGTTTTTTAAGATAGATATTAACAATATTATAGCTATAGCTAGCTTTCATTAACGGCTTCGTTGATATGGTGAAATGGAAATAAGTAAAAGTTGTTGTATGACATTTTTTTTCATCCTGACCTACAACTTGGGGTATTGGGTGTTGAGTGGTGGTTATCAAAGCAGCGCTTCACCAAAGCAAAGTCAAAAAATATGAAATATTTCATTTCCTTAAATGGGGATCGAACCCACAACCTGTCACGTTTAAAGTCCTATGTTTGCGCCTATATGTGTGCTATATATATTTTTCTCATATTTTAAGGGCCAACAAGTACAGTTCGTTACATGGAGACTATAGTCGTGATATAATTTTTCTCGACATATATATATATATATATATATATATATATATATATATATATATATATATATATATATATATATACATATATATATATATATATATATATATATATATATATATATACATATATATATATATATATATATATATATATATATATATATATATATATCTATATATATATATATATATATATATATATATATATATATATATATATATATATATATATATATATATATATATATATATATATATATATATATATATATATATATATATATATATATATATATATATATATATATATATATATATATATATATATATATATATATATATATATATATATATATATATATATATATATATATATATATATATATATATATATATATATATATATATATATATATATATATATATATATATATATATATATATATATATATATATATATATATATATATATATATATATATATATATATATATATATAGGCTATACAACATAATAATATTTGTCTTCCGTCGCACCAGTAGTTCCTTAGATAAGCGTCGTCAACTAAAACAAACTACAATATAAGTATAGAAATATGAGTTACCTCTCGTATATCAATTTTGCCGTCCTGATTGTCGTCATACGCCTCCATGAAACATGCTTTCAACTCGACCAACATTGAATCGGACACTGCCTGCAAACAAAGAATATTAATTATTACTACTATAGTAGCTACGTACGTATAAAGTGTAATAATAGCCATACATCGTTCTATTATATCTTCATGTGGTACGTGATTTAAACGTCCGTTAGTAATACTTTACGCTTTCTTTTGTCTATTTTTATACATGTAACTGGCCCAACAGAAATAATGTTTTTTTTAGTTTTTTTGTCTATTTTTATATCTATGTTTGTCCATTTATCTAAGCTAATCTCAGAAACGGCTAACAAGATTTTTTACAAAAGACAGTTTTCGCTTTTATATTTTGGCAACCTTCCCTTATTATCAAATGGTTGTTTTATTTAAAATTTGTTATAAAAATATTTTTTTACAAAAAATATATTTTCTAGTTGTCAGTGTACAGATGTTATTATTCAAGAAAGTACTTGAACTTAGTAAGTAATATAGAGTAATTCAAACGGGCGAAGTCGCGGGCAGATCACTAGATTGTATAGGTATTCATAAAAATACAGCTTTCCGGCATCATTTCAGCTCTCATTCAGCTCTTTTTTTCTGTTTAGCAGGATTGACTAAAGGCACTAGTTTTCGCAAAACTGTTCAAGATATTTTGTACTGAGCGTTTAAATTCATGCTTGGTCTGCAGAGTAGTAACTTTTACAGTGAAAAACTTATGCGCAAGTTAATATATAATCGAATAGACACCTCCCACAACTTCTATTCATAAACCTTAAGATCATCATTGCCATTCTACATTTTTAAACAAACAATTTTGCTAAAATAGTTTAAAAAATATATGATGCAAGGCCTTCGTGGTCCAAGGGCATAAACGCGTGACGATCAATTCACACTCGGGCGAATTAGTAGTCATTTGGAATTTTCATTTCCTAGCTCCGATAACGAGGCTAAACTAAGCCATCGCAGAAGAAATATTAATAAGAAATAGTTTTTTAGATTACACAGTAATTGTAAGCGAGACTATTACAACCACTCTTGTAATTAGCGAAAAGATCATAAAGATTTTTAAACTCGACAATGAAGATCTGCTGAAACTGTTATTTTAAGAAGAAAAAGCCGCCTTATACGACAATAACAAATTGGTATATGGGGAGGTGGAAACCGTTTAATTTTCACCACATGGTGGCTTACAGTGGGAATCCTTGCTTTGTATATAAGGACGACAATTCATCTGAAGGAAAAGGCTCATCTAGGTAAAAAATCTCTTCGGTCGACGCATTTCTCAATGTTGCTCGAAATAGCGAGATAGTCGTGAAACAAAAAATACTAAATATACGGCACATGTTTAGAATACTAAACTCCAATACTTAAATCAACATTTGAGAGCATTGGAACCCATTGAATATACGATGGCTCCGGCTAAGGTAAGACTATCAGGCTGGTTAAAAATTTCGCCCCTGACAGCGATTTGATAGCAACTACAACTAATGAAGAGACCAAGGATCAATCATGATTGAGGGCAACAAATAGATAACAGGCGGCTCACTGAGGTGCCCGAGAAATATAATAGAATCTTTTACTTGTGGCTTCGCCATAGTCATATAATAATAACTAAAAAAATGTGTGGAAGACACTCAAGTGTTTTAAGTAACTGTACTTTAATTTATATTCATACTATAAACGTGATGTATAATAGCCTACAGCCTTTTCAATTCAAACTAGTTGATTTTGAGATAAGCGTGTTCAGCCAAACAAACCTTAAAATTATAATAATTTTACAGTGTAAATGGTACAGATACGTATATTGCATTATTGGATCAGATCTAATACAATCACATGATGAGAGAGGCAATTTCACGACGAGGTTCATTAAACAAATATCTTATAATAAGTTTTTCTATTTTAAGTTCTAGGGAATTGATTATCTTATCTGTAATATGTGGGGTTCTTTTTATGACACTTTTATTATCGCTTGTATAGATATTCGACTATCTCATATTATGCAATGACCAACTCCGAGTGACCTGGCGTACAGCCAAAGGTTAGTTCAGGGTTTATATGCCGTGTTAAAACCTATATTTATTGCTGTGAAAATGTGGAGTAAATAAGTCAATATTTTTAGGCTCTCTGTGGATTTTGGCATGATTTTAGACTATGCGCCATATAAAATTGTAATTATAATTAGCCCATTATTAGCTATAAGGCCTTTGAGGTCGTAGCGGCACTATAGGACTGTAAACACAATAGTCATCGGTTCCATGCATACTCAGGCAGTTTATTTTATAATAATTGATATAATATTTTTCGTCGTTCTCTTAAACAACGTGTTACTATGAATTCCGCTAATAGATTTGCTCATGGCTCGTTAAAAAATGTAGAAAGGAGTGTCTCCGTTCGCATCCATTTCTTTTTGTGTTAATTTTCTTTAAATCTAAACGTGACATATGATTATAAAGCTAAATTAATTCCAAAGTAATTTAAATTTATATAATCTCATTTTGTCACTTGTAATACAATATAAATACAACATCTCTAACAATTTGATGACTTTTAAATATAAAGTATAAAGTAGTATCATTACCCGAAGGACAATCTGCCGGTACCATTTTTTTTGAATGGACAAAATTGCTGATGAGCTAGAATGATCTTTATAGTATTGCCAGGCGGAGAAAGAAAGAGTGGTTTGCCTCTGAAGATATGCGAGCTGATGAGCGGCCACAAGGAAATACCTTGTGTACGATACTCAGTGGAGTTTGGTGCGTTGAGCCCGTTCTGTTAGGATCATGGAGGTGACATAATCCTCGTTACCGCTATTGATAACGGATATAGTATCGTGGGACTCAGGATTTACATTAGGAATAGCTCGTACTACCGACATAACAGACAGCAAAGAGTAGCTATGAAAACTTTAGTAAAATTTCTATACCAATATACACAAAGGGCATGTTTAATAAACACGACGTTGGTTACAATAAATTTCAATATACATACGCACAAGTTCGTGTAGCATTTCTGGACTGTTGCCAAATCTGACTAAGGCCTTTTGCAATGATTATTATGAATTTAAGTTATTACCTCTATAAACATTTCCTATGGAGACTTAAGCATAGTCTTTATTACTATTATTGATAGCTGAGGTAAGAAAATCAATTTTGTTTTTACATGAAAACTAAATGTTGATTAAATGTAAATAAACTTAACATAACATGACATAAAGATTCTTTATTGCACATTTAAAATACATAAACAATTATAATAATATTTTGTAGTCACAAAATGCACAAAAGCGGCCATATCACTGGGAGTGGGACTGCTCTTCCAGGCAATTAATTAAAACTCTGAAACAAGATCATATAGAAGTGCGGGCATAATGTGGTGCATGGCGGAGTAAGCAGTAAGTAACAATTTTTATAATATATATATAAACATACACATATATATATACAGTATAATTATATAAATCTATATAAATAAGCACATATAATACATAAAATAAATATATTACAGCCATACATATACATATAAATATACACACATACACATATTCATACAAGAGAAAAGATAAAGAAAAAAAAAAGGAAAAGAAGATCGTCTAGATAATAATACATCTACTACTTACGAAGATATATATATATATATATATATATATATATATATATATATATATATATATATATATATATATATATATATATATATATATATATATATATATATATATATATATATATATATATATATATATATATATATATATATATATATATATATATATATATATATATATATATATATATATATATATATATATATATATATATATATATATATTATATATATATATATATATATATATATATAAGAATAACGTATTAAAACAATGAGGCCTGTCGTGGCAGAGGCATAAGATTGTGACCGTAAATGACAAGTTGAGGGTTCGATCTCCATTCGAATAAGTGTTATATTTAATATTTTAAAATGTAATATTAAATATTTATATCTATTTCTTCGTTCTGGTATCAAGGAAAAGCGCGGTGTAGAGTTCCTCCACTCAGCACGCAATGCTTCAACTTCAACGAAAAGTAGAAGGGGACGGCACGAAATATCTTAACACTAAGTTCTCAAATTACTGCAAGATACAACATGTAATTGAAAAAAAAAAAATACATATTAACACAGGATTATACATGTTCATGACTCTCTCTCTTACTCAGCGTGCCATATTAATGTAAACCAGAGACAAATAAAATTTACTAAGTAGACTAGATAGAGTAGACTTATCAAGTCGGAAAGTCACAATTTTTTTTTACAAATCACCAAATGTCATTTTTTTAGCTTTATCGATTTAGCTATTCTGAGTTTAGCCCGGACAAAAAACTGAGTTGGTATCGGGCCTATAACAATGTGCACTTAGTTATTTTCAAAATAAGAAATAACTTATATATTTAAAAATTACAGATACGCGCATTAAATTTAACTTTTAGTTATACATGAATACATATTTTATTATTTAATTTTTAAGCTTTTTCTTAGATTACATGTGAAATTATACTTATAAGTTTGTACGAGGACTGTCGTGGCGCAGCGGCACAAGAGTGTAACCGACAGGTTCTGGGTTCGATCCCCAGTCGAGGAAATGAAATATTTAATGTTTCATTTCTTCGCTCTGGTGATAAGGCAAAGCGCGGCGTTGAATTCCGCCACTCAACACGCAATGCCTCAAATTCGGCGGAAAGTGGGGAACGGAAGTGGAACGGAGTGTCTTTACACTAGGATCCCGAGTTCCCTCAGCCTACCCTACCTAGTGCGGGATACAGCGTGAAGCTATATAAAAAAAAAGTTTGTATGGATAAATTATCCATATTAATGTTGTTAAAAGACCAGCTAGTTAGTTACTCTTTTAATAATAAATTCTTCTAAATATTTTTTTTACTATTTTTAAAGTGTTATTCCACACTTAGAACAGAAAATACTAAACTTGAATTTAAAAAGCGTATAAAAATTTAG
Source organism: Eueides isabella (assembly GCA_019049475.1). Classification (NCBI taxonomy): domain Eukaryota; kingdom Metazoa; phylum Arthropoda; class Insecta; order Lepidoptera; family Nymphalidae; genus Eueides; species Eueides isabella. The sequence goes on from CM032407.1 coordinate 6,337,003, forward strand.
GCGAGGCCTATCGTGGCACAGCGGCACAACCGTGACTGAAAAAGAGTATATTTTTTTTAAACGAAGCAGGATTTGAACCCGCGCCTCTTGAAAACCGTTCATGCGCTCTGATTAACTAAGTCATTCGTTCTCACCAAGCTACGTCGCAAGCTAATTCGTATACGTTTATTACAACTTATTTATGTTATTAGTAACAGAGATGCTAAATTTAAGTTTAGTACCTTCTAAATAATACTAATTAAGATAATAATGAATTTTCAGGAGAGTGATAGCTCAACCAGCCATAGGAAACGCCATACAGTATCAGGACTACGTATTTAATGGTTATGTTCGAACAAACATAACTGCAGTGCGAGCTATCGAGAATGGCAGGCAGAACGCATCTGCGCGAATAATTGCCGGTGGAATTGGAAGAAATAGCGTTACTATAAGACTACAATCAGCAAGAGGAAGAGGTTTTAATTACACGATCGAAATTTATGGACGACTTTAAATATAAGGGGACTATAATTATCAGAAATTGTATATAATATATACAATTTCTGATGATTTTCAGACAAAATCAAGACCTATATTTATATGTAAAGTAATATGAACATATATTAAAGATATTCTTCGTAACGCATTATTACAAAATTAAAAGAAGTCATTAGAATAAAATATATTATTTATATTATTAATAATATTGTGTTGTGTCTGTCAACATATTCAGTGTTATGAAAAAAAAAACAATGACAGAAATACGATATAGGCGCGAAACAAAACAAACATGTAAAAGCTGTTCTGCACTACAACAGCCTCATTTACGGCTTTATTTTTTTCATATATATTTGATATTAATAAAAGAGGATAAAATAATAATCGTAGTGGCAAAAAGATTAACTGGCTAGTATGTCGTTAATAGTAAGACTTGACTGTACGGGGTAAAAAGATTAGGGAGTTACCTCTTTCACTGCCTGTTTCAGTTCACCTAATAATATGCCAATAATTTATATTAGCAGAATTACTAAGTGCTAATAATGTAATGTTACTACTTAGTCAACATTATGAATATATATTTTTTTAAATTTCGGAAGGCTAAAGGCAGAAAATCATCCTTGAGTGTCCGACGTATAAGGACCGGGACAAAGTCAGGGAGAGATTAGAATCTGACTACTTTATTGTTGAGACCCTAGGAGCCCATGAATCCCCATGATCATCCTCAGGGACTTTTTGACTCTACGATCATCCTGAGGGACCTTTTGATTATCAACTCAGATGAAGAGTTGCTCAGGGGCACTCAGAAGGCAAAATAAGGTAGTTTTTGACCAACTCAATAGGGAGGATAAAAGAATCCATGTTAAATACTGAGGAAGGCCTAAAACCCCCACACATGCTACCTAGTACTGTCGGTCTTCTCTAAGAAATGGCAGAGAGCGACAACACCAGGTGCGCCTTTCAGCGCGTCTAGGTCATGGACCAATCGTCCTTAGTACAGTTCACCAAGTGTTTGGCATTTGGCCACACGAGAAAGTACTACAACGAGAGAGCGAACATCTGTAGCCATTGTGGGGTAACTACCTGAAGGTGAATTGTGAACAAAGGGGTGGTCAGTATAACCACTTACTTGCATAAGGGGTAAGATTAGTCGGAGTTATCTTTCAAGACATTGCGCCAGGATAGTGTACCGGAATAGCTGTGGTAGCTATTGTCGGTGGGTAGCATTAATGACGCTAACGCCTGGAACAAGTGGTGAGGCAGTAAAGTGACAAATATAAGAGGAATTACTGGAAGCACTGGACCAGCTGGGTCTCCAAGTACTCTTTATGGAATATATCCCAACCTTTGACACCATAAGAAGAAACCGACGATTCCATAGTCATATTGATGTTCCCATCTGTACTCCAAGCGCAATTGATCTGGTTGTGAATGGGACAGTCGTTGAGGGACCACGAGTTCGGACCATAACGTTATCTATTTTAGAATAAATTGAAAAGATCACAGGGAACTGATATTAAAAAGACAACTAGGACATATAATACTAAAAAAACGGGTGGAAAAAAATATTATGACACATTCATCAAATAAAAACACAACATAAAATAATAACTTTTGACATTGACGTAGAGGAAATAGAGGGAAATTTCGAAGAGCTTGCAATCTCATCCAGTGAAAAGTCCACTGAAACAGCTCTTACAATACCCATTCGAGTACTATTAAAAGTAGGGATAACTGCAACACAGGATAGGATTGGACAAAAATTAATTTCCTGCAGTAGCTGTTAAGAATTCAACGCTTATTTTGTTGCCACCAAAACTTTTCACACTATCAGTTGGGATATATTTATTTTATTTATGTGGAGAAATTGGCCAAATTTAATGGCGTTATAAAGGAAAGCCTGGCTCTGGAGTTTCCCTCGACACAATAATGAGGATTTTTCGGAATCAAGGTAGTATTTGAACTTTTAATAAAGAATGTTGAATATATTAATTTTGTTTTGACGGAAAAGTAGTAGCTGGGTCAATTGATTTTATTTATAGAGTCGTAGTATATTATGTGAAGGTGGAATACATTGCCTTTTTCGTGATGGCACTTGCTAGTTGCATATGCCACCATCAGCATTAGGGGAATCAAGAAAATGCTCAGCATCCTTTTTAAAACGAACTAACCTAACCTAAATTATAATTAACTAATCTAATGTACTAATGTGGTGTTTTCATCTCAAACACTCATAACAATTAAACATCTTAATAGTATCGATCTCTTTTTTAAGAAACCACACTTTCCACTAAAAAAATTAGTATAGCAATGCAATTTAATAAGAAACCTTCATGTGTGTTAACCAAAACAAACGTCAGCAAAGTGTAAGAATTATACATGTACTATCTGTTACAAGCAATCTGTGTTAATTACTTAAATAATGCAGTCGAGTGTAATCAACTGATTATAATAATCAAAAATGCTTTGTGATAAATTAATAAGATATTCCTTTGAAATCTTTCTATATTACATAGAATTCATTCTATTTTTTTATGTACACGATCTCAACTAATAAAAGGAAATTTACTGAATTTATATTAAATTACATATTTAAAGATCTGACCATATAGAGGGAGCTTCATCTTATTTTTACGTTGTAGCAGAGTAAGAAGAATAAACCAAGTACTAAAAAAAACTATAAACATCTATTTTAACGTATATATATATATATATATATATATATATATATATATATATATATATATATATATATATATATATATATATATATATATATATATATATATTTATATATATATATATATATATATATATATATATACGTATTATATATAGTACATATTACGGTCTTACGTTAAAAATAGATTTTTTGAATTTAGATTATATAGTAGTACGCTAATTTACCTTTTTTTTATATTAATTTTTTTTTAGCTTCACGTTATTTACGGTCTTACGTTAAAAATAGATTTTTTGAATGTAAATTATATAGTAGTACGCTAATTTTACCTTTTTTTATATTAATTTTTTTTTTAGCTTCACGTTATATCCGACACGAGCAGGGTAGGCAGAGGAAACCCAGGAACGTAGTGTTTTAAACACTCCATTCCACTTCCATTCCCCACTTTGCGCCGAATTTGAAGCATTGCGTGTAGAGTAGCGGAACTCAACGCCGCGCTTTGCCTTATTACCAGAGCAAAGAAATGAAACGTTAAATATTTTGATTGAAAATGCTAAATATTTCTTTTCCTCGGGGATCGTACTCAGAACCTGTCGGTTACAGTCACACGTTTGTGCCGCTGCGCCACGACAGGACATTAAAATTAAGTCATTAATTAATTTCTAATAAGTGGGGAATGGAAGTGGAACGGAGTGTCTGAACACTAGGTTCCCGGGTTCCCTCTGCCTACTCTGCCTCGTGCGGGATATAGCGTGAAGCTAAGAAAGAATTAATTTCATAACAATAGTTAAAAATTTTTCGTTAGTAATTCAATGTTTGGACTCACAAGATATGTGATTTGTCATGTTTGTCAGTCAAAGATGTGATTTTTTTGTTCATTTTGTGTCAGCCTCTCTCTCGTAGAGAGTCATATAAGGAAAGTAAATAAAGTTAGGCTGAATCTATTCATACGATAACCGTACGAATAATTTTTAATTATTAGTCCGGTTACTGTACGAATAATTGATAGTTATTTGTACAGTAACTGGATTATTAGTCCAGATACATTTAAGATACATTATCTTCAACAATTAGAACTTTTTTTAAAAATTACGTCTTAAGAGGGTAACGGTGGTAAAATATCATCATGGGGGCCGCCATGTTTTTTTTTACATATTACATCTACATAAAGTGGTCTCAGAGAGAGAATCGATGTCGGGCATTTTCGGTTTTTTTGTAACTCAGTAATGATAACGGCATGACAGTAGACTTATTTGAGGAGAGAAATGTATAAAGCTCTTCCAATAATATAAAACTGTTCCTAACCTAACCTAACCAAAAAAAAAAAAGAAATGTATAAAGCTCTCCCAATAATATAAACTGTTCCTAACCTAACCTAACCAAAAAAAAAAAAAGAAATGTATAAAGCTCTCCCAATAATATAAAACTGTTCCTAACCTAACCTAACCAAAAAAAAAAAAGAAATGTATAAAGCTCTCCCAATAATATAAACTGTTCCTAACCTAACCTAACCAAAAAAATATAAAAAAATAAGAAATGTATAAAGATCCCCCAATAATATAAAACTATTCCTAACCTAACCTAACCATTCTCCAAAAAAAAATACCCGGACGACTAATTAGAAATTATTCGTACAGTTATCGGACTAATAGTCACTTCGATAAAGTTAACTTAACTAAGTTTCTTAAATACTTATTTAATAAAAAAAGTAAATGAACCTGGCAATTTCGAGATGGCAACTACAAAAACGAAAGCGACTTCATAATATCAAACAAACCACATATCTTCAAAAATGACATAATTTTGAACATTAATTACCCGTCTGATCAGTGAGACCAGTTAGAGCTACAATAACGCTGAAACGCCTGAAGAAGAGTAGAAGTCGATATAATAAAAAAGCTGTAGAACCTCGAAATATAACAAAATAGTAGTACTCCTTTTTCACTTGTACGGATAAATGTTAGGAGAGTTCGCCGTTCTAGGGTTTCTGTCCCAATTTCAACAGTCTTTCTAAATAACTATGTGATTTTGCTAACAAATTGTGTCCCGTTTTTGTACCGTCCCATGATTTATTTATGATTTCACTGATTGAACATTATGTCATACTCTTTTATTGTAAAACTAAATGAGAAGTCTAAGCTATATTTTTTAATTTAATTAACGTCATATTTAATATATTTCGTCATATTTCACTACCTTGGAAATAAAAATTGTTATTCTCATTAACCTTTAAAATGCCCTTCGAATTCCAACTTCTACAGATCCATTGCCTTAGTAAAAATCGAAAATAGCCTTATCAAAATTGATCGAATCGGTTTTATGGCTTTTAAAAAAACCATCTATAGTGTATACTGGTAAGCACAAATATCTTAGCGCTTTCTCAATTTGACTTCAGAGAGGGGTATTTCATTCGTAGGCTTACTGAATGAGTCTCTCTCCACGGAAACTATTTCTTCTATTTCCGTTTTGCTTCTTTTTATATGACCCAGTGACTGCGTGTTCATGTCGGATCAGTTTCCCAATTTGTGCGTTGTAGTCTCTTATGGAGATGATGTTCTCAGTCGAGGTAGAGGTCTTGGGCTTCAGCTACATTCCATAGAATACATCCATATCTTCTTGCGATGAGCCTTCAGTAGGTGCTTGTGCCTGTATAATGGCAAAGGGGTAGACCCTCTAATACAATTTTCAATACACAAATTCTATCTGATCTGATATCTTCGATGATACTTCGATAAAAGATGTAATGTTTGTTCTGTATTTTTTCTTTATTAAAAAAACACGTCCAAGATGACTTTTCCTCTTTCCGAGATAGAACATGATAAAGTCGTCGTCTCCTATAATATTTTCTCCCATTTGGCGGAAAAAACTATAATCTTTGCAAAGACCCAGTATATCATGATTCATGTTTTTTTACGAAGTTTTCAGTTCTATAAGTTTTCTTGCCGACGACAGTGATCTAACAATGAAAGTCCTTCGAGGGTTTTGGTCGTACTCTCCCGCAGTGAGCATCGCCGTCCTCGGAGATTGGAAATGGGTAGAGGGTCCACTGGTTGTTGATATACTAATAATTAAACGAAGACAACATCGCCTTGCAACAAGGCGATGTTGTCTTCATGTAATTATTATCAGTTTTTGTTTTGCTGAGAACCAGTTTTGGTTGAGGCCTGTTGTGGCGCAGCGGCACTAGCGTGTGACTGTAATCCACAGGTTCTGGGTTCGATCCCCAGTCGAGGAAATGAAATATTTAACATTTTCAATTTAAATATTTAATATTTCAATTCTTCGCTCTGGTAATAAAGCAAAGCGCGACGTTGAGTTCCGCCACTCAACACGCAATGCCTCAAATTCGGCGGAAAGTGGGGAACGGAAGCGGAACGGAGTGTCTAAACACTAGGTTCCCGGGTTCCCTCTGCAGGCCCGCCGCAAGCGGGCGTGCAAGGCGTGCACTGCACACGGGCGGCACGTCCATGGGGGCGGCAAACCGAGCGATTAATCATCGTCACGTAATATTCAAAGTTCTTTTCATAATAAAGAGTTATCCCTCTTACAGTATAAGAAATGTCATGGCATGGAATAAAAAGTGAGCCGTCAGCGTACGGCTCTAAAGTTTCAAGATAATTCAAGAAGTGAATCAGGCATTGACGGTATTGATTTTTTTAATATAATCGTTGCATTAAAATTGCATTTTACAGAAAAACTGAATAATAATCCAAAAAAGGTTAACAGCTTGTTAACCTTTTTATTTTTAAAGAGGAGTGAGAACCCAGCAAGCTTTTTGTATGAGGTTAGTAATGTATTAGATCGCATCATCTATCTCGTCAGGTGTTTTAAGGCGATCGTTATATCAATGCTTTCCTCAATGAATTCTCAGCCCCCTCCTCAATCCTTGAGTTTATGGAACAAGATATGAGGCCTCTCGTAGCAAATAATGGACGTCGTAATAGTAATGTGGTCTGTGCTACTGTCTAGACTTTCAACAAATTACATGAAAGTTCATCCTTCATGTAATTTGTCGAATGTCCCATTATTATGAAGAAATACAGCAGTTTTGGTGTTTTATTTGGATCTGTTATCCAGTAGGTTGGTTCTCCCGGTGATATACACTTGGGATTATTTCCGTCAAGGCGTAACTTTAATTGTCTGCCTTTAGTAGTTGTAAGCCTGGAGCCTCCAGTATGTGTTTGGCGTCCCACCACCAACTACAAATCTTCCTCCCAGTGATGTAAAAATCTTCGTCAATTGGTGAAACTAAATTCATTAAATTTAGTTTCAACTATTGGCGAATAGTAGATTGCCGAAACGTTAAGCTGGGGACGGTTACCTTCCACTGCAACAATGGTAACCTGGATGTGCTTTGTCCTATACTCCGGGAACACTTGATGTTCCATAGAATTTCTTATTACAATGGTAATATATCCTGTATGACCCGTTCCATCTGGATGATAAGTCACGTTGGTTAATGTTTATAAGATTTCTAAGCCATTCTTGTTCGAAGCAAAATCATTGATGTTCCAGTTCGCCTCTCTTAGGTCAGTCATTTTGATATTTTATCAACAAGAGTGACTATGAGGCTCATAAAAGTGCCCATTTGTTATAAAGACCATGTCGAATTCTTCCGACTGTGTGATTAGCAGTTCGTCTATTTAAATGTTTATGCCAGTTGTAGTTGTTGGGTTATTTTTTTATATTTCAATATATCATAGTATAGTTGTAATTCCTGCAATTCTTTAAGATGTGGTCGTGTAACTAAGGGGATAGTTTTAGTTGGCGCTTCTCGTATTTTGCCGCTTGGTATTGGGATGCTTGCTATGCGACTTTTTAAGACCTCCTTGTAGACTTCACAGCCTTTATAGTTGACCGAATGTGCTCCTTGGCAGAGAACACATTATGCTGGTGTGTTACTTTCTTTCTTTGGGCAGTCTGTTGTTTTGTGTCAATGGTCCCATTTTACTACTACGTTATAGGGTCTCATGCAGTAATTCTTGGAGTGGCCGTATTGTTGGCATCTTTGAAATTGCGGTAATGTTTTTCTTTTTGTTTGGATCTTCATTTGACAGGCAGCATTTGGTGGTAGGTATATTTAATATCTTTCATATTTGTATTGTTAACTCTGGTTTCGATATTAACAATAGAAGTTGAGATACTCCTGGTTCCAATTTTGAGTTCATAATTTTACCAAAGTCTTTGTTTCCAGTCTTTTCGATTGCTTCAACGGTTGCACTATGTGGAGTTGTATAGTGTAGATTTTTTTAACGATCCTCTAGCAGCGTGGATCCTTTAAGCTAACAAAGTGTCTTTTAAGTACTTTATTTCGAACTATTGTTATGACGTTTTTGTATAACGCTGTGTCCAAGTTATTCTTAATTGGTTTCTGTTGTGCATTATGTGTGGGTGGTCTGTAATAATTCTACGCTTAATAATATCTTCAATGCCGTGTAATATAATGGGTTGTAGCTTACTAGGCCGTTTTTCTCTTGGCTTTTCTCAGCATCTTTGGGATCAAGGGGCAACACGCTAAATCTAATACTTGTTGTGATTTTTATGGGGAAGGCGTGTTTCTACCTTTTTCGCTTCTATCTACAGAGACTCTTAATCTGTCAGTCTGATTGTTCGGACTTCAGGAGGTTTATTCTGCAGCATTGTATTTATTGTCGGTAAATAAGGTAAGTTCACCAGCGACGAGCTTCTCGTTCTTGTAAGCCGTTAAAGTGGAATACTAGTTGAACAAATCGTTTTGCAGTAGCAGTCTCTCGTACAGGAGCCTGGTTACTCACTTCTGCAGTCTTCAGTAGCAAACTTCAAACCACGATGCTCGGATACCTCATGGCGCCGGAGGTTGGCCGAATCACATGAGAATCCATTTTTCTTATTATCCATAATTTTATATGAAAGATGGGAGGATAGCAGCAAGTGTTTCCCGAACACCTACCCTCGGTATTTTTTAGTAAATTTGGTAATTTATAGTCTCCTATGACCAGTTTGATGGGTCACTTAACCGCTGCCCGCCGGCTGCCAAAATGACAATACCAAATTTGTTGATGACAATAATATGGTTTTACATTTGAGTAAACAAAAATATTTTTCAAACAAAATAAATGTTTTATATTTAGTTAAATGTTTTTCTCTCAGCATATAGTTATGTAGTTACGGGGCGGCACAATCGGTATTGCACGCGGGCGCTCTAACACCTAGCAGCGGCCCTGTCCCTCTGCCTACCCTAGCGTGAAGCTAAGAAAGAAAGAAAGACAGTTTTGGTTTTTGTATTATGTAATCCTTCATAATCGACGCTTTGTTTTTATTCAATAGTTGTCTGTTCTTATGTTGATCACTTTGACTGTTACGGCTTGATATCTCTGGGGATTCCGATAAGTTACTTTTGGTTACGCGTAGAGTTCGTATTTTCCTGCAGTACGATAAGTTGGTCGTATTTGATATGTATGTGTGTGTATGTTTGATTTGATATACGTTGGTCGTATATGGCCTGCTTCGTTTTTTTGTAATTTTGTTTGGAGTTCTCTTCGTTTGTTAAGCACTTCTAAGTTCTAGTGTTTTGCAGAGATTTTTTGTTTATTTGTGTTGCATATTCATCAACACTTCTTTAATTTCCTGCATAGTATAATGCATCTTACACCAAGCGTAATCTATTAATCGTTTCTGTAATTATCTATAACTTGGGTGCTCAAACTTACTATGAATTCTCTAGATGGCAGTAGGAGCGGTGATTGATTGGTATTAGTTCCTGTGGTTTTGTTCGATTGATGATTAAGCAAGTAGTTGTGGCAATTTCCAGTAGATGGTTTTACAATAATTTTGAAGATTAATTTTGGACTAGAAATTACATATATATATATATATATATATATATATATATATATATATATATATATATATATATATATATATATATATATGTATATATATATATATATATATATATATATATAATATCTATATATATATATATATATATATATATATTATATATATATATATATATATATATATATATATATATCTATATATTATATATATATATATATATATATATATATATATGTAATTTCTAGTCCAAAATTAATCTTCAAAATTATTGTAAAACCATCTACTGGAAATTGCCACAACTACTTGCTTAATCATCAATCGAACAAAATAGAAATTACATATATATATATATATATATATATATATATATATATATATATATATATATATATATATATATATATATATATATATATATATATATATATATATATATATACATATATATATATATATATATATATATATATATATATATATATATATATATATATATATATGACGGATTTAATGAATTTCACAATTGTTTATTTATTGTAAATGTGACTCAGAAACAAAAACCGATTTAATCACTGAAACATGTGATAAGAGAATAGATAGTATTCTGTATATAAGCTTTTAGGTGCTCTTTCAGGTATAGTTAGTTCGATATTTTAATAAACGAGTTAACAATATTTTTTCAAGGTAATATTTTATTACACTTAGTATTAATTTTTATATCTTCTTAAGTCTCTTTTTGTAAGGCCTGTTACGAGGAGGAGAGGCATAAGTTAGTCGGTTCTAGCCCCACTCGAAGAAATGATATAATTAATATTTGCATATCTTCAGTTTGGTAACTAGACAAAGCGCATTGTTGAGTTCCGCCTCTCAATACACAATTACCCAAAGTCGGCGTAAAGTAGGGAAACAGAGTGACAGTGATGTCTGGATAATTAAGTTGGCGATTTTCTTAAGTTGTCGGACAATCTTGATTAATTATGTTACTTAAATATTTTTAAAGTGTAGTTTGTTGCATTCAAAGGAAAAAAAAGAACTATTTCAGAAAACGTATTAAATATTAATGTACCGGCGCCTCTCACGTACCGTCCCAAGCTACCTAAACAATAAAGTATAGAATATGACAAATTTTAAAAAACGTTATTTTTTTCAGATGAAATTTTTCCTGTCTTTTTTCCTGCTAGCTGTTCTTGCTGGGTTAAATAACTCAGCGTCTGTAGAATATGCCAGCAGAGCTGATTTAATTGTTGGCGTAGTGCAACCGGGTGACGCGCTATTACAAAGGTATACACACAAGGTGCTAACTTAGCGTTACAACATTCTATACCTATTTTTAGTAGAACAGAGTACATTAACACTTGGTTCTCTAGTTCTCTCATCCCATTCGGCCATGTACGAGATACAGGGTGAAGCTAGGCAAGGACGAAACAAAAATAAAGGAAACACTATCTATATCTATTACACGATTTTGAATAAATTTTCGAGCGATAAGGACTACATAATGTAGTGATGTTTCACCTTACCAATTGCGTCTTAAGAAATTTATGTAATACCATAAAGGTAACACAAATTGTTTAGATTGAACACTTCAATTCTTACTAAACGGACTCACGGTCCGTACTTTCGGTTATAAAATGTTGATATATTATTATATATTACTTGAAACTAGACTTACATATGACACTAAGGATACATTTTTCATATTAATTTATGTTGTTAAAAGAGTTCAGTTATTAATTTCAATAATGCATTCTTTGAAATAATATTGATTGAGAAAATATTTAATTTTCAGGAGAGTGGTAGCTCAGCCAGCTATACGTAACGCCGTACAGCAACAGAATTACGTATTTAATGGTTATGCTAGATCATACATATCTTCAGTGCGAGCTATCGAAAATGGCAGGCAAAACGCAAATGCGCGAATTATTGCCGGTGGAGTAGGAAGAAACAACGTCTCTATAAGACTACAGTCAGCAAGAGGAAGAGGTTTCAATTACACAATCGAAATTTATGGACGATTCTAAGTATTAATGGATTACATGTATAAATTAATTTGATTTAAAGGAAAGTCCTTGTTTTATATTTATATGTATAGTAATATGAATACGAGTATGTATTAAAAATATTGTTCGTAACACTTTATTATAAAATTAAAAGAAGTCATTTGAATAATATATGTTTGTTTTTCCTTTATTTAAGAGCTTTGTCGTTACAACGACCATGCCACTCTGTAATGTTTACATTCTATTATTGCGTAACTATAAATATTTTTATACTGCACTAAATAAAATATTTTCTTGGCGAATTCAGACTCTGATATCGCAAGAATACTGTTGCAGGTACATTAATATAAAAAAAACTACTACCGAATAAGCGACACCTGAGAGGTTCATTATGAATACATTCCATCATAACATGATACACGTCATCTATTGTGTTACAAGTAAACAATTTGGGGAATATGTTTTTTCCATTAAATAAGCAAATTTATTTAATGGAATGTGTCCCGACTTAAGCCTTAAGCATGTTACACAATCCTTCCTATTTAAGCAAACAGAATGAATTCACGGTTTCAGAGGAGGTTCTGATTGAATAGTTCTAAACCAAATATCCTTAACTTCAGATTGTTGGTCAAAATATTCTTTCCAAAAAGTATAACACCGATTCCTTACTAAATTAACATAATCAGAGTTCGGGTTTAATATTCGTTGGTAGACCATCCGTATTTTCCTCTTTAGCCAGTGTATCAGCAAATTGCTGATTACCTAAAATTACCTAAAATATTAATGTGAGAAGGGATTCATTTTTAAAAATACCAATTTAGATTGTTTCTCATAATCGTGAATTAATTTTAAAATATTAAATGCTACGGGAATACTTCTAGGATTAGAGGCACATCGAGCTATATGTTGAAGAGAACTCTTTGAGTCAGAAAATGTAACAAATTTGTTGTGATTTACTGACAAGATATACGATAATGCTTCAGAAATGGCTATTAATTCTGTGTGCATAATGGAAATATTTTCATTGATTTGAATTTAATAGATTCCGAGTTTTGAGTGTACCGATATATTACCAGTTTTAGACCCAACTGTAAAGATCTTGTAAAATTAATTATAACTATCGTTTATAAACTGTTGGCAATGATTACCCAAAAAGTCAATATCAAAAGTTCTTTTAGGTTAAATATAATATTTACTTTGATTGTGTTTCCTACCGTTAAATTATTCATCCAAGTATCAAATGGAAAGAGATTAATTTTAATATTTTGACAAGATCTTTAAAACGTTCATGAATGGATAATAATAATGGTTTACGGTTTCTTTTCCATTTCTCTAACATTTCATTTCTAATAGATTTTTATAAAATCTGAATAATATTTAATCTAATTTTTTTTTCGTTTTGTCATCTATTAAACTTGCGCAATCTAAGCGATAGAGAGATATGTAAATACATGGTGTTTAGGATGAACCCGCCATCTAGCTATTTTAAAAATATTTAGAAATTTTAAAATTTTATTCTGCAATTCATTGATTTGTTTTGCCTAACCCAAATATCGAACATTTTCTGCTACATCAGCAGTCTTTCGTTTATGAATATTTTAACTGGATGCCTGTTAATGCCGTTTTTAAATATAACAATTTTGGTTTTAGAAGTTGAAATTTTCATACCTATATCGTTAAGACAATTACAAAAATTATTGACAGCCATCTGTAGAACAAGCTCGCCTTCGTAAAAATAAAAACATTATGTATATAAACAAAATCATTATCGATGATTTTGTTTTATATACATAATAAAAATAACATATATATATATATATATATATATATATATATATATATATATATATATATATATATATATATATATATATATATATATATATATATATATATATATATATATATATATATATATATATATATATATATATATATATATAATATAGATGTAGTTTTTAATTTTGTGTTTATCTGTTTGCCTGTGTGTATGTGTATTCGCTAATCTTTTATCTAATCATGGCGTCAATTTAATCTATCATTGCACTAATCAATCGAGAGGACAAAAACAAGCCTACGCCTCGACTCGCTCGGTCGCTCTCGACCAGAAACTGATCCGGTTGCCCGTTAAATCAATTGACAAAGATATTACATATTATACTATTATTTATATATATATATATATATATATATATATATATATATATATATATATATATATATATATATATATATATTTTTGATGTACAATTAAGTGTATATAAATTAATAAATAAATAATAGGGCCCAAAATAGATGTATTTTTTAATTTTTGTGTTTATCTGTTTGCCTGTGTGTATGTGTATTCGCTAATCTTTTATCTAATCATGGCGTCAATTTAATCTATCATTGCACTAATCAATCGAGAGGACAAAAACAAGCCTACGCCTCGACTCGCTCGGTCGCTCTCGACCAGAAACTGATCCGGTTGCCCGTTAAATCAATTGACAAAGATATTACATATTATACTATTATTTTATATATATATATATATATATATATATATATATATATATATATATATATATATATATATGTATATATATATATATATATATATATATATATATATATATTTTGATGTACAATTAAGTGTATATAAATTAATAAATAAATAATAGGGCCCAAATAGATGTATTTTTTAATTTTTGTGTTTATCTGTTGCCTGTGTGTATGTGTATTCGCTAATCTTTTATCTAATCATGGCGTCAATTTAATCTATCATTGCACTAATCAATCGAGAGGACAAAACAAGCCTACGCCTCGACTCGCTCGGTCGCTCTCGACCAGAAACTGATCCGGTTGCACGTTAAATCAATTGACAAAGATATTACATATTATACTATTATTTTATATATATATCTATATATATATATATATATATATATATATATATATATATATATATATATATATATAAAATAATATGTAATATCTTTAACAATTTATCACCAAGGATCTTGGATTATTATGATCGATTGAATACACTGTGCGTAAGTGGTCCCAATGCGACTTAGATAACTTGTCGCAGACAATATGATGAGCCCATGTCTACTTTTTATTAAACTGAACTAAGATTTTATTGTTATTGTAATAATATAATCAACGAAAACGGAGAAAAAATAAAATACACTGACATAAAAGCGATTAAAATTAAGAAACTTTTTTTTACTATTTAGAATTTAAATCTGTATATGTATACAGATAGAAAAACACAATAGTTTTCAAATATTATACCAAATAAATTGTATGACGAAAAACTATCTATTATATATATTATTATAACTCTTTTAAATAAAAACATGGTGATATTAGGAAGGATTTTATACCAATATTTAAAACTTGAGATACAAACTGATTTATTAATATTGAATTATTATTACTATTATTATTGTCAGAATATTTATAATTTTACATAGGTTTAAGAATTACAGAACTACAAAGTCAGATAAAATAATATTAAGTGGTCCAACATTGATACTAATAACAACATAGATATTTGTTTGATTTCGAAGTTAGAAATACGATATTTTTTAATTTTTGCATATTTTATTACATTATTCTAAATTCTTCGTCTGTTAAAATTGTCCACACTTATTTTTGTTACATAGTTTGTATGTCTAACTCTTTAATTTTAAATAATAATATCACAAGTAAAATCATTTATTATCTTATTTGTGTCCATTATTTTTATAACTACCCTGATTGAAATCAATATTTTTTAAATACAAAGGGCCTTTACTTACATATCTCTTTTATAATATCACTTAGGTACCTATATAACACGTTTATGTGTGATATACAATGTAAGAGTAAATAACAAAAAAACTCTTTTAAAACTATAAACGGCTCTACTGTAAAATACAGTAGTTTCGACTTGTGGCCCTTTTGTATTAAAGGAGCGAGTTATAAATGTAGACGGACATGAGCTGCTATGTGATAAATTGATTACGATACGAGTATATATTTCTTTATAAGAGGCTTGGCGTGGCGCAGGGGCACAAGAGAATACAGGCGAGAGATACACCCACTGGAGGAAATGAAATATTCGATATTTTCAATTTATATTTTTAATGTTTTTATTTCTTCGCTCTGGTAACAAGGCCAAGCGCGACGTTGAGTTCCACTAGCTAAAGCTACCTCAAATATGGCGGAAGGTGGGTAACGGAACGGAGTGTCTTGAAATTATGTTCCCTAGTTCCCTCTGACTATACTTCCATGTGCGGAATACAACGTTAAACTAAGTTAAGTTAGATATATAATAATTTGCCTTTTTACATTACTAGGAATTATTGCTCTTAATAAAAAATATATATTTTAGGTAAAAATGTTTATACACTGTTGAATGCTTCCAATAACATTTTTTTCTCTTATATCTTCCTTGTACAGATTGTACTGATTAGTAAATAATAAATATAGTTTATTAATATGATATACCTATATTATATATGTATTTTACTAATTTATTTGTTTGCTCCGTATATAATTTTATATATTTAACATAAAATGTATGTAATATACATATAATAAATGTAAGTAATATGCATATATATTAATATTTTAAAGTAATTTTGGTTATACCATTTATTTATTTTCACTCTTTATTATTTAATGCACTACCAAGATGACCTCAACTACTTTATTTTTGTGAAATGTCACCAGTAAGAGATTATTAATACTGATAAGGTCGCTTTTGCATGTTATGTCTTTGCGTAAAATGTTCATGTAAATTTTTCTTTTTTATTTGTAATTTATTTATTTTTAATTTCTTTATTTTCATGTAAATACTGTGTTATTTTTTCTATTATATATCCAATAAAAAGTTGTATAAATCCATCTATCTTTAAATGAAATCTTATCATTTTATTATTGTCATCGTTTAATTATAAGTAGGTATACAGTTTGTATATAGATACAGTACTTTAATAATTTGATTATTCATTATCTTTAGTATCTAAAGAGATCAGTAATTGTTTTTGTAAATGAAATATTTCTTTTAATGATAAAAAGCGACACTAAATATAAACACTTGTATTAACAGGTGACTTCGCCTGCGTGGCCAAATGAAAATTATTTATTAAAAATATTAAAGACACGGAAGTAAAGTAGACACTAGGGATTGCGCGTTTTATTAAAAATATTAATTAAAAATAATAAAAACATTTTTTCAATTTGGACCAGTAGTTTCTTAGATTGTTAATTTGTTAGTGACCTTTTTTATTCTTATTTATTTTTATTAGATAAAAATATAATTAAGATATAGATATGTGAAATTAAGCTTTAACAACATCTATATAATATTTAATATTTAGTCTTATATTTTCACAGAGAAACAATTTTGACACTGTGTGATAGTGATTGTACGATGGCTATAGTTTTTCCCACTTACCTGTTTCTAAATGATTTTCTTTTTATGGAAAAGACAAAGCAAAAGAATACACTGGTCATCTGATGCTAAGTGAACACCGCCATCCATATAACACCAGGGGAGCGTCACCGGCCTTTAAAGTGTATTTCTAACTAATTAACTAAATCATGTAGTGTAATCTAAATAGGCGCATAAACAGCCATGTTAAATCAGGACCATATAGACGAAATACCCAGAGAAGGCAAAGCTCGCCTAACAGAGCTCCGATATCGCAGGATGGTCAGTGGCGTTGTTCCTAGGTCATCTATAGAAGGCGAGGCAAAGAGAGCTCACAGGAGATCAGCTTTTTCTTTTGCCTTATGGACCATGATTCTTTTTCTGTGCGTAGCGGCGGAATCGAAGGGTGGCTAAAGTTACCAAGTGCAGCCTTTAAGAGGGCCCAAAACTGGCCAAATCTGGGCGGATAGCTCTCAAGCTTCTCGCTGATTTTAACGATATGCTCGGACCTTCTTCTAGCACTTTAACATCTAAAGTACCTAGAGGCACGGTTCTACTTTATTTTTAAGGGTTTCAAGCAGTAAGTTTGCAGGACGTATGGTAGTGACAAGGCTATGACTTGCCACCGATTGGCACTCTAGAGCTAGGAATGTGAAGTCTCACACCCGGTAGAGCCACGTTGGCGACAGCAGCAGTACAAGCAGTAGGATAAGATGAGTAAGATCTACACATCACACCCCAATCTGCTGACTAATAGTGCCCGATGCGATGAGTTACTGGTGTCTGGGATTCCAGATGTGAAGTCATTAAAAGGTCTTATAAGGAGACGTTGTAGTTGTTCACGTCCGGGATTCGTGTAGGCGACTCAACCAATTGGGATTATCAATTTACCATAGCAAGGTCGAATACAGCCAGAGCCAACTGGTAATATGCGCAGCAAAATCTCCAAGTAACACGAAAGACCTCTGAGGTCCTCTGAGGGGGGACCTGTGATGTTAAAGCGCAACGTCGATAGCCGATTGCATGGGTTTCATGAGCCGATTCCCTGATCCCGATTTTTACATTACTACTGTGGGACCTGTACCTGGCATGGCATGCGTAAATTCAGACTCGATCGTCTTAATCCTCACGAAGCCAGATGATGGATAAGTCTCAATCTTTATAGTTGACAAGACGACAGAAAATTATTTCTTCCCTTATGAGCACAGCGACTCCGGAATTAGGTATAAAATTATGTTCTATTTTGTAGTCAGGGTATTGAAGGTAGGCC
This sequence comes from Eueides isabella, assembly GCA_019049475.1. Taxonomy (NCBI): domain Eukaryota; kingdom Metazoa; phylum Arthropoda; class Insecta; order Lepidoptera; family Nymphalidae; genus Eueides; species Eueides isabella. The sequence continues at coordinate 6,355,656 of CM032407.1, forward strand.
TGTCGGTTGGTCAAGTAATTTGGATTTCTGTCAGAAATTACAACGCCGGCCGTGCCGTCTCAAGATGGTGGTAAATGGCATTTAGATTAGAGTGTAGGACACTGATGTTAGAAAAATTCCACGTTAAGAATGATAAGGGAAGCCGTGGAACGTACGCCTCGTTTGCATTGTATAATGTGTGGTACGCGGAGTACTGCTACATTAGTACTAGACAGGCGGGCGGTCTGTTTAAAGACTCAGGGAGAGCAATCTCTCTCCGGAGATGCTGGTATCCTTCTGGGGTAGTTTCTCTCTTAGTGCCGCTTTCATATTTCAGGGGTTGAGGATGGGCACCGGTATTACCAAATGCGAAACTCAGGGGCCAAAGCCGGTCAGTTTTAAAGTCCGGTTTGTAATGTCCCGGATTAAATAGAGAAACTAAGGAATTTACGCTATGTTTTCTTTGTTTACTTAGCTACATGTGGGGTGTATTGAGAAGCTAACAGCTTAGCACTATACTATTATAATTCCGTGATCTGTTTTAAAAAGTACTTGATGAATTAGACAATTAATTATTTATTTATTGCAAATGTGACTTATAAGAAACTGATTTAATCACAGAAACATTTGATACGAGAATAGATAATATTCTGTATATAAGCTCTTGGCTATTATTCAAGATATTCTTAGTTTGATATTGTTATATACGAGTTAACAAATATTTTTTCAAGGTAATATTTTCAGTACTATTTTGATAATGTTTATAAGTCACATTTTGTGAGGCATGTTTTGGCGTAGCAGTACAAGTGTGCGACTGTGAACGAAACTAGTTGTGAGCCCGATCTTCAATCGGAGACTAAGATGTTTAAAAATTAAAAAGAGTAGCAATTTTACTTTTTAGTTACATTTGAGTCGCCTTTAGCTTCAGATTTACTCACTTAATAAGAAAAAAAAATGAAGTTACGTTATTTAAGTTGGCAATTTCGTTGGCGTTCATTTTCGATGACGATTAAATAATACATTTAGTAATCTAGATTGTCCGTCCGACAATCTAGGCCACTAATTATTAGTATTTTTCAAATATTTTTGGAATTTTTACATACTAAGGAAAAAATACTATATCTGAAAACATATTTAATATTAATGTACCGGGACTAGATCCGGTGCCTCTCACATACTGTCCCAAGCGATCGATAACAGTGATTTTTAAAAAGCCTTTTTTTTTTCAGATGAAATTTATCCTGTCTTTTTCGTGCTAGCTGTTCTTGCTGGGTTAAATAACTCAGCGTCTGTAGAATATGCCAGCAGAGCTAATTTAGTCGTTGGCGTAGTGCAACCGGGCGACATGCTATTACAAAGGTATATTCATGCACGTGGCAATTTCACGCTGTACTACTGCACGTGCTGACTTAGTGTTAATACATTGTATCCCCCCCCCCACGCACATATATATATATATATATATATATATATATATATATATATATATATATATATATATATATATATATATATATATATATAAATCAGAGCGGGGCGTTGATTACCGGCATTCAACACGCAATACCTCGAATTCGGCGAAAAGTAGGGAAAGGAACGAAGTGTCTTAACACTAGTTTTTCAAGTTCCTGCTGCCTACCGTGCCATGTGCAGGTTACAGTATGAAGTTAAAAAGTTAAAAATGTTTATATAAACATTTTAAAAAGGAATACATAATATCTCTTGCGGTACACTCAACGTGGCACATTTATGTAACTCTGGCATACACACACACACTGACGATAAGTCAGCGCGTGTGTGCGTGCGGCCCAGGAAACCACAATTTCAGCCGCATCAGCCACATGCTATTTAGCAGGCTTATTTGATCTTTATCGGTTCAGTTGTTCCGAATTTTTCTTAGAGAAACAGTTGATTTCTTACACTACGGAGTCATAGTCCGTACCTTCGGTTATAAAAACATCATAAGGATACATTATTCATATTTATTTACATAGTTAAAAGTGTCCAGTTATTATTTTATATAATGTATTTTTAAAAATAATATTATTTAATAAAATATTTAATTTTCAGGAGAGTGGTAGCTCAGCCAGCTATACGTAATGCCGTACAGTCTCAGAATTACATATTTAATGGTAATGTTAGAACATACATATCTTCAGTGCAAGCTATCGAGAATGGCAGGCAAAACGCGAATGCGCGAATTATTGCCGGTGGAATAGGAAGGAACAACGTCTCTATCAGACTACAGTCAGCAAGAGGAAGAGGTTTCAATTACACAATCGAAATTTATGGACGATTCTAAATATAAATGGATTATATATACATATAAAAAACTTTTCTATAGAATCAAATTCATTTATACAAATTAATTCGAATTTATGGCGAAGTCCTATATTTATATGTAATGTAATATGAAAATATACGAATATGAATATATATGTTTTTAAAATATTGTTCGTAACAATTTATTACAAAATTAAAAGAAGTTATTTGAATATTGTTTTATTTTTTTATATGTCTATATATCTATTTCAATACTGTGAATCTGTCCGTCAACATTTTTAATGTTCTAGAAAAATAATGGAAAAGATACTATAAAGTTGCGAAACATGTTGCTTAATAGAATTGTAAATGTATAAAAATTAGTAAATATTAAGTTTCTTGCGGACTTTTTTCGTAATGTAATTTCAGACTTTTTTCTGAGAAGTATGTATGTTCTAAACATATTCTATAACACTTATTTATTGCCCAACAACAATTTTTTTTAAAGGTCTGGGTATACATATCATTAATAATATTATATTACGCTAGATATTTTGAAGTTGATACTGCAATAATTAAAAGTTACTATAGAAAAGACGTTAACTAAGAATGCCTACACTGTCCAAGAATGTATAAAAATGTATAAAATGTGTTTTTATTAAGGTCATTTCATATTCATACAGGATCGTCACCATTGTATAGCTTAATGAAATTGCTTAATGTATAAAAAATAGTAAATATTAAGTTTCTTGCTGACTTTGTTTACAATACATATATAGTAATTATTTGTTTGTATTTTTGATGTGAAAGTTTTTATATCTTTACTTATAATAAACCGATCCCTGTCTGTCAATGTTAGATGTAATAAAAAAAATCTTATCTCCAATAAGATTTTTTTTATTGTGTAACATAATTTTTTCCACCTACAACCTCCTTCGTGTCTTCTCCATTCAACGTGACATTGGCGAAGTGAGATGTGCTCAACTGGCACGCTCGGAACGCCATAATCAAAGAACCATACCAAGATTTTTTTTTTAAATTTTATTTATTTTAACGTTTATTAAAGTAATATTAATAATTAAATATAATAATTTGGCCCAATTAGTAATTTTTAAATGTCTTGTCTTTTGTTTGTTTATCGTTAATTTTAATGTCATCAATCTACACATGTCATCAAGCTAATCTAAAACATTAATATAAAAGAATTATTTCGACAAAATTGATACATTTTTTTTTATTTAGCTGAAGTTTTAAATTTAAACGTATAGATATTGACTTTTGTGATAATTTTATAAGAACAAAAAAATATCAAATTGAGATAAGTAAATATTATAATCTAATTCAAGCGGGTGTAGCCGCGTGCGGTCGCTAGTATAGAAGAAAAATAATACTTCACATTTATTATAGTTATCGATTAATCGTATTATACCTACTTATTGTATGGATGACTCATGAGATTATAAAATTTCGAGAAATTTACTAATGATATTTTTGATATGAAAACTGTTAATACATATATTATAATTTATGCTGTATCCTGAATCGGGCGGAGTGCACTGATAGATCTTATTGATTCTTCTTCTCATTTGTTTTCCGATGGGTGCTTACGTTCAATAAACTGCTGCCCAGTGGCGGAACACAACGCTGTACTAGGTCTTACCAAAGTCATCAAGTTTACAATCAACTAGAAAAACTAAATTAAACTAGGCAAAGCGCAGCGTTGCGTACTGCCAGTCGCAACACGCAATGAAATTCGGCGAAAAGTAATGAATGGGACAGAGTGTCTTAACACTAGGTTCACTAATTGCCTTTGCCTACCCGGCTATGGACAGGACACAGCGAGATGATTGAAAAAAAAATGTTTTTACTATTTTTTACTCTTGTTTTAAAGAACTATACAATAATTACAACATTAGTTACTGCAAGTGATTGTTATGTATTATATAAGCTCCGAGCTTTGGTAGAATTCAGTCGTAAGTGTCTTAACACTAGGTTTCCTAGTTCTGTAGTCAATATTCTGTCGTGTGCGGAATATAGTGTGAATCTAATTTAAGTTACGTTAGAAATATAGTAATCTGTGTCTCTCCGTTATATAAGATTATTATTTCGTTGCTGATCAAAATTTAACAAATATTTTTTTGGATAAAATTTCCATTTATTAACTGTTTTATTTTTCCAATAATATTTTTTCTGTTTCAATTTCCTTGCCACATTCACAGACACTGATTAGTTAATTATGAGCGTAGTTGGAATTTTATCGTTGATTATAATTATCGTTTAATTATAAGTACGTATAGTATATGGTACAGTACTTTGATATTTTAATAATTGATTAGTATCTAAGGAGATCAGAATTGTTTTTATAAATGAAATATTTGTTTTAATGATATAAAGCGACAATAAATATAACACTTGTTTTAACCTGCGGATTCGCTTGCGTAGCCAAAAGAAAATAATCCGTTAAAATTTGTAAACAACACTGAAGTACAAATTGAACAACAAGATCAAATACATATTGAACAATAAAGCTGACTTGACGCAACCCTGTTTAACACTTTGGATTTTGGATTGGATGTCAAACCAAGGCGACATGCCAGCTCCTACTTACACACAGGCTGAGTCATCTCTGTAAAGAAACTTTAAATCCAACGGTCCGCTCACATTGAACCAGGGCAGTACCTCGCATATTTCTTACAACCCTGTCAAATTGTGTCGTCTTTATGCGGAGGAAAAATATCTGATTTATTCACCCTCTTCCAGATCTAGAGATTCCCTCCCTGGGCCTCCTACAACAGTCTTTTGGATTAATCTTATATTTTTCTTGGGAAAATTTTCCCGCAGCTTTACCACATTTCAAACCTCGTATTGCGTTTCGCTGTCACTTGAGGCAGAAGCTTCGCATTCGTACATCTCTTTGTAAAATTCCTCCCATCGCTGCAAAAACTGTGGTTGCTCTGTTAAAAGCAAGGGTGCTTTCGAAGGACGGCGATATTTTACTTAATTATATTCTTTAAGTAAGCGAGAAACTACGTTAATCACTCACTTCTCGCGAGAAAAGCTTTGTGTTTTCACGAAAATTAACCTTTCATCTCTTTCTTTTTCGTTTGGTGTTTTTGCAACTTATACTTTTTCAAAATCACAATCAAAATCAAATCCAAATATTATTTGTTCAATTAGGCCATTACAAGCACTTTTGAATCGTCAAGTTACATAGAAGTGTCTGTAGTGTCAGTCCTTACAGGAAGCTACCACCGGCTCAAAAAGCCTAGTACCTAGTTTAGGTTTGCCCTTACCTAACTTGCATAAGGGAGTACTTATAACCGTGACGTGCAGTTTCGACTTATCATTCAAATCAACACGTATTATTAGTTTCGTTTCGGGGTGGTCGTCTTGTACTTTATTGTAAAATTTACCAATTGAGAGGATAATAACACACCTATATCTTGACTCCCTAGCTCGTTCTCTGGTAAGCCGGCCCAGAAATGGACCCGGTTGCCCGACAAATCGGTCATGTAATTACCTTTTCACCTGGTCTCAGTCACATAAATAACATTCAGATCTTTGTCATCCATCGCATTTAATAATTCATTCGTGTTTTCCTTCATCCTTCCTTTTCCATTTCACGTAGCTATTTGTAGCTCCAACCTTCACTTTCCGCCGTTTCTGACATGGCGTGTTGAGTGGCGGTCACAAACACACTATCTCTACCACTAATCATACCAGCATGGATGCATTGGTGTGCATTCGTATGAAACACATCGTCCAAGACTTCCAACGTGGACTTCCCTTTTTTTTAGAGATATATTTTGTTTTTTTTATTCAAAAGATCAAAATAATATTAAGTTTTATAATAGTAATTAAAGGTCCAGCGATGTAAAATTTAGGTTTAAAAATATTTATATGATATTTAATATTTACTATTATGTTTACACAGAGAAACAAATTGGACACTAAATTATAGTAACTGTACGTTGGTTATAGATTGTTTTTATGTAATGTCTCGAATTGTAACGAAACGGAAGACTTTACGCCATATTTTCTCTGCATACTCAGTTATATGTGAAGGTGACAGTTGCACTCTACCAATATAATTCTGTGACCCGTTTAAAAATACAGATAGACTTTAATGAATTGACAATAATTTATTTACTTATTGTACATGTGACTCAGAGCGAGTACTGATTTAATCACAAAAACATTTGATACGAGAATAGATAGTATTCTGTATATAAGCTCATAACTGTTTTTTAAGGTATTGTTTATTTCATATTGTCTTAAACACGTTAACAAATACTTATTCAAGGTAATAATATATTCAGTATTGCAGTATACTTTTTATATATTTATAAGTCTCTTTTTGTACGGCCTCTTGTGGCGCAGGGGCACAAACCGGCGACTGTGAATGTAGTAGGTTGTGGATTCGATCCCCGCTTAGAGAAATGAAATATTTAACATTTTCATTTCTCCAGCATTGAAATCCACCACTAAACACGGAATGCCTCAAATTTGGCGGAATGCAAAGGACTGAGTGTCTTAACATTAGGTTCTCAAATTGCCTCTGCCTATCCTGCCATTTACGGAACATAGCGTAAAACTGAAAAAAAAAGTAATTAATACGTTGCCCATAGCTTCTGATTTACACGCTTTAAAAAGAAAAAAAAAACAATTAAATGAAGTCATGTTATTCAAGTTGGCGAATGTCCAAAACTGTTGGACAATCTAGACCATGAATTGTATTATTTAAATACTATTTTGAAGAGTTTGTATTTACTTAGGAAGAAGCGGACTCGAACCTGCGCCTCTCACACAACGTCACAAGCTTCGTTAATTATAGGACGCAACGAAACTAAAAAAAGCATTAATTTTTTCAGATGAAATTTTTCCTGTCTTTTCTTGTGCTAGCTGTTGTTGCTGGGTTGAATAACTCAGCGTCTGTGCAATATGGCAGCAGAGCTAACTTAGTCGTTGGTGTAGTGAGTCCGCGCGACGCGCTGTTACAAAGGTATATTTCACCCTTTACTATTTAACGTTCTAGCTTACCCTAAAGACATAGTTTTTTATTTTCCACTCAATTTTTAAAATATTATTTATTATATCCGAAATATGCTTGCTTGATAGCGGAAAGTAAATTAAAATAATTTTAAATATAATTGTTAAAAGTAACTAATTGTTAAAACTAAGTAAATATAATTATTATCATCTTTAAAAAATACGGTCCGGTACGATCCGCTCCGGTAAGTCATAATTTCTCTACATACTACCAAATGCTACTCAGCAGATTTATTTTATCTTTATCGGTACAGCTATTCTGACTTTAGCCCGTACAAACGGAAACTATTTTGGTACAGTCCAAATAACAATGTGTACTTAGTTTACTAACTCTCAGCTTCACGCTGTATCCCACATAAGGCAGGGTAGGCAGAAGGAACTTGGGAACCTAGTGTTAAGACACTCAGTTCCACTTTCATTTCCCACTTTCCGCCGAATTTAAGTCATGGCATGTTGAGTGGCGGAACGCCGCGTTTTGCCTTGTACCAGAGCGATGAAATGAAAATATTAAATATTCCATTTCCTCGAGTGGGTGTCGAACCCAGAACCTGTCGGTTGCAGTCATACGCTTGTGCCGCTGCGCCACGATACTTAGTTATTCTTACAGCACTTAGTTAGTTAGTTGTCTCGTGCACTTAGTTATTTTAAAAATAAGAAATAACATATATATTTTAAAATCTATGTATAGATGAAAAAATATTTTATTTTAAGCTTCTCGCTGTATCTCATAGAAAAGTAGAAGGAATTTAGAATAAAGACCCTTTCTCACTTTCAAATTGAGTGGTGGAACTCACCAATGCGTTTTTTTTTGACATGAGATGAAACGTAATAATCGTCAGTTTAGTTTATTTTTAATAATAATAATTATAAAACCTTTATTCCAGAGAAATTACATGATTTTTTAAATGGTTGGTGTTTTTAAATGACATTGACAGCTTTCTCACTGTGCCTAGTTTTGGCAAAGACCGCCTCCAAATTCTTCCATTCTAGTCTATTATTTGCTTTCCCAACGTCTATATCATCTTTCCCATTTTCTGTTTTTATCTCTTGGGTACCAAAACAGTATAGATCTATTCCACTTTCTTTTACATATTCGATGGCCTGATTATTAATACTAACGGGCGCTTCTGTGAGTTTAGTTAGTCATAGTCTTTAGGCCGACTTTTTGACTCTCTGTACTTATTACTTTGAATAATATTAACTAAGATAATATTAAATTTCCAGAAGAGTGGTAGCTATACGAGCCAGACCAAATGTCGTACAATATCAGAACTACGTATTTAATGGTTATGCTCGAACAAACATAACTGCAGTGCGAGCTACCGAGAATGGCAGGCAGAATGCATCCGCGCGAATTATTGCCGGTGGATTAGGAAGAAACACCGTCTCCATAAGATTGCAATCAGCAAGAGGAAGAGGTTTTAATTACACAATTGAAATTTACGGACAACGTTAAAAATATATAAGTGGATTATATGTACAATTTCTTTTGACTTTAAGATAAAATGTATATCCTGTATTTATATGTAAATTATGAATGAATACGAGAATATATTAAATATATTGTTCCTAACACATTACTACAAAATTAAAAGAAGTTATTTGAATAAAATATATTGTTTAATTTTTTTAAATGCATATATTACAATATTGTGTTGTGTTTGTCTGTCAATACATTTATAAATTACAATTAAAACAAACCATTTTCTTGGTTTACTCAGGATCTAAGAACGCTGTCGCACAGTGATTCATACAATATTGTAAAAAAAGACTGCTGATGAATAAACGACGTCCAAGAGGTTAGTTCTGAACATATTTTATCGCACCTATTTATTGCCCAAAAAATAAATTATTTATAAATCAGAGTATACATATCTATCATCAACAATATTAAGCAGGGTAATTTTAAGTTGATACTGCAATAATTAAAAGTGAATGTAGGAATGACGTTAATTAAGAATGCCTATAACACTGTCCAAGAATATTTGAAGCTTAAAAAAGGTTTTTATTAAATCATGCAGGATCAACATCATTGTATTAAATAATTATACTGTAAATTTATTAAAATTAGAACTAAATTAAGTTGAGTAGTAGTCTCATGCCGACTCTTTGCAGGAGAACTGCTTTCCGAGCCGGTAGTTGATGGCCAGTTTTATTTCATTGGACGATTAAAAACTGTTTACAAGGTATATACTATTTGAATAAAGTTTTTTTGGATCAGTGAGTGTAGAGTGCCTGAGTTGTGAGCAATGGTTTATTTAATTACTTTTAATAATATTGTATAATGATTTCGACCAGTGTGAGTTAAGCCGCGGAATACCTATAAGAATTAATTCCAAGGAAATAAAACCGAATATGTTTTTATTAGCACTCATTCACTCATTTAGCTTCACGCTGTATCCTGCACACGGCAGGGTAGGTAGAGGGAACTTGGGAACCTAGTGTGAAGACACTCCGTTCCACTTCTATTCCCCACTTTCCGCCGAATTTGAGGCATTGCGTGTTGAGTGGCGGAACTCTGCGTTGCCTTATTAGCAAAGATCATTAATATATCTTTCAGCAAGCCTTGACTGAAGAACCTTCTTCCCTTGTACCTACGGTTGTGAAATTTGACAGGAATAAAATAAAAAATAATAAATAAAAAAAAACTAATAATATAAAAAAAAATAGGAATTTGTAGATTTTTGACAAAAGAAATCCTTATTTTTTTGTTATATTTTGAACTCACTTATATCGATTTGGCCGTCAATTGCTATGCAAAATAACTTTGATTGGGTGTCACGTAAGCGGATAAGTTAGTAAAAAAAATGAGTAATTGTTCTACTTTAAGAAAGCTATGTGCTTGCATTGTTTTAACGAACAGCATGCAACGTGATTGCAGTAAGGTTCGGAGAAAAGAGAATAAAGTAGAGAGATAATAAATTAGGATAAACGAATAGTTTGTGTTTTGTTTAACAATACTCTGTATTTTTTTGGTACAACACTACAACAATTTATGAAGGTAATTGAAATATAACATTAACATGGACATTTATTCAATTCCACTGAATCGTACTGAAAACGCAATTTTCGCGTTTTGAGGTCTAAAACGACCTCAAATATATTTTAAGGGTTTTCTCTAAAAGAAAAAGTCAGAATCCGGGGAGTAGCTAGGTGTAGTGAAATTAAACTATATAAGTTATACACGTATTTATATATATATATATATATATATATATATATATATATATATATATATATATATATATATATATATATATATATATATATATATATATATATATATATATATATATATATATATATATATATATATATATATATATATATATATATATATACTGCGAAATGAATGTCCGACATTCGCCTATTAAAAGCGTGCCTCAAAAAATATCATCAGGTGGTAGTAGCAGCTCTCAACCAGATTTATCTAAAATTACTTTAGACTCATTTGAACCTGAGCTTAAAAATGCAAATAAGCGAAAGAGAAAAACTCTTGAAAATGAGTTCACGCAATAATTTGGTGAATTTAAGAACGAAATTTTAGGGGTGCTCAGAGAGACAAGTCAAATTCAAAATGAGAAAATAAATACTATTATAGATAATACCACCTCCATTGTGGAACAATTACACAATATACAAATCACCACGGACTATCTAATAACTGAAAATAACAACTTCAACAAAGCAGAGATCAAGACCCTAAAAGACGTAATGAAATCAAATGAACAAGAAATAACTAAGCTCAAAAATGAAATATAGGAACTAAAATCTAACTCGAAAACACCAAATATGTTGGAACTGCCAAACTACAGCTGTGATTCATTATTCATTGAACTTCAAGAGCGTCTAGAGCCAACCAAGAATTTAGTTGTAACAGGAATCCCTGAGGAACATCTTATTAGTCTCAAAGCCCGACAAGATGCTGATAGAACTAAAATTAAAAAAAATACTGAATGCATATACCCAGATTGCCTCCTACCTATCAAAACATTTCGCCTAGGCAAATATTATAGTAAGAAGACACGACAAGATATAGAGAGACGAATAAGATATAGAGAGACGAACTTCTTAGCATTCCATGGATTCACCGTGCAGGTGCCGGGTCCATCGTGTGGCATAGGGAGTAACTTTGAGTAGCCCCGGGACTTGTGATTCCGGGTGTAGGTTTAAGAGGCCTATTTGTGATGATCATTAACACTCACCTTTACTACTCATGTTACCCCCTCTACCAAGCCATATTTCATAGGAGCCTGTTAGTGCAGCGTTAGATACTCGTTCTAAGGTAGAACTTACTGCAGTTCTCGACAGGCCAAGATCTTTTAGTAGGTTGTAGAGAGATTTTGCTGGTATACCTCTCGCTTCCACTTCTACCGCAAATAAATTAACCGCGTAGTTATTTTTGGTTAGTTCATTTATTAAGTCATAATATTTATTGGTTTTTATTGTGTGGTCTTTAGGTATGTTTGTTTTCCACGGTACAGTTAGTACCGTGGAAAACAAACATACCTAAAGACCACAACCACCATAAGAACCACCATAAGGATATATAAATATATAAATTTATAAATATAAATATAAATTTATATATTATATATATATTTAAAAAATCTGTAATATATATTTATATTGTATAAACATTGTAATTAGGAGTAGTTATTTTTAACAGCTTTCTTGAATATATATACGTTATGATTTTAAACGTGTAATAGAAAGTGGTAAGTCAGATTCGTTACTTGTACTGTTAAATATACTGGTATTCCTAAAGCCAGATTTGCAGACGATCTTAACCTATTTGTGAACGTGACTGACTTTTTGGTAATTAACACACAGTACAAAAGAGAAAGTATACGTACATTCCGGCGACAACGGATTGGAAGCCACTTGAGCTTTGAACGAAAATCGGATACATGGTCATTTTTACATTAGTTAAATATGAAACGAATAGCAATGTTTTGAACTCACTCAAGTTTGTTTAGGTAGTCCTCAGATAAGTTAAGATAGCTTTCGTCTAGATAATCGAGAATTGGGAGAAGAAAATAATTTGTTAACAAAACTTTGGTGAGGATTGGTAACACAGAGCGAAGACTTTGAAGCGAGCCTAATGTACGGAGAATTGTTCCACTTATTTTAGTTATCTGTATAGATCATGATAAAGTTTGATCTAAGTGAATCCCCAGGTCTTTGACTGTACTGTTATATGGGTATATCATACATTGAAATTATGCCTTATCATAGATTAACGGTGGTAAAAGTCCACACTCAATTTCGCCACCACAGTAGGACTCTCAATTAATATTTTTTGAGATTTTACAGGGTTTACTTGCAAGCCGTATAATTTTCTCCAGTCTGCGATTTAGAGTAGATTATTGTTTATAATATTAATTTAATAAGACAAGTTATCTAAAGAGGTATGAATATGAATTTGAATATCTTCGGCATTCAGTAGGGACACGAAATATGACTAATTATAATTATGGAATAAACAAAAATTGCAATTGAGTAATGGAGACAAAACACCATCTTGAGGTACCCCAGCCTGGACAGCACACCATGTAGAGACTATCTTCTCAATGTGTTGATGTTGCTATAGCTTAATTTCACATATGTAGATTTTAAAAGATTTTCTTATCTGACAAAAATAAAAAAGAATAAAAAAAGGTCTACAATAAATTAATAATCTAAAAACTACAGGTCAAAATTGAAAAAGTTTTATACTCTTAATTAATCCTTTAAATATAACTCGCACTACTGTGTGTCTCATCATTTTTAATAAATAAATTTCATTTGGCCACGCAGAAGAAGCCGTTAGTTATCATTCTTCTTTCTTCTTTTCTTAGCTTGACGCTGTATCCTGCACGTAGCAGGGTAGGCAGAGGGAACCCGGGAACCTAGTGTTAAGAGACTCCGTTCCACTTCCGTTCCCCATTTTCCGCCGAATTTGAGGCATTGCGTGTTGAGTGGCGGAACTCAACGCCGCGCTTTGCCTTATTAGTTATCATTAATATAAATATTTCATTTATAAAAACAATTAATGGTCTCTTTAGATACTAATGATAATAAATTATCAATGTATTAAAGTACTGTCTGTATCTATTACAAACAATATACCTACTTATAATTAAACGATGACAATAATAAAAAATAAGATTTCATCTATACTTATAATTTACTAATCAGTGTCTGTACAAGGAAGGTATAAAAGATAATTAGATAGTGGGGACATTTAACAGTGTATTAGCATTTTTACCAAAAACATTATTTTTTTAATTAAGAACAATAATTCTATGTAATGAGGATCTCAACTCAGCTTCACTCTGTATCCCGCATATGGCAGAGTAGGCGGAGGGCACTTGAGAACCTAGTGGCACTTCGTTCCACTTCCGTTCCCCACTTTCCGCTGAATTTGAGAAAAAATAATGATTACATAAAAAATACAAATGTAGACTACATTTGTTGTAGTACCATAGTGGATCAGATAAAGTTAAAGGAAGAAAGAAAACATCAACAGCAAATATTATTTAATTAGCATAGTAGACATTGCCTTTTTTTGTATTGCCTAGAAAAACCACAATAATTGTATTATTTCTTTCAGTTATCTAATTTTACATCCAGTAACTAAAACCAGATAAATAAATTTCCTTACAATGTCCTTTCAAAACATTTCAATAAGAAATCTTAGTTCAGTTCAATAAAAAATAGACATGGGCAAGTAATCTACGTCAATTACGTATACTACAGTCAAGTGTCATCAAGCGATTATAATAATCCAATATGCTCGATGATAAATTGCCAAAGATATACAATTTTATTGGAAAAGTATCTTTTTTATAACAGACAGACTTTTTTATAACTCGCATAAATTCTCGGGAAGTACGTAAGATAGAAGTTTCGCAAAGAGCTGCCACAGTTTATCGTAGACCGTCGCGATATCCAGACTAACTGCCAGGCACTCGCCCTTATTTCCAATAGCTACAGCCCATCCATAAATTAGGTAGACCGAAAGATCTCCGGTTGAGCCGAGAGCTGGTTATTTATTAAACTCTCTATAGTGTTTGAGAGTAGGGAGGTGGTAGTAATAGGCCTGTAGTTGTTTGGATCGGATTTTTCGGGATCAGGTGATTATAAGCGCTCTCCCACGAGTCTAGAACTATGCCGACTGAAAAAGAGTGCCGAAATAGGCGCACAGATGTTAAATCAAGAGCACATGAATGGGATACAGAGCTCGTTTAACAGTTTGTTAGCTGAATTTAACGTCTGACATCGCAGGATGGACGGCGGCGTTGTTCCTTGGTCATCCATAGAGGTCGAGGCAAAGAGAGCGCACAGAAGATTGCATTTTTCTTTTGCCTTATGAACTATGATGTCATTTCCTGTGGGTAACGGCGGCAGCAAAGGCTGGCTATAAGAATATAAGCTGAGTAAAATTTACGCATCTGTTCTATGCTTGTAGTGCCAGATGTGACGAATTGTTGGGGTTCTCCGATTGCCGCGTTTAATGGGCACAACACTCCGTACGAGGCAGTGGACTTCAGAGGAGCATCGATGACAATCTGGTACTATTCAAAATGTAAAGTCAGCAGAAGTTCCAATAAAGAGACATTGTGTGGGTTGAGATTCGCGTAGGCGACTAAACCAATTTATCATAGCAAGGCCGAATACAGCCAGAGCCCACTGGCAATATGCGCAGTAAAATTTTCAAGTAGTCAAGTATATAGTACGACCGCTGTAGTGGGGACCTGTAATAACACATCGTTGACAGCCGATTGCACGTGATCCATGAGTCATCTATTTTTGCATAACCATTGTGGGACCTGTACTAGGCCTGGCATGCATAATTTCAGATTCGATCGTCGTAATCCACGGTAAGATGGTGGACAGGTCCCGATTTTCAAAGTTGACAAGACGGCAGAAACTTATGTCTTCCCTTATGAACACAGCGACCCCGGAATGAGGTATACAATTATGTTTTATTTCGTAGCCGGGGTATTTAAGGTAGGCGTGTCGCAAGCGATCTGGATTAAATAACAAGGTCTCAAGAAAGTAGAGGGCGGCATTTAAATTAGATTGTAAGACCTTGATGTTGGAAAAATCCACATTAAAAGTGATAGGGGCTGCCGTGGAACGTAAGCTTCGCTTGCATTGTACAATGTGCGTTACGCACTGTACCACGCATTACACCTCCCTAGAAGAGGGAGGTCTGTTAAAAGAATCAAGTAGAGCCTCTCCAGCATCGGAGTTGTAGTTGAGTGGAGTAGTTTCTCTCTCAGTGCCGCTTTCACATTCCAGGGAGGGGTTGGGAATGGGCACCGGAATCGGAAACATTTTGAAATGTCCCGAATTTGCAGAGAAACGGAGGACTTTACGCTATACGGTCTAAAATTTTCTCTGCTTACTCAGCTATATGTGGGATGTACTGAGAAACTGACATTTGTGCACATACCATACATATACAATTCCGTGATCCGTTTAAATAAATACTTGATGAAATAGATGACAATTATTTAATTATTTATTTGTTGTATTATAAATGTGACTCACAAGGAAGACTGATTTAATCACAGAAACATAAGATACGAGAATAGATAATATTTTGTATATAAGCTCTTGGCTGTTATTTAAGGTATTGTTACTTCGATATTGCTATAAACGAGTTAACAAATACTTTTTCAAGGTAATATATTCAGTATTCCTTTGATTATTTTATAAGTAAGTCCCATTTTATGGGGCCTGTTTTGGCATAGCAGCACAAGTGCACGACTGTGAACAAAACCGGTTGTGGGATTGATCCCCAATCGGAGAAATGTAATATTTAATATTTTCATTTCTTCGGTCTGATAAGTCGGCAAAGCGCATTTTTGACACGCTCCACCATTCAACAAGCAATACCTCCAATTCGGAGAAAAGTACGTTACCCAGTATCTTAACACTAGGTTCTTAAATTGCTTCTGCCTATGCATACACTGCTATGTGCGAAACACAGCGTGAAACTGAAAAAAAATATTTTAAGTAAGCGGTTATATACAGAGAAAATAATTTAGAAAGTGACTGAGTTCCTTTAAGAAATCTCGAGGTTTTCAATTTTTTTTAAAATGAACTACAGTTATAATTTCGTAGTTATTTTTTCCCTCCTCCTCTAAATATAAATTTCCATTATTCGGAGCATATTCTATAGGTGACTCTGAGTTCTCATTTCATGTAAAATTTTCATGATTGTAGGTCTGTGGGAGTCGTCTCATTGCAAGGTAGCTCTTATAAAATATCTTTTTCGTATGAAATAATGTAACTACAAATATGAGTTAATTATGTTTTTTTTAATTGTTTTTGTATACCTAGGAAAAAGGACTATTACAGAAAACAAACGAATTTTAAAAAGTATAATTTTTTTCAGATGAAATTTTTCCTGTCTTTTTTCGTGTTAGCTGTCCTTGCTGGGTTGAATAACTCAGCGTCTGTAGAATATGCCAGCAGAGCTAACTTGATCGTTGGCGTAGTGCAACCAGGCGACGCTCTATTACAAAGGTATATCATAATGCAAGGCAGTTTCACGCTATACTAATTGACGTGCTTAGCGTTAAGACATTCTATCTCCATTTTCAATATTCAAGATTTTTTAAAAACACGCTTGTTAGGTTGTTTCGTAGCGTAAAGCGGTTTAAGATTATTTAAATATAATTGAACCCACAACCTTTGCATATACTAGTATATGTATGGAATGATGAACGGAACGGAGTATGTTAACACTAGGTTCCTAGGTTCCCTTTGGCTATCCTGCCATAGGCTGCCATGGGGGATACAGTGTGAAGTTAAAAAAATATATAAACATTTTAACAAAGGAATACAAACATAACTCTTACGGTATACTTAGCGTAGCCATTAAAGTAACTATAGCCTAACGTAACGTAACACATAAAATTTTGCTACATACTTATCCCGTCCGGAAAGTCACAATTTGTTTACAAATCTTTGTCGGTTCAATTGGTCTGAGTTTTTCCTGAAGTTCACTTTTTCTTTTCTTAACAGTTAGCTTCTTACAAAACGGACTCACGGTCCGTACTTTCGGTTATAAAATGTTGATATATATTACTTGAAAGTAGACTTACATATGACACTACATTTTTCATATTAATTTATGTTGTTAAAAGAGGTCAGGTTATTTTAAACAATGTATTCTTTGAATTTATATTCATTAAGAACATATTTAATTTTCAGGAGAGTGGTAGCTCAGCCAGCTATACGTAACGCCGTACAGCAACAGAACTACGTATTTAATGGTTATGCTAGATCATACATATCTTCAGTGCGAGCTATCGAAAATGGCAGGCAAAACGCAAATGCGCGAATTATTGCCGGTGGAGTAGGAAGAAACAACGTCTCTATAAGACTACAGTCAGCAAGAGGAAGAGGTTTCAATTACACAATCGAAATTTATGGACGACTCTGAATATAAATGGATATATGTATAATTTCATATGATTTTAAGGCAAAATATATATCCTGTATTTATATGTAAAGTAATATGAAAACGAGTATGTATTAAAAATATGGTTCTTGACAATTTATTACAAAATTAAAACATTTCATTTGAAGAATATATATTGTTTTGTTTTTACTTATACACATCTATTACAATATTGTGTGTGTGTTATGCCTCTCCGTCAACACCGACAACTCAATCAACATCAATTCAATTCAATGTTATAGAAAAAAAAAGCAATGACAAAATTAGTATAGAGGCGCGAAACAAAGAAAATATTGGAAAAATAAGAATAATATATAGAATAATATTCTGTATATAGAATAATATTCTGTCTCACTGTCGCACACTTACTCTTACATTATTGTATAAAAGACTGCTGATGAATAAACGACGTTTGGGAGGTTCATTCGGGACACATTCTATAGCACCTATTTATTGCCCAAAATCATTTTTTTATGAGTTTGAGTACACGAGTACATATCATTAATATTGTATTCTGCAATGTATTTAAAAGTATATATTGCATTAAATAAAAAAATATATAGAAAAGACGTTAACTAAGAAAGTTTATTAGACTGTCCAATAATGAATAAAAATGTATAACATGTGTTTTATTTAGATCATTTGACGTTCATACAGGATCGACACCATTGTATTAAATAATGGATTTGTAAATCTATAGAAATTAGCAAGTATTGAGTTTCTTGCTCTTTTCATAGGACTGCTTTCCGAGATCCATTTAGCTTCCTGTGAATGAGTTTTATGTTTATTGGACAATTCAAAAATATTTACTAGGTCTATTTTAATGAAGTATCTTTGAGTCTTTTTTTGGATCAGCAAGTGCAGGTGCAGGTGTTCGAGTTGCGAGCAATGGTTTGTTTAATCACATTTGAAAGAGTTGTACACTGATTTTGACCAGCGTGAATCAGTAAAGAACAGTTAATTCCAAGGAAATAAAACTAAATATGTCTTTGTTGGCAAGGGTCTCATTAATATATCTTTCAAAATGCCTTGCCTGGAGAATTTTCTTTCCTTGCACCTGTGGTTGTAAAGTTCGCAAGAAGTAAAATTTAATATACAAATATAATAAAAATAAGTAAAATAAAATTTTCTAGATTTTATAATTAAAAAAACTTAATTATGTCCTTAAAAAACTTAATTATGTAAATTTATATTCGTGTAACTTTTACAAGCTTTTTTTCTATATCTACAGTCCTATAATTGGTGCGGTGATTGAGTCCGATTCGCATTTGACCGATTTTTTCTGGTTTTTAATGCGATTATTTATGTCTTTGGTTATGATAA
This sequence comes from Eueides isabella, assembly GCA_019049475.1. Classification (NCBI taxonomy): domain Eukaryota; kingdom Metazoa; phylum Arthropoda; class Insecta; order Lepidoptera; family Nymphalidae; genus Eueides; species Eueides isabella. The sequence goes on from CM032407.1 coordinate 6,374,731, forward strand.
AAGATTTAATAATATGTATGCAATAAGTTACAATACATATATAATAATTATTTGTTTGTAATTTTTGATGGGAACATTTTTATACCTTTATATATAATAAGCCAATTCCTTTCTGTTAATGTTAGATATATTAAAAAACTTACAGTCTTATTAAAGTAACATGGCCAAAAATAGTGAGTTTTAAAAGTTTTGTCTGTTTATTTGAGCGTTTGTACGCCCTAATCTCAATGTCATCAATCAACTCATGTGATGAAGCTAATCTCTAATATTAACTAAAAATAATTAGATCGACAAAACTAATTTTTTTTTTATTTATTTAGCTTAAGTTTTAAATTTCAACGTATAGATATTGTCTTTTGTTATAATTAAGTCCTACACTGTTTATCTGGGAGGAAAGTAATTTTTACTTACTCTTAAATTCGTCTAAATCACAAATGTTACTATTAGGTACTAATAACCAAGTTTACCGGCTTTCAAAAGTAAGCTGAGAAGTGAAAATTAATGAAACCTAAGCTTAATAATTGATCCTCAGCAGAAATACATCGAACACATTAACACCAAAATTAACAATGCATTTTTTAAGCTACAGTCTTTATATAAAAACAAGATCCTACATCAGTGAAGAATTTCAATTTAAACCAGTAGATTCACTTGTCCTGTATTTTTAACTAATGCAGTTCTGTTTTCAGCACTAGGATATACGCTATATTTATATACGCTGAGGGCTCTTCAACGGGTTCAGAACGCGTGCATTAGGTTTTGTTGTAATGTGCCGCGATGTGAACACGTAACTCCTTTTTTTAACTGCAAAGGCATACTTAACATGAGTGCAAGAATGGAGTTACAATACGCTTGTCTCATTCATAGAGTACTATGGAGTAAAAAGCCTCAATATTTGTTTGAAAAAATAAATTGGGCTAGTGATGGTAAGGGAGGCTGCTTTAAGTTCGCTGCAGTAAAAATTTGAGATGATCTACCTCCACCATTAAGGTTTAAAGTTAATGTAATTAATTTTAAAAGTAAATATAAAAATGTGCTACAAAAACGACAGCTCCATGTAGATAAATATATGAAACATATCCTTTAACAGTTTAAAATACTATTTTTAGTCTTTTCCATTAAAGCCTAACTTTATGTGATCTAAATAGAATAAATAGAATAACAGAAAATGCACACATGCCCACACGCACACACACACACGTACACTACTATAATTTTAGTTTTTAATACATAACTTGGATAAATGGTTATGTTCTCTCATTTGCAACCATTTAACATCTCTCGGGGTGCAATTTTCCTAAAGAGTAAACGAAAAACAGCGATGCTTGAGAGTCACAACTCAAGCAAACTGAGTTACACCTTTTGCCACAGTTCATGATTGTATTTCAGAAAACTGTCTTCTGCAAATTCTTCTAATTGTAAATATTCGTGGCAATAAATAAACATTATTATTATTTCAAGCGGGCGTAGCCGCTTGGGATCGCTAGTATAAAAGAAAAATAATACCTCATTTCAATTATAGTTATCGATTAATCATATTATACTTTATGGATATCTCAGGAGCTTATTGAATTTCAAGAAATTTATTAATGATAATTTTGATATAAAAACTGTTAATATATTACAACTAGAGGCCGCCGCGTAACTTCGTCCGCGCGTAAACCCTTTTTTTTATGTGTGGAAATCCTTATGGATTACCTCCATCTAGGAAAAGATGGAGGGCTGTGCCGGACTCTTACCGGCTAAAACCACTCCGGTGTCTCCTCGCACGTGAGCGTGGGGCCGCGGGACTCCGAATTCATCCGCAGCCCCTCATTAGTGCTGGCCGGGTCTCCCCAGGCCTCGTCTCCTGCGCGGGTTAATGAGGTGTGTTAACCCGTGTATCGTCCCAGAGGCGCGCACGCCCTTCGATACGGGTCTATCGAATAGGGGGCGAGGACTTCCCCAAGTCCCTCGCCCCTGGACTCATTCATGGGGGCCGGAGAAGGGCGCTGTCCGCCCTGTGCGCCTTCTGTGGCCGGCGAAGGGAGAAAAGGTTTCCCTCTCCCTTTCTGCAGTTTTTTTTGCGACATCACACCCTCGCAGAAGGATGCCACTGCGTCCCAAGACTCTGCGCTACCAACCATCCTCCACACTACGGCAGGCAGCAATAGGTCACCCCCTACTTTATTTATGAAGACACGGCGCTACTCCTCCTAAGCTATACACTTGACGAGCGTGTGTTGCACCGGTTCCTCCCCGCAATGGACGCAGTGGTGGCACCGAGCGTCCGGCTCGCCGGCGTGCCGAAGCAGCCGTGCCCCGACAGCAGCTGCGTCACCCTAAACGACAGGGAACCGTGCCTTCTCCCGAGGCAGTCCTCGAGTACTGGCCGGATCGCCCCGACGGTGTTGTGGCTGGCAGTATGGCGCTGAAGCCTTTGCCGCCATTTCGCCACCAGAACCTCAGCGCAGCGCGATCTGCTGCTGCATCGGGCTCGAGCCCCATGTCCGCTTTTCCTCGCGTCATCGATATAATGACGTGAGATGACTTTTGCCTCTAGGTCCCATAGCGGGGATCCGGCCAAGACGCAAGCCGTAGCCAAGCCAAGGTCGTAGAAAATCTTGCGATATCCGCGGACGACTCTGACGGCCATCGCCCTTTACGGTTTGCGTAGAATGGCGAGAGTGCCAGCCGTCCGTCAGGAGCTCCATACAGGGCCATGGAACGCACGATCCCTACGTACAACCGCCTACAGTCGGCGCTCGGGCTGCGTAAGTTGGGAAGCAACATTGAAAGCGCGCCCGTTGTTCCCATCAACTTGCGCGCACGTCGAGGGCCATTAATTACCATGGCCTCTGATTTGTTTAGGGCCACCTCCAGTCTCAGGCAACGGATACGGATGACCTGTGACACCGCAGCCGTGACTATCAACGTCGCTTTCCTAAACCCTGCCCAACTCAATATTATCAACCAAATGCAGGCCTGTTACCTTCATGGGTTGTAAATTGGTTGGGGCGTTCACAACCATCAACAACGTCTGCCCTCATTCGTCTGCCCGCGTTCGTGTTGCGAACTTAGCGATGAGCCAACTTCTTCCTCCACCACACACGCCACGCGTCTTCCTGCCCACCCCGCCCCCACTACTGCCATCGGCGCGGCCGTGTCGCTAGATCGCGCATTCAGTTTTCAGAAGCGATACATGTATAGGAATCTGTTTTCAGAAGCGATACATGTATTAATTCCGCGGGAACTCTGCGATAAAAAGTAGCCTATGTATTGTTCTGGGCCTTCAGCTATCTACATACCAAATTTCATCCTAATCGGTTCAGTAGTATTTGCGTGAAAGAGTAACAAACATCTATACATACATACTCACAAACTTGCGCCCGTCCACACGCAATGCTTCAAATTCGGCGGAAAGTAATGAATGGAACGGAGTATCTTAACACTAGGTTCACAAATTGCCTCTGTTATATGCGGCTCCGGCTATATGCGGGGCACAGCGAGATAACTAAAAAAATATTTTTTCTATTCTTTATTCTTCAGTAAAAGAATTATTACAACATTAGTTATTACAAGTAAGTTGTCAATGATTCATATTTTATCATATTTATCTATTAAACATATTACGGAATAAGCTATCGGGGTCTATATTTAAACGGTTTTGATTATATTAAGCTTAGCCTAGGGTTTGATAAAATTAATTAATTAACCGGTTTTTCTTTTTAATATGCCAGTTCGGCACCCCTAAACCCGCGCGGGTCCATAACTTGGCTTCTAATACTAATACGCTGACCCACTAGAAATAGATCAATCATACTTTTCTCTTCTGTTCGCTCAATGTGTACAAGTGAATTTGCTTGTGGTAAAACATCGCGTTTACCCCAAACGAATTCCCTTACTTGTAAATTTCCAATATAAGCTTTCCAGACTCATTCATTTTCTTGTCACGAAACATAAAAAAAAAAATATTTATTTCAGTTTCACATATTGTTTAACTAGGTAGGAAGTAATGAGACCATCCTAGTAAGTTACTAGTATGATACTAGTACTTGTAACAGGCGGTCCTGCTCTTCCATAACACATTATACGTTAATTGTAGTAACGAAAATAAACAAAAAACAAAATACGTTACAGCTAAGTTTAAAACTAACATAAAAATTAAAAATAAACAAAAAAAATACAAAATGAAAAATAGTAAGAGCAAGCCTGTGCATGTGTGATAAGTGTGTCTGTGTGTGTGTGTGTGTGTGTGTGTGTGTGTGTTGTGTGTGTGTGTGTGTGTGTGTGTGTTCACCGTTGCATTAAGGATTCTGTAGTGTCATAATTTAAACTTTGTAGCCAAGTTGTCAATACAGTTTTATATTCAAAAAGACATACATGCCTAGCACTCCTTCCTAACCGCCACGCGCAACTCCAACCCATCCTTTCAAATCGCCAAGTATTATTAGTTTTTCATTCTCTTTTAAACTACCTAGAATATCACTGATAAACGTCTCTACCAAAAATCCTCGAGTTCCTTCAATTATGGAGCTGAGGATACTGGCGCATACGCCGCTAAAATGAAACTCTTGTTATGCCCAGATTGAAGCGAACCCAACGTAGCCTCGCGGTGATCGTCTTGTACTTTATAACACTTACTAATTGCGATGATAATATCACATCTACACCTTGACTCACTAGCTCGCTTTTTGGTACGCCGGCCCAGAAAGCGACTCAGTTGCTCGGCAAATCGGTCATGTTATTACCTTTTCACCTGGTCTTAGTCATATAAACAACATCCAGATTTCAGTCATCCATCGCATCTAATTTTTCCATCCCTCCTTTAACATTTCACGTAGCTATTTGTAGCTGCAATCTCCACTTTCCGCCGTTTTGGACATGGCGTGTTAGGTGGCGGTCCCAAATTAGGATAGTGAATTTGACCATCTGTTTTGTTTTTCTTTATTCAAAAAATCAAAAATTATTAAGCTTTATAATAAATTTTAATATATACAAATCATTTAATTTAACTAATATGTTTCGTGAACATACTCGTATTACAAGTAATTCAGCAACGTATGTATAGATAGCGTGTTCTGTCACTGTGACGTTAGGGATAAGCTGGTTATAAATCATATAAGCTCCGACCATTGTGGATTTAAGTTTTCAGTAGTTGGCAACCATAATTATATGGAGGCCTATCACTTATAATAGACTAAATTTGTTTTAAGAAAACATTGAATAAATATTAAAAATTTACACTTCTAAAGAAAATTCCAGTGTCTTATAATATTATTTTTAATTTACTGTTAAATGAGTTTTAAATTAAACTCATTTAACAGTAAATTAAAAATAATATATTAACAACTAAAATTGTTTCTAAAAGTTAAAAAATAAAATTTTGTGACTGGGTTGGAACTGGGGATTATATATTGCAGTAGAGATAAATTAAACGAACTGTACAGTATGGTGCAGTGGAGTTCTGACTCAAGTTTACTAAAGCGGATCAGTGTTTTCTCCAAGATATTAAAAAAGGTCTTTTTGCAAGCTAAAGCTATGTATATATATAAAATAAAATTATAAACTTTGAAAATAAAATAAATACTACCTGGAACATAATATCTAGAACAACTGGCAGATAAAAAACTTATAAAGAGTCGTTAGAATTAAAAGTAGAAAATAAATTAATTAATGCAGATCTTGAAGTTGCTAATATTTTTAGATAATTATTTTGCAGAAATATCGACTTAAGTAGCGGTAACTAAAGTAAGTTCTAACTTAAGCTCATCTCCATAAGGTGCTGATAAATTATAGTAAAGTAACACTGAGAAATATACCATTAATTTTACGTTTGTACATGTAACACCAGATGAAACTATTAAATCTTTTACATGTCTTAATGTAAGGAATGGTAATATATGAGGTATATATCACCATTTTTTTATTTTTTTTATTCTATTAAGTATAACGTACGTTACACCTCACTTATCATTGTTATTTAGTAAATGTGTTGACAAAAATATTTTTTTAAAACAGGCAAGAAAAGGTATTTTTCTGAAAAATAGTAAAATAGTACCATTGATTAAGAACAGAGATAATAGTGATCCTAGCAATTATATACTTGTATCTGTATTACCATCGTTGAGTAAATTTATATAAAGAAAAAATAATCAATTGTCTGGGTATTTGAATAGACATATTATTTTAAAAAATACACTAATAATGGTTAATGCACTAATAATGGTTTTACTAGATGAAGATCTTAAACAGACGGGAGTTGCTCTCCTTAATTACGTCTATACTATCTATACCCTGGGGAAATCTCACAAAACTGTGGTCGGAGCGTTTTGTGAACTATCAAAGGCTTTTGACTGCATAGACCACGATACGTTATTACGTTACTTAGCCATTATGGAGCCAAAAGCAGTGCTCGTGATCCTATTGCTTCGTACCTGAATAATAGGATTTCAGCACGTTACTTTAAATAAAGTAATATTTTCTGGTAGCCTACTGTGGATGGGTATCCCAAAGGGATCGATTCTAGGGCCTCTTTTGTATTTAATTTTTATAACTTCTATTTTTATAACCTTTTTATTTCCTCCCCTTTTGCATTAATATTTTTGCAATGTGGTGTGATGTTCAGTAACAAGACTTCCTTATGTCTCCTCGTTTAAAAATAATAATTGACTGTAAATAAGTATTATTTCGGCATTTTTACTTCATAGTGTTTTGTTATCAGTGGTGAAGTGATTCAGTGGATAAATAAACTGTTTTAACTCTGTAAAAAGTGTTTTTATACTAAAAATCGAAATAACTTTTTTTTAACCGTCCATAATTCAACAAGTCATTCTGCGCCTAATGCAAGCGCACGGTTACGTACTACACATAACGACCATAACGTCGTGCGTGAGCTTCAAGTGACGTCTCAATCGGTCATCAACGGTGATTAAATAAATACATATACACACTGCACGAGTTTGTCTCTGGGAGGACATAAACTATTTATTATATATTTTTATTTTTTTATTATATATTATTATTATATTGCAATATTACTGAAATGCCACCTAAAAAGATATGACCTGATATACGAAAGATAAATTCACTTTGCAAAGTACGGACACCAATCATAGTTCAGCAGTTACGGATACAGACATTGAAGACGTAAGTAATGTCACAATAAATAAATGAAGACGTAAGTAATAAATAGACCTAGGGAGCGTAAGCGTTATCATGATGATGAAGTGTCAGCTTTTATGATAGAAATAAAAAAATCATTCGAGACGTTCAAAAATCAACAAAATCTAATACAAACAACGATTAAGTAGATACAAAGTCAACACAGTGACATAATAAAGTGGATGGATTTTATATCTAAACAATACGAGGAGATGAAAGACAAAATGACTAAATTAAAATAAAAAAAACAGTCACACCTAGCCTATATACATACCCTAGAAATTAAATTAGAGAACATCGAAAGATCGTAAAAATATTCCAGCCTTGAAATTAAGAACATTCCCACGTAGAATAATGAAACTAAAAAAGATCTTCTCAGCCTGGTGAAAAATATTGGGGCAGTTGGTAGTGTTACCATAGAAGATTCTCATATCCGTGATGTTTTTCGATTGAACCAGAAAAAGGGGGGTAACAAAGTAATAATAGCAGACTTTTCCTCTGTCTTAGTAAAAGAGAAAATTTTAGCCTCTGTAAAAACTTACAATCGTAGTCATGATACCAACAAGTTACACACTTCTCATCTCAAACTAAATGGAGAGTGCAAGCCGATCTATATAAGCAAGTGCTTAACGCAAAAAGCAAAATTTTTTTTTCATTTGGCTCGTGAATTTAGCTATAGCAATGGATATAAGTTTTGCTGGACGGCTCATGGTAAGGTTTCCTACGAAAAACTATAGGAGGTCAGTCTCACCGAATCTATTCCGAACAAGATCTGGAGCGTCTTCTTTCCTTGCCTAACCTGTGACTAGTTTTAAACACCATCATTGTAATACTTTGCTTTAGTGTATATCGTTTTCTATTTATTGTTAGTTTTCAAACCTCGTCAAGCGTAGTTTTATAATTTATATTTGTTCTGGTCTTAACATGACCGATTTGCCTCTCAATTCATAATCTTACACTAAGTTTTTATCACCTACTCACAAGACTCATCAACACACTATAATTCTGTGTACACAATCACCTATAACTTTTTTCTATCTCGTCTACCAGAATATTGTGAATATATATAATAGACATAAAAAACAATTAAGGTTATATTCACCAAAGAAGTGCCCTAGTGGACTAACCAGTTATAATGATTCACTTAAATTAAATATTCAATGATATAGACTCTGCTCAAGTTTGCGATACCATGATGTGTGCTCCAGAGAATCTAATTAATCATGGTAATATAACCCGGACTTCCCTAACTATAATACATACAAACATTCGTATGCTGTAACTTCGATGCTTTTACTGTTCTGCTTGAAAGAATTTGCATCTTAATATGATAAAGCGAATTTGCATCAAGTTTAATATACTAATTTTAACTGAATGTTGACTTTCTAAGTCAAATAATCCACCCTGTGTCGATGGATGGCCGTCCTCCACGTTGAAAGAAATGAAGAAAGAACAGTTTGCAAGGTCAGTGTAAATGATAAGATATTAGAACAAGTGAATGAGGTAGTATATCTGGGAAGTATGTTTAGCAGAGACGGTAGATACGAAATGGATGTGGAAAGGCGTATTGCTGCCGGTAACAGAGTTAACGGTGCCTTAGCTGCATTGTTGAGACGGCGAAACGTCAGCATAGCTGCGCGTTTGGCCGTACACAATGCAGTGTTGGTATCGACACTGTTATACTGCAGCGAAACGTGGGTATTACAGAAGAAGAATGTAAGAAAGATGATTGCTGTAGAGATGCGATCTCTTCGTCGGATATGCGGAGTCAGTTTATCTGATCGCATGTCCAATGAAGAAATACACAGAATGGCAGGTACTAGCGTGGATGTCACAGTGAGAATGAAGAAGAACGTGCTCAGGTGGTTTGGGCACGTCGAGCGAATGAGTGAAGAAAGAATGGTAAAAACGATTTATGAAGGAAAAGTGAGTGGTAAGAGAGGGAGGGGGAGACCTCGGTTGACCTTCGAAAACACAGTATCGACGATACTGGAGGAAGGTCACGTAAAAAGCATGAGGACCCCCCGGAGGGCATGTATGAAGAGGTTGATGACAGTGGACGAGGCGAAAGAGGTATGCCGAGACCGTAGCCTTTGGCGCTCCGTTCTCTCTGCCTACCCCGCTAGGGATATAGCGTGAAGCTAAGTTAAGTTAAGTAAGTACACTGTTTGCGAATATATTGGGTAAAAATATTTCATTGGCTCTAGTTTTTTTTTTAATTTGGTTTATCATAAATTTAAAACTCTTAACAGTTTACGTCGGTTGTTTAGAACACGAATTATTAAAAAAATGTTTTCTGCGAATGGTTTCGCGTATTTATGCGCAAAAAGCAAACTTCTTACTACCACGCATGCTTTCCTGCACTTTTCTTTGTTATTCGAAAACATCGGAGGACGCATGGAACGAATTTCGTAAGTTGGTCAATGTATTAAATGGGCCACTGTTATGTAGAGAAAAAATCATACTCCCGCCATTACACATTAAGTTGGTTTATAAATTGTATGATAAAACAGTTTGTCAAAGCGTTGGACATGGAAGGAGAATGTTTTAAATATATTTGTACAACATCTTCTAAGCTGAGTACGGAAAAGTTAAAAGCTGGAATATTCGACGGTCCTCAAATACGAACATAAAAGACGAAAATTTCACAAAAGCTATGACTGATGCTGAACGTGAAGCATGGAAAGGTTTTGTGTTATTATTAACAAACTTTTAAGGTAACTATAAAGCACCAAATTATATAGAAATTTTGCAACAGATGTTGGAAAGCTTCAAGAATTTGGACGCAAATATGACAATAAAGCTACACTTCCTCCACAGCCACCTAGATAGATTTCCCAACAATCTGGGAGATTACAGTGAAAAAAAAGGGAGAATGCTTCCACCAAGACCTATAAGTGACGAAAGAAAAGTATCAGGGCAGATGGGATTGTCACATGATGGCAGATTACAGCTGGTCCTTAAAAAGAGATTGTTGTCCCCAAATTAAAAATTAAAGCTTATAAAAGGCGTTTCTTTAAATAATAAATAAAGTTTAAAAGTGTGTTCTCTCTTTTTATTTCTACGTTAATTAATTAAAAACTTTAACAATAAACAGTGACACTTTGGTAATAAATAAATGAAATTAAAAAAATATACTAACTGTTTCATTCTGTTTTTTGTAGTCAAATAGGAAAATAAAGATTAAAAAAAAACTAGAGCCAATATTCCAAAACCATTCACTAATTTCTAAATTGTATGCATAAAATTATTCGAAACTACTTTCACATCAAGGGCAACAAAACCGTTGTTGACCAGTGTAATATAAGTGAATTTTGTGATAGCCTAGACTTGTGTCTTTTATCTCTCCAACAGGTTAGGACTGTAACCTTAATTGGTGACGTAAATATAAATATAGCTCCAAATAATTCTGACTCTAATAGTGGCACATATTTAGATATGATGGCGTTCCATGGTATTTTAAGCGCTCCTAATTTTCCGATTCGAAACGAAAGTTGTATACAGAAATGTAAGTACATATATTTTAGACTCCTAAGTTACTGATCATGCACCTCCTACGTGACTTATGTTTACGATCTAACATTAAATACCATAAGTCCATAATAGCTTCCTCTAGAATAAACTATTTATCGCTACTTCAAGCACTCACTGACATTGACTATGCGTGTGTTTTTAACTCTAGGGATGCGAATACAGCCGCTTCTCTCCTTACGTACATAATCTCCGAAGCTATAACTGCTCACTCTAGATTAATTAAAATTTCACATCGAAAACGTCCTATCAAACCATGGTTGACTCTGGGTCTTGTACGATGTATTAGACACCGTGACAAATTGCACCAAAAAGGTAAACGTGACCCTGTCAATGCTATAGTGCGAGTATCTTACACCAGATACCGTAACTTTTGTACAAATTTAATTAAAAATTGAAGGTTACCTATGAAAAAAATAATCCAAAAAGTACGTGGAGTACCATCAACAGGATTACCAACATTAAGCAGTCCTCACCCTCTCCCACTACCTTATTGGATTTACATCCTGATCCTCATGCTTCTGTTAATATAGTTAAGAATTATTTTGCTGAAATTGGTGCATCCTATGCTAATGCCATACTCAAAAAGAGTCCTGACAACCAATGTTCTGAAATTGTCATCAATAACGTACAAACACTTCTTTCAAACGACTCTATGGTTTTATATAATACAGACATTAATGAGGTCAAGACTATTGTCTCTAACTTAAAAGAGGACGCTGCTTCAGGTATAGATGGTATTCTTACATCTGTAATCAAAAAATTTAGCATCTGTTTAGCCCCTGCTCTTACGCTAAATGCGTATAATACATGTTTTACAACCGGCGTTTTTCCTGACATATTTAAAAGGGCTCTTATTCATCCCATCTACAAATCTGGCGACAGAGACAGTGTCAATAATTACAGACCTATATTGATTCTTCCAGTTCTTTCTAAGATTTTAGAAAAGATACTAAATAAAAGATTGACACAGTATCTTTACTACAATAATACTATTGCTAGCAATCAATTTGGTTTCATTAAAAACAAATCCACAGAAGATGCTACTTTGCTGCTCACAGAAATTATAGCTAAACATTCGGATAATAAATCAAAAGTTATAGGACTTTTTCTTGATTTATCTAAGGCATTTGATACTGTCTCTATACCCATATTGCTAAACAAAATGGAAGCTTTCTGTATACGTGGTATAGTACTAGATATCTTTCGATTATATCTAACCAACCGTTCTCAGTGCGTTAAAATTTATCAATTCGTAAGTGACAATGCATTTATTTATTTTGGAGTTCCACAAGGAAGTGCACTAGGCCCTACGCTTTTCTTGCTGTACGTAAACCACCTATGCAATATGTCGCTATCTAACTGCAATATTATTGCATTTGCAGACGACACTGTGTTACTAGTCCATGATAAATATTGCATTGATGCCAAAAATTATGCGGAAAATGCTATTAGATATGTTATACGATGGTATAATTCTAATTTATTAACAATAAATATTGATAAAACTAAATTTATAGCATTTTCTCAACGTCTCAGCTCCCAACCTCCTGCCAATTTTTCTATTTAAACTCATACTTGCTGTCTCTAAGATGATTATAATTGCTGCTATCTTCCTCGTGCTTCTAATATTAAATAAGTGATCACCGTCGCCCACGGTCCCGAGTAACTCCAGAGGAGCTAAAGAAGCGTTGCCGTCCTTTAAATTGGAAGGGCACGGGGGCCCGGCATTACCTAATGCGAAACGCAGTGGCCAAAGCCACTACTTAACGCCGGTTTTAAATGCCGGGGGTGGTAATAATCTGGTCGAGTCTGCCCATGCGTGTTGCCATTACTGGCAACATGACTCTAGCATACGCACTTTAGTCGCCTCTTACGACACCATCAGTACCAGGGTGACCCTATTCTAAGCCGGAATCACACGGCAAAAAATCTGGGCGTTACTGTAGATTGCTGCCTAACGTAGTCACTTCACATGCCGTATACGCAAACTAATCCCCGTATTTAGAAAACTTAGAAACTCAGGCAGGGTAGGTAGAGGGAACTCGGAAACCTAGTGTTTAGACACTCCGTTCAACTTACGTTTCCCACTTTCCGCCGAATTTGAGACATTGCGTGTTGAGTGGCGAAACTCAACGCCGCGCTTTGCCTTATTACCAGAGTGAAGAAATTAAACATTAAATGTTTAAATTGAAAATATTAAATATTTCATTTTCTCGACGGGGATCGAACCCAGAACCTGTCGGTTACAGTCGCTAGTCTTGTGTCGCTGCGCCACGACAGGCCTCATGCGACTCTGAAATCCTATACACCGTGTATCATGCCCTCGTACAAAATCTTCTATAAAAAAAAATTAAAACCTGGATCCAGAATTTGACCTACATTGAAACCGAAAATTTTCTTCTTAACTGAATTTTTAACTTACACTAACAACACACACACACACACACATACACACACACAAACGCACACTCTCACATACTATACACGGAAAAAATGGGTTCGCATGTACATTCAAGTTGATGTAGCAAGATTGACATACCTAATTGTTTTGTTGATATTAGAATAACATAATTTAAGTAGCATGTTATTTTTTTAAAATAAAATATCTGTTCTGATTTGCTTCTTTTTTTTATTTTCATTATATTGTGTAACTTTAACAATTCTTATATTTAAAACGTCCTTAAAATTGTAAAGGGGTAAAGATGTTGGTGGCTGTGACACAGTTTATACTAGTACGGCTACCAACGCACACCTCTCAATTATAGAGGAAATTTGTAACAACTTGTAATTTGGTAAATAAATAAATATTATTATTATTATTATTTATTGTTGGCTGGTGATATTTCGTTGAATTTTAAAATAAGAAAGACAACTATGACGAAGTGAATAGTGCACTGTTGCAATTACTTCATGAATTCGCAATTATTTATGTTGGAAATCGGGGGACGTCCCAGACGATTGAAGACACCCAGACGACGTGCAGTTATCGTGCCTTTTTATAAAGGTTCACAGATAGCATGCGCAAACTATAGGGCTATCAGTTTGATTAGCTTAGGTAGTAAAGTGTATGCTAAAATATTAGCGAGAAAAATGCAAGATAGGGTTGTAAGAAAGAGATTATGGGAGATACTGCCCCCGTACAATGTGAGCGAACCCTTACTGCAGGCTGTAAAATCTCTTTACAGAGATTACTCAGCCTGCGTGCAAGTAGGACCTGGAATGTCGCCTTGGTTTGACATCCAATCAGGTGTTAAACAAGGTTGCGCCATGTCAGCTTGGTTGTTCAATTTGTCTTAGTACTGTATTGGTTACCACTCTGAAAGAAGGATGCACGAATAATGGTCTAAGCCTGAATACGAATAAGACGAAGGCTCTGATATTTGAAAGAAATGAAGAAAGAACAGATTGCAAGTTCAGTGTAAATGATAAGATATTAGAATAAGTGAAGGAGGTAGTATATCTGGGAAGTATGCTTAGCAGAGACGGACGGGACGCATACGAAAAGGATGTGGAAAAGCGTATTGCTGCCGGTAACAGAGTTAACGGTGCCTTAGCTTTATTGTTGAGACAGCGAAACGTCAGCATAGCTGCGCGTTTGGCCGTACACAATGCAGTGTTGGTATCGACACTGTTATACTGCAGCGAAACGTGGGTATTACAGAAGAAGAGTGTAAGAAAGATGATTACTGTAGAGATGCGATCTCTTCGTCGGATATGCGGAGTCAGCTTAGCTGATCGCATATCCAATGAAGAGATACACAGAATGGCAAGTACTAGCGTGGATGTCACAGTGAGAATGAAGAAGAACGTACTCAGGTGGTTTAGGCACGTCGAGCGATTGAGTTAAGAAAGAATGGTAAAAAAGATTTATGAAGGAAAAGTGGTAAGAGAGGGAGGGAGGAAGCCGCGGGCGGCTCTCTAGTATGGAAAAAAAAATATTACCTTATGGTTTATAATAATTATGGGTTAGTCAAATAATACTGTATTGATGACTTATGAGCATATTGAGTTGAGTTCAGAAAAATGTTCGAAACATATTGTTGTATGGCAAGTAAGTAACATTTAGTGTTGTTACCAGAACGAGAAAATTAATTTAAGCCAGACAGCTATTTTGTGCTTTTCTGCACCACGAGAGTCTCATTTACGGCTCAATTTTTGTTAATAACACTTATTTATTATGATGAGAAATTTTATATTAAGTGAAAGAGGATAGTTTAGACGCTTACTATTTGTAACCGTATTAACAAAAATAATTCACTAATATTTTGAAAATAGTAAAATTTGGGCTTGGCTATGCAAGGTAAGTAGAGTAAATTTATATTAGCAGTAGCTAGTGCAATATTAGAGCTGCCTAGCAAATATACGGTAGCCACAGAGAACCGTATCAGGAGAATTCAGCGGTACGATATCTGGATATCTCTTTTGTCTTTGCCAATGTCATCAACCTAGTCGCTTTGACATTACTAAAAGAGAGACTCTAACCATACGCTTATGAAATATAAAATTAATCTTATTTTCATGATTGTTCCCGACTTATTTTTGCATCAATAAAAATTTAAGCGACCAATGGTTTAACTATTTATATTTATGAGAGTTACACTGAGATACCTTATTGCTCGTTGTTCTTCTTTTCCTGATGGTTGCCTTAGTTTGAGAAATTGCATGTCGAGTGGCGGAACACAACGCCGCACTGTCTTACCGAAGCTAACAATTGAAATTTACTATTTCGTATGGAGATCGAATCAGAACAACATGTTAACGTGCGAAGATTTTAACAGTTTGTAGCGTTTACGTCCTAACGCTACGCAATGGACGAGGTCCATTAACAAGCGCCGACATTATTCTCTGGTTGGCAGCACTGTGAAGTGGTATAAAAATCTCTCTTGGACTTCTGGTCTCGTATAGTATACATATGAAAAGTTTTATTTTTAATACATTTATATTATTATATTAATGTTAAATCAAAATCGTGTTTGATATCACCGTCTCAACTTGGGGAAGAAATTAAATAACGAGGCGGGGATAAGTTGTGGAGGACTACAGTGTTCCCGAAATACTATATTCCCTATATTGGTCACCTATGTTTAAAGCACGACGCCTGTCTTACTTGTCTTCTCGGAGGGCAAACGCATCAGCCCATGGTCCTGTGCTCGTCTCCGGCAGCATCAGAGCACTCTCCTAGGCTGGATTTAAATTCGGTCGGGGATTATGTTCCACTCACAACACGAAAAAGCTATTTGGCCGATTAATTAAGATTTTTTGTACATAGTGTGTTGTCTAAATAAGTATAAATTGCTTGTTTTACTAAAGTATTTCGTTTTAACGGGACAAATAATAACAATTTACGACTAAACAATTATTACGTATTCTTAACTCAGCTTCACGCTGTAGTAGGCAGAGGGAGTTTGGGAACCTAGTGTTAAGACACTCCATTCCAATTCCATTACCCACTTTCTGCCATTTGGCATTTGGCAAGGCGTGTTGAGAGGCGGAACTCAACGCCGCGTTTTGCCTTGTACCAGAGCGAAGTAATGAAAACATTTAATATTTGAAAATGAATATTAAATATTTCATTACCTCGAGTGGGGATCGAACCCAGAACCTGTCAGTTGCAGTCACACGCTTGAGCCGCTGCGCCACGACAGGCCTCATTACGTATTTTTTATGTATATATCTTTCGTATATGAATTCCTTATATCAAGTGAGAGAGTGTGCAAATCAAATAATAATATGAATTCTATGTCATAAAAAAGATAGCTTATATTTCAAAGAAAATTGAATATCTTTATTAATTTATCACAAATCATGTCGGATTATTATAATCGGTTGACTACATAGTGCCCGTAATTGACTCAGATTATTTATTACAGACAATAAATGTATCAAAAATATACATGTATTCATTATGAATACATGTATATTTTTGACAAGTTATGTCTTTTACTGTAGGGGTCTGAAGAAAATTATTCAGAGCAAAATTCACGTTTTTAGGATACTGAATTTGGTCAAATTTACTTCAATTGAGTGGTTATATATAGAGAAAAGAATTTAGAAACTCAGTAATAGTAACTTTTCCCTTTCTGGGAAAAGCTTAAAGACATAACATGATCTTTAAGCTTTTCCTAGAAAGGGAGAAATTACTAGTTTTTACTTAACTGAACTAGGCTTTAATTAATTTTTAACTTACTAACTTAGCTTCACGCTATATCCCTAGCGGGGTAGGCAGAGAGAACGGAGCGCCAAACGCTACGGTCTCGGCATATCTCTGTCGCCTCGTCCACTGCCATCAACCTCTTCATACCTCCAGGGGAGTCCTTATGCTTTTTATGTGAGTTTCCTTCAGTATCGTCGATACTGTGTTTTCGAAGGTCAACCGAGGTCTCCCCCTCCACTCTTACCAATCACTTTTCCTTCATAAATCTTTTTTGCCATTCTTTCATCACTCATTCTTTCGACGTGCCTACACCACTTGAGCACGGTCTTCTTCATTCTTACTGTGACATCCGCGCTAGTACCTACCAATCTGTGTATCTCTTCATTGGGTATGCGATTAGCTAAACTGACCCCGCATCCGCGACGAAGAGATTATATAGTATAGAGATAGTATAGAGATTATATAGCATGTTTATATAGAGGATTATATAGCATGTTTATATATAGGATATATAGCATTTTTTTAGTAATAATAAAAATATTTTATTATTGATTTGTATGGCAAATGAGCGAAAAGTAAACAATTTAAATAAATATTTCAATTGTTAACAAATCGAACTCAAAATGTGTTTTTTCTACGCAATATGTCTACTATGCTAAATAAATACCATTTGCCAATGATGTTTTTTTAATTTATTTAACTTTAGCTGGTCCACTATGGTTCTTCAACAGATATTCTATATTTTTAATTTTTATATATGCGTTATTTTTGTAGTTTACTTGGACTGCGACAGGAAAAGACATGTCAACATAAAAAAAAACGTTGATTCTCATTGTATTTTTTTCATTTACCTTCAATTTCAATGTTTACATTACTCTTATGTTTTATAAGTAATAAAAATATGAACCTTAAAAAAACACAGTTAAAGTACAATTCAAACTCGTCCACCAAAGGGTTCGTTCGTCGTCGTCGTTTCTGCCCCAACGGCCATCAGTTCTCCTTGCTATGTGTTCTGGCCTCTGCCACTTTAGCTACGCAATTCTTCGAGCAATGTCGGTAACTTTTGATCTCCTAATAAACCAAGCAGTAATACCAAGCATGGCTCTCTCCATTGCCCGCTGAGTGACTGACCACTAGTTAGCGACCACCACGTCTTGCTCCCGCATGCCATTACTGACAGGGTTCCTTACCAATTTCAAAATTATAGATTAACAAAAACTATACATTTTCTCAAGCAATCTGTGTCAGTTACGTCAAATTCAGTGTCATCGACAGAGAATATCAGAGATAAGCTGATCTGTGATAAATTGATAAAAACATGTTATTTTTTTTTAATATTTTCATTCGTTATTACTTAGAAATAATATTCTATGCGGACGAAAACTTCCACAATACTTTTTTGGGTATAAACGCTACTACACCGTCGAATGCCCCCAATATCTATTTGTCCCTTAGATCTTTCTTGTACAGACAATGACTAGTTAATTATAAATATAGATAAAATATTATCTTTAATTACTGTTATCGTTTAATTATAAGTATACTGTAAAGACAAACAATATACCTACATGTATTTAAATAAACAGTAATCAAAGATCAAAGTATACACTTTGATGATTAATTAGTATCTAAAGAGATTAGTATTTGAAATGAAATTTTAGTCATATAAAGCAACAATAAATATAAACACTTGTTGTAAACTGGCTTCTTCCGCGTTGCGAAAAGAAAAAAAAATGATTAAAAACAATTAAAAACACTGAAGTTAATTTGACACTAGGTTGGGGGCTATATTGAAGCGATGATTTATAACAATTCGGACCAGCAGTTTTTTAGATTATTAAATTCGTAGAGATATTATTTTATCCTTGTTTATTTTTGTTAGCTTAAAAACGCATTAAGCTTTATAATAGTAATTTTAAATATCTACAGATGTGAAATTAAGATTTAACAATATTTATATAACATTTAATTTTTTCTGCCACTCAAAAATTTAAATTTAATGTCTCCAATTGTAACGGAACAGAGGAGAATATTATTTTTTACGGATAGACTGTAATGAATTTAACAATTGAGTATTTAGTTATTGTAAACGTGACTCAGAATGATGACTGATTTAATCACAGAAACATTTGATACGAGAATAGATAGTATTCAGTATATAAGCCCTAAGCTGCTATTTAAGGTATTGTTATTTTGATATTGTAATAAACGTGTTAACAAATACTTTGTCAAGGTAATATAATCAGTATTCCTTTTTATATATTTATAAGCAACTTTTTGTGGGGCATGACATGATGCAGGAGCACAAGCGTGCGACCGTGAACGCAACAGATCCCCAGTCGGAGAAATTAAATATTTCATATTTTCATTTCTTCGATCTGGTAACGAGGAAATGCACAGTGTTGAGTTCTTCCACTCGACAAACAATGCCTTAAATCGGCGGAAAGTAGGGAACAGAGTGTCTCAACACTACGTTTACAAACAAAAACAAACGTTTACAAATGCCTCTGTCTACCTTGCTGTGTGAAACTGAGAAAAACAACTAATTTCACTTTTATTTACATTTGTGCACTACTGTCAGTCTATCTAGTACCATTAATTGTATTATTTAAATATTTGTTGAAGAGTTTTATCATACTAACGAAAAACGCTATTTCAGAAAATGTATTAAATATTAAAGAAGCGGACTTGAACCTGCGCCTCTCACATACAATCCCAAGCTGCGTTACTTATGAATTATATATAGGATGCGACGAAACTAAAAATGCACTCATTTTTTCAGATGAAATTTTTCCTGTCTTTTCTTGTGCTAGCTGTTGTTGCTGGCTTGAATAACTCAGCGTCTGTACAATATTCCAGCAGATCTAACTTAGTCGTTGGCGTAGTGAGTCCGCGCGATGCGCTGTTACAAAGGTATATTTATAATATGACACAGTTTAAACCTTTACTTAGAAAAGTGAGGCAGTTTACGGATGTTGATACTGCTCGTATAGTTAGAGTATTGTATTTTCATAGCATATTGTCCTATAGTGTATTCCTTTGGGGCAATACTGCTGATATCGAATTTATATTCGTAATTCAAACAAGAGTAGTTCCGGCCATTTACAGCATAGTAGCTCGGGAATCCCTAAGAGAAATATTGTGACGTGACGAATCCCTATTGTGACGTTTTAAACGTCACAATAGGTCTCGAAAATATGAAATAATACATATACATATTTTAAAAGCACAATCACACGATTCTATTTTGTTTATATGTATAAATGAATAAATATTTTAATTTTAAGTTTCTCGCCGTATCTTATAGGAAAATAGAGAGAATATTTTTACTGTTTTAAAGTGTTATTCTACTTAGGTCAGAAAATACTAAACTTAAATTTAAAAAACGTATAAAATTTTTTAACGAAGCAGGGTTTGAACCTGCGCCTCTGGAATACCGTTCCAGCGCTCTGACCAACTAAGCCATTCGTTCTCACCGAGCTCCGTCGAAATTTTTATACGCTTATTACAACTTATTTATGTTGTTAACATCTCTGTAGGGAGATTTTTACAAATTTCCGCTACCCAAAGACAAATCGTAAGAATTATCGTTTGGCAAGAGAGAATACTATTTATTTTAATATTTTTACTGTTTTAAAGTGTTATTCCACACTTAGGACAGAAAATACTAAACTTAAATTTAAAAATAACACTTTTTTTTATAAGTATTATTATTTTGAATATATTCTTTTAAATAATATTAATTAAGATAATATTAAATTTCCAGGAGAGTGGTAGCTCTACCAGCCAGAGCTAACCTCGTACAGTATCAGAACTACGTATTTAATGGTAATGCGCGCACAAACATAACTGCAGTGCGAGCTAACGAAAATGGCAGGCAGAACGCATCCGCGCGAATTATTGCCGGTGGATTAGGAAGAAATAATGTCACTATAAGACTGCAATCAGCAAGAGGAAGAGGTTTTAATTACACAATTGAAATTTACGGACAACGTTAAATGTATAAATGGATTATATGTACAATATCTTTCCATTTTAAGACAAAATCTACATCCTATATTTATGTACAGTATGAATACGAGTATATATAAAAAATATTGTTATAACGCATTATTATATAATTAATAGAAGTCATTTGAAATATATATAATGTTTAATTTTTTTATATGCATATTCCCTCGCCTTTATGTCTTATGAATTAACTCAGCTTCACGCACATGGCAAGGTAGGCTGAAGGAACTTGGGAACCTAGTGTTAAGACACTCCGTTCCACTTCCGTTCCCCACTTTCTGCAGAATTTGAGGCATTGCGTGTTGAGTGGCGGAACTCAACGCTTATGAATTAAGGTTGCCTATAAGAGATGGTTTATACATTTCTTGTTGTTACCGTTAATATTTTTTGGGTGTACAATAAATATCCAATAAATAACATTATTATAAATATACAATAAAGAACATTATTATTATTATTGTTATTACAATGTTGTGTACAATGTGTGTCTGTCAACCATGTCATAACCTGTCCATGTTATAAAAAACAGTGACAGTTATACGATAGAGGTGCGAAACAAAGATAACATTCTTATTCTGCTATAAAAAATGCATTTTCTTGGTTTACTCTGAATCGAAGAACACTTTCGTACACTGACTTTTACACTGTAGTAAAAAGACTGCTTATGAATAAACGACATATGAGATTTATTCTGGACACATTCTATCACGCCTACTTACTGTTCAAGAAATAAATTATTTATGGGTTTGAGTATACATATCTATAAAATTAAAAGTTACTGTATAAACGAATATAATTGGAATTTACACTGTCGAAAAATAAATATTTTTCGACAGTGTAAATTGAAAAAAAATCTTCAAATGAAGCATAAAAATGTGTTTTGTTAAGATCGTTCGAATTTTTTACAAGATCGACATCACTTTATTAAATATTATCCCTCAAAAATAACAGTAAAGTAGTACCATTGTTTAAGAACGGAGGAAATAGTGATCCTAGCAATTATAGACATGTATCTGTATTGCTATAATATAAATATATATATATATATATATATATATATATATATATATATATATATATATATATATATATATATATATATATATATATATATATATATATATATATATATATATATATATATATATATATATATATATATATCTGTATATATATATATATATATATATATATATATATATATATATATATATATATAAATATTGTATTGCAAAATATTTTTGATCAATTATCTTTATATTTGAATAGACATAGTATTTTAAATAATGCACAGTATGGTTTTACTAGATGCAGATCTGCAACAGAGTTGCCCTCCTTAATTACATTTATAACGCTTGGGAAAACTCACAAAATGAAGACGGAAAAAAAACTATGACGAAGTGAATAGTGCACTGTCGCAAATACTTCACTGGTATAATAATAATAATTTAGTATTAAACGCACAGTAAACAAAATGTATAGAATTAGATTAGAATATGCCGAATGTTAGGAAAGAAAAGCTTAATTTAAGCGTGGATAATACAATTCTTAATTTTTGTGATACCGCTGTATATTTGGAACTTACTCTAGATTTGAAACTACAATGGGACCCCCATCTGCCTTCTCTTGCGGACAGACTGAGATCCGCTGCAAATGCTGTTAGAAAAGTGAGGCAGCTTACGGATGTTGATACTGCACGCCTAGTCTACTTTAGCTATTTTCATAGCATATTGTCCTACGGAATATTACTCTTGGGCAATGTTGCTGATATTTAATCTATATTCGTAATTCAAAAGTTTGACCACTCCTAGTTTTCGCCTTCAAAAATTAGTAAGTCTTTTATGGGACATTGTACACGTATGTGACTGGAAATAACCAACCACACATGCCTACTAACTCACAAAGGATATTCGCTGCAATATATATATATATATATATATATATATATATATATATATATATATATATATATATATATATATATATATATATATATATATATATATATATATATATATATATATATATATATATTGCAGCGTATATCCTTTGTGAGTTAGTTTCCAGTCACAGGGAATTTAAAAGGTTGCGGTGGAGGTCCCGCAGGGCGCTGATTTAACGGAGCCGGCCAGTTAGGTGCAGTGATGTTATGAGGTTTTGCAGGGGTGAATACTAATGGTTGTAATGAAGAAACTGGTTTAGGGGTTGTGTTAATTTTAGCAGCGTCATGTTGTTGCAAATACATAACGTTGAGTTCCTTCTGAACGAACTTAAGAGCTTTCTCAATAGTATCCGGGCGCATAAATCGTACACGCGATCCTAACGGTTCTTTTGCTTGCCACGTACATATGCTTGCATAGTGCTTTTTTATAAAGCTCTCGGGGCTGCCACGGGCGCTAGAATGATTTCTATACACGGCCAGGCAAAAGAGGCTGGTTTCCCCACCACGATTACTCACCAAGCCAGCGTCGCTGTGACTTTTATTCTTGGGCGTCAGCGATGGAACTTTCTCTTGCGTCTCTCGCCAGCTTCGAGTTGCGGTCGATTATTAGTTTCGGGGCCGCTAAGATTAAATCGGCGAAGGAAATTCACAAAAAACATTGTCAAGTGTGCTCCGGGATGGTGCGCAGATGGGTCAAGGACTTAAAAAACGGCTGAACAGATGTCTACGACGAAGCCCGCTAATGCTGACAAAAGGAGTGCTTTTTTACCATGACAACACCCGACCGCGCACCGCCAATCGAACCACAGCCCTCATCGAGGGATTTAGATGAGAAATGGTGTCTCATCCACCTTAAAGTCCAGACTTAATATCAAGTGACTTCTCCATCTCTTCCCTTAGTTGAAGAAAATCCTTGGCGGAATCCAATTCCAGACGGATGAAGAGTTATAAAACGTAAGTTTTCTACACGGACAGGCGGCAGAGATCTACGACTCTAGTTTCTAGAAGTGGGTGCATCAAATACAAAAATGCACAGAACGCAACAGCGATTAAGTAGAAAAATAAAATGAATACTGAACTTTTCAAAAATATACATTTAATTGCAATTAAATCAGTTTTTTGATGTACAAAAAATCGTGGGACTTATTTTACGGACGTACCTCGCATAATAAAACGGCAAAAAAAAGTGTGTTTGAACATTCATTTTTTTTTTTGGAAAAGACAAGGCAAACGAGTGATGGTGAGTTAACCGTCGCCCACGGCCCAGTATAACCTGCTTCCGTTTCCGTGTGGAATGTTTGTTTCTTTGTAAGTGTGTAACTTGTCTCTATCAGTTGTTTGTGTGTTCTTAAAAATAGCGGTAAACGGTTTTACTTTTATATTTGGCAATGATGTTGTGTGTAAAAATGTTTGTTTTATTTAAATAGGAGTTACATAGAACTACAGTATGAAAACTGCCTACGTTTACATTCCGCTACTTGTTTTTTCATAAACTAATTTGTCGGTATAGCAATGCATTATATTCCTACGAGCATTATTAAGTTATATTATTTTGTAAGAATGATCATTCCATATTCCCACATCGAGGTGAAATCATCGTTCGTAGGGTTAATTTTTTTAAAAGTTAAATATAATTAAAGTTTTTTTTAAATCATTTCGGTTTTTTTTAAATCCTCCGTCTGTCGCAAACGTAATTGGCGCAGTCGGTAGGGTATTCGCGGGAGGTTTTAAGACCATATCTTAAATCGATAATCGCGTGTCATCTGGGTTGGCTATCAAGCACCGTTCCGGATATTCTGAACCTGCGTACCTGCTGCAGAGCAGAGGGGGAATCCGAAAATCGACTCACAGAGAGAACCAGAAATACTGTATATGTAATTACACTTGAATTATTCTCGTTTTGCTCCTTTATATCTTAAACTTTAAGTTCGCAGGACCATGAATCGCGCCAGGCCTGCAGACAATTAGCCGATAGTAATAGATATATCGTAGGATTAGGCAACTTAGAATTAGGTAATTTAAAATCAAATAAAGTTAAATTAATAATGACGCAGTATAATCCAGACAAAATTTTTAAAGCCCTCTGCTTAGTCCCGGAATTTGATGGAAACCCTATACATTAGGTATATGCTCGTTACACAATACGTTAACAGTAACCCTAGTAGCGAGTTTTCCAAACTTTGTTTGATAAACGGGATTTTAAATAAAATAACTGGTACAGCTGCTTGCACTAATAACGCAAACGGTATATCCGAAAGTTGGCTAGGTATACGAACAAGCCTAATTAATAATTTTTCGGAGCAACGTGATGAAACCGCTTCGTAGAATGACCTCTCCATAGCGACTCAAGGCAATAAAACACCACAAGAATTTTATAACCATTGCCAAACTTTATTTAGCACAATCATGACATACGTGACCTTGCATGAGAGTTTACCCACAACAGTAGAAGCGAAACGAGAGCTTTATAAAAAAGTCACTATGCAAGCATATGTACGTGGCAAGCAAAAAAAACCGTTAGGAACGCGTGTACGATGTATGCGCCCGGATACCATTGAAAAAGCTCTTAAGTTCGTTCAGGAGGAACGTTATATATTAACTTAACGTTATATATTTGCAACAACGTGACTCTGCTAAAATTAACACAACCCCTAAACCAGTTCCTTCATTATAACCATTAGTATTCACCCCTGCAAAACCTCATTACACTGCACCTAACTGGCCGGCTCCGTAAAATCAGCGCCCTGCGGGACCACCACCGCAACCTTTGAAATTCCCTTTGACTGGAAATAACCAACCACACATGCCTACTAACTCACAAAGGATATTCGCTGCACCACCACCAAATTATAACCCTCGTAGTAATATTTTTATATTACCACCTCGAAATAAACCACCTCAAGGTCCTCAACCTATGAGTGGTGTCCAACGCTTTATACCTAAGAATTTACCTTTGAATGACAATAATCCCACGCCATTGAATTATTTTAGACCACGGGAAATGAATGTTAATAAATGTGCGACATATGACGACCCTTATTACAACTATTGTTATAAACCAGTGTACAATTTCCATACAGATTATTACGACGCTGACTTTGCACCCGGATGTTATCATGACTTAAATAATTTAAATATGACTTCTGAAAATAATTCTTTTGATTCTCAAATACAAATAGCCGAAACCGAGCAAAACCAGCAGGATTTTCACGAGGTTTCGAAATTACCAAAACCAAAATAGAATTAAATATTCAGACACAAAGACAGCTTACGTATATACAAATAGAAAATCCACCTTTAAAATTTTTAATAGATACTGGTGCTTACCAATTGATTATTAGTCCCGAGGCCGTCGAGAAATACTTCGCTCACTTTCCGTTAAAATTCGATCCATTTGAAGTAACTAACATACACGTGACAAACAGAAATAATTATTCCATTGCATTACCGTGCTTTGCAGAATTTGATGAGGCCACTAGTATTAAATTATTCGTATATCGGTTTCATGAACACTTTCATGGACTAATTGGTTTAGATTTATTAAGTAACTGGGAAGCTCGTACAAATTTAAAAGAACGAAAACTGCTCACAAAAATCGCTTCGAACCCGATTTGAATGTGTAACTCGTGTAATTTTAACTTATACGGAGACGTTATTCCCGCTAAAATTATTCGTGTTCCTGTCGATATTTCAGGAGGCGACGCCTTTATTAGTAAACAAATATTATGTAATTGCATTATTCATGAATGTATTAGTTCTGTAAGTAATAATCGTTGCTATTTAGAAATCGAAAACTCGACACCAATGGATACTATGATTATGATTCTCGCTCGATCGCCCGGCGCACACGGATTTATTTACGCTGAGTATACGAGTACTTAAGAACTAGAGACTCGCACACAATATGTCATTTCACGCTAACGTACAGACCACTTAAACCCAGAGGAAAAGGCTAATCTCGTAGCTCTTTGTTCTCGGTACTCCGACGTATTTAAGTTGAGGATGAACGGTTAACTTTCACAAACAAAATTAAACATCGAATTCGAACTACTGACGAAGTACCTGTACACTCTAAAAACTACCGATACCCCTTTGTGCATAGACAAGAAGTTAAATCTCAGATAGAAATAATGTTAGGTCAGGGAATTATAAGATCCTCCGAGTCCGCTTGGAACTCGTCTTTTTGGGTTGTACCAAAAAATTTAGATGCCTCCGCAAGGCAAACACACGTACAAGTTAGAGAAATGTCAATACTTTACCACCCTTGATTTAGCTAGTGGGTTTTATCATGTCAAAATTGACTCCCAGGATATAGCGAAAACAGCGTTTAATATTGAAAAAGAAGGTTTAAAGAATTCCCCTCCAACCTTCCAATGAGTAATGGATAATGTAGGTACTCTTGCGGCCTTCAAAACGAAATATGTTTAGTTTATCTAGACGACATTGTCACTTCAGAAACATATAATTAATCTCGATAAGGTTTTTAATAGATTACGAGAAACAAATTTCAAAATTCCGATGGATAAATCGGAATTTTAAAATTGGAAATTGCTTATTGTGGTCACATAATAAGTAAAGATGGTATTAAACTGAATCCCGATAAGATCAAGGCCATTGAAAATGACCCATATCCTAAAAATAGTAAAGAAATAAAACAATTTTTAGGATTCTTAGGATATTATAGGAAATTCATCCATGACTTTGCTCGCCTTACGAAACCTATGACTTGCCTTAAGAAATCAAGTAAAAGTACATTAGATTCTGAATATATTGATTGTTTCAAAAAATGTAAATCTATACTGACAAATGACCCTATATTACAGTACCCAGACATTACTAAAGATTGCGTTTGAACAATTGACGCTTCAAATGTAGCCATAGGGGTGGTTCTTTCTCAAGGACCTATAAGTTCCGATAAGCCTATCTATTATGCTTCTAGAACTTTACTAACGATAGCGAGTTAAATTATAGTACTACGGAAAAAGAACTTACAGCCATAGTATGGGCAACAAAGTATTTTAGACCTTAATTAGTCGGACGAATTCAAAATCTATACTGACCACAAACCTTTACAGTGGTTAATAAATATTAAAGAACCAAATTCCCGCCTTACACGCTGGATATATATATATATATATATATATATATATATATATACAGGGTGGGCCTCGGAGCGCGGGAGGTGGGGATCTGTAACTCGGGCCTTGGAAATTTAGTCGCAATGGAGCACTTCACGGGTGAACAGCGTGCGTTCTGTGTAAAAAATTATTACAAAAATGCTGATTCGTGCGTTATTGTTCGACGTTCATTTCGCTCCCACTATGGATTGCATGATTTAAAACAGTGTCCGAGTGAAAGTTTGATTAGGGCGTGGGTCAGAAAGTTCGAGGCTACCGGTTCGACCCTTAATCAGAAACCTAAGGGGCCCGAAAGGACGAAAAGGTCAGATAAAAACATAAACGAAGTCGGAGCTTTCGTACTACGCAATCCTGGGCAATCAACTCGCAAGCGATCAGCAGAGCTATCTGTATCAAGAACGACTTTGCGTCGTATTTTGAAGGAAGATTTAAAATTGCACCCGTATAAACTTCAACTAGTGCAAGATTTGAAGCCAAATGATCACAATTTACGACGTGATTTCGTCGAAACAATGTTTGAGCGGTTTCGGAGCTTCAACAATATTCTTTTTTCAGACGAAGCCCATTTTCACTTAAATGGGCACGTAAATAAACAAAATAGTCGTTACTGGGCCTCAGAAAATCCACAATTCAAACACCAAAAGCCTTTGCATTCGCCAAAAGTGACAGTTTGGGCGGCTATTTCAGCACACGGAATCATCGGACCCTTTTTCTTTGAAGACTAGCGAGGGAATTCTGTGACAGTTAATACTGAGCGATACACAGCCATGTTGCGCGATTTCTTTTACCCACAGCTGTCAGAATTTCGAAAGTACAATAGTTCGACATGGTTTCAACAAGATGGCGCCACTTGCCATACCTCTAACGAGAGTTTGGCAGCCGCAAAGGAGATGTTTGCTGGAAAACTCATTTCGCGCCGAGGTGACATTCCATGGCCACCGAGGAGTTCGGATTTAACTCCACCCGATTTTTTCTTGTGGGGCTACATGAAAAGTAGAGTCTACAGTAATAATCCGACCACGATTGCAAAGTTGAAGGCCAATATCCGCGAAGAAATGGCCGCTATTCCGCGTGCCATGTGCGAACGAGTTTTTGTCAATTTGAGGTCGAGATTCGAAGAATGTTTGCAGCGGGATGGTGCGCATCTGGATGATGTTATTTTTAAGAAATGATTTTCCCAAATGTTAACTTTAATTTAAAAATAAATTGGTTTTAATATTACTTTTGTTTTTTTTTTATGAATTTTTCAAATTCGCAAAACTCCGGGGCCCACCCTGTATATAAATTGTCAAATTAATATAAATATGAAGCTATTGCTGTATATATATATATATATATATATATATATATATATATATATATATATATATATATATATATATATATGTATATATATATATATATATATATATATATATATATATATATATATATATATATATATATATATATATATATATATATATATATATATATATATATATATATATACGTATATATATATATATATATATATATATATATATATATATATATATATATATATATATATATATATATATATATATATATATATATATATATATATATATATGTATATATATATATATATATATATATATATATATATATATATATATATATATATATATATATATATATATATATATATATATATATATATATATATATATATATATATATATATATATATATATATATATATATATATTTCAGCTCCGCGCTTTATCCCGCACGAGGCAGGGTAGGCAGAGGGAACCCAGGAACTATAAAGAGGAACCGATAATTAACATTGTGCCCTATGCCATAATAGCTTATAATAGCTCAATACCAGCTTCACAAGATGTCGCACTTTTGATTTATTGACTGGATATTTTGACGCTAGGGACTGTACAGATATAGATATAACACAGCAACTCTTGCAAAAATACACTTAAAGTCATAGGGATAAAATGAAATACGTATACTACATTATTAATTCGTTTTCACTTGAAAATCACACTGCATTAATAGAAAAAAGAAATGAAAATCGCGAACCTGAAAAGGAATACGCACCCCAACAATCAGTTTTTATAAAAGATCCACTTGCTAGTCGACAAAAGATTGCTCTACGATACACGCATGACACTGTGTTAGCTGACTTACCAATTCATATATACACTTCTAATAAACGTGACCCCAAAGCAAAATCATGATTAAAACGACCTTAAACAGCCAATTTGTTACAGGATTCTCCTAGTAACATTTCCAATGACTCAACTTCAAGAGATAAAACTCGAGAGGCTTAATAACGGACCAGGACTACTACCATTCAAACTTGATACATACATAATAATAACCTTGATACATACATAATAATAATACATAATATTGACATAGTAAAAAATTTGACCGGTAATTTAGATCACGACGATGCGTTGAAATATAATGAGGCAATTAGAGTATTAGAAAATAATCAAATTAAACTATCATCCGAATTTAATAGTCACATTAGTCTGAGCAATTAGCGGATGTTAAAACATGGCAACATTATTAGGCAGATAGTAGAAAACCAGAATGTGTTAAATAATACCTTGGAATTTTAACTACAGAATAAGGATATAACTGACGACAGTTCAACAAAATACGCAAATTTTGCTAAAATTTTTAGAATTAGTTAGTGAAAATACGGAGGATTTATATTTAGAATTAGTTACAATAGAAAATAGTTTAGCGTTTATTCATGCTTCTAGTGCACATCATTCTATATCGATATCGATCTTCAAGGACTACATGGTACACAGGACCAACTTATGATCCAGACAATTGTACGAATCGACGAAGTGTAAAGAGACGCTCTGTATCACATTACAATACCGGTCTACACTATACTATTAGGTGCAGCCGCACTCGGTGTCATCGTAGCAATTCGACGTTACCTAAATATAAGAACAACGTGAACTACTACAACTACACTACACAACTACAGTATGGAAACTGCCTACATTTACTTTCTGTTACTTGTTATTTTATAAAGTTATTTGTCGATACAGCAATGCATTATATTCCCACGAGCGTTATAGAGTTATATTTTTTTGTAAGGATGATCATTCCATATTCCCACATCGAGGTGGAATCATCGTTCGTAGGGTTAATTTGTTGTAAGTTAAATATAATTAAAGTTTATTTTTAAAATCATTTCGTCTTTTTTTTAAATCCTCCGTCTGTCGAAAACGTAATTTAGGTCGCCAATAAATATAAATAAATAAATAAAAATCTTTTATTTTATGCAAAGGTGGGATACCAATAGTGTAATGAAATAAAAGAGATTTTGAAATAATGACGTTATTTTATTTTTTTTTTTAGAAAAAAAAGGGTAACAAAAGTGTATTAAAAGATTGTTTGTATGCATAAACTCCTCCTTATTAGAAGGTAAGGCTCGCTCTAAAGGCGTCCATATATCTTTATCCTGGGCTATTTGCGGCCAACAGGTACCAGCTATTTTTATCAACTCATCTGCCCACATCGTGTGGTATCTGCCTTTGAAATGTTTGCCCATTGGCTCTTCCACGTTGTTACCCTGCTGGTCAATTCCTCGTCTTTTAACCGTGCTACAAGCCCAGACTTTCATCCAATTCCATTTTTGTTTCTTAGCGTAGGTTAAACCGTCCGTAGCTTTGGTTGTTTCTCTGTAGTTTGTGTAGCGATTTTTTTGTATATTTATAATATTCAGCATATTTCGTTCCAATCCCCGTTGGAATCATCTATCCAATAATTATTTGATCTTAGTTTTTTCTGACCCTTTTTTGATCTTTTTCTTAATGCAAATATTTTTCGATAGTCTTCGATTTGTAGCTTTTACTATCATGCTTAATATGTTTGCTTATTAGTTTATATAGAGCTGATTGTTCATTTATTATGGCTCGAGTTTTTATCTCAGCATGCTGCAACTTTTGTCTTCTCTTGATAAGTCCCAGTGTATATTTTTTTAGGACTTTATGGTTACTTTTTGATGCGGGTTCGAGCGTCCTATAAGGTTGTCTATAGCCTTGGTTAATGAGTCATATAAATACCAACAATGACGTTTTTTCATTTAATTTATTTATATCTTGTAACTGAAATAAAAAAGTATATAAGATATTATTTATTGTTCAGTTTTGAGTGATGTGGGTCGGTGGTGGGTTTTTTTTCTGCTTTGTGATAAACATTGTTGCTCTGTGGGTTGTTTAGATAGACAGATAGATAAAACTTCTATTTTTGGAAGATATTTGGTTGATCCGACAGCACGTAATGTACATATTTCATTTCTGTACTTAGCACTAGGTGAACGCCAGGTCTATCTTTGGTTTGGTGTTTTGTGAAAAAATTTAATGTATTTAAGAGAGTTTGTAACCTCTCTGATTTCTTACATCATACTCGGTTGGTTTCATTATTCGATGTTCATCTTTTTTGGTTGTCCTATTTTTGCGTTAAAATCACCCAATATTATGTAGTTCTTATAATTTAGATCCACTTCTTTATTGACATTCGAGTAGAAGGTATTAATTTTTTCTTCACACGCCGACTCAGTCAGCCCATATATTTATATAACTGACATGGGTAGTCCTTGTATGTTTAAGTTCAATAATGCTACTCTTTTGTTTATGCCCACGAAACTTTCAATCCGGTTCTTGCGGGTTTTACTTACTCTGAAACCTCCATGTTGGCCAGGTGTAACCTCCTTTACTCTGAAACCTCCATGTTGGCCAGGTGCGTCCCGTGTGACATATAGTATAACATTATTATATTCTTCTATTTGAGTGCCCGTCCTTCTTATTTCACGCTATCCAACTATGTCGTATTTGACTTTAGTGAGTGCTTCGCATAGTTTGATTAATTGTTTATAAGTAAATGTAGTTCTGACATTGTAAGTAATAATGTACTAGTATTACTTGGGTTTGTGTCTCCTTTCTTGTTATTGAAGAAGTTTGAAATATCTTCTTTAGATGATTTTGGTTTTGATCTACCACGGTGACCAGCCGCATTGGAAGATAGTTTTCATTGTTTAGATCAAATGTTGCACCCTTGAGGGAGGGAGGTGTTGGTTGCTAGGAATGTTAGTTATTGGTTTTACTATCTTTGATTCGGTTATGTGATATATTGATGTTATTGCTTAAGAGACAGCTGAGAATGCTTGGGCTTAGAACTCCTTCTGAGTCACTGATTGTTCTGGATATAGGTGAGTATGATTGTTTTAATTTGTTTGTTCCTATTAGCTCTTATTGTATTACCAACTGGTATTTGAGGATTGAGATTTGATTCTGGTGAATTTGCCAATGTTCTTTTGTTGTTTGATTTTAATATAACAAGTTCGTCGTCGTATTTTTTAGTGACCTTATTTCCTTTCTCTATTTGCTTCTTCCTGTCGTTCTTTCATTTCTTCTAATATATACTTAGAGTAATCTTCGTGTAAATAAAATTTTGTTTCTTTCAATAATCTTTTTTGCTTAGGATGCTAATCTTTAAACCAACGGTCCCTTTTTCCTAACTTTTATCCTGAATATCTCTACAGGTCAAAATTTTAAGGACAATTTATCACTTATGAATCGCAATTTTTTATTCTATAAGTTATGGTAGGATGCCTCATCCTCTTCAATATCAAATAAAGTTAAATTTCTGTGTCTTGTTTGTTTTTCCATTAATTGAATTCCTTTTTCTTGTTGCTCAGTTTTTTCTTTCAAGATTTAATGTTTTTCTTCCAATATAATATTTTTTTCTTCTAATTGGGTTGAGTATTACATGTTCTGTCACCTTTTCACCACTTTTCTTAATTTCTATCTTTGGTACGTTCAGTGCTTTTTAAATATTTTTAAGGCATTAACAATTTCTTCCATAACGTCTATTTTGGATTGCTATTTGTTTCGCCCTCTAGTGGAGACTGGATATTACTATTTTATAGCTTAGGCGTATCGAACGTAGTTAGCTTCGGCGTGTGATAGATGGCGCTGTTTTACTGAATATTTTCTTTGATAAAGAAGAAATTGCAGACTCATTCAGATGTGTGGTGATATATTTTTTTAAAGTTTGAAATGACTGTAAGTATCTGGATTTTCGAAGCAATATTTAAAAAAAAATCGTAAATTGTTGTTTGTAATCGTAAATTGAATTGAAATATATACTTCAACATACAAAGAAATACGTAACGTCAAGTTAAAATATTTAGTTCAACAATATTACTACATTTTTTTTATTCATTTATCTTAAATTTAGTTTTCAATATATATTGCTTTAAAAGGGATCATTTTATTAAAACAAGGAAATAAATATAAAAAGTCTTTTTATCTATAAGGTTTATGCATAGTATAAAAATAATGCGTTAATTTTAATTATAATATTTGATTAATCAGATTCAACTCCATGCATTGATGACTAAAGAGCTTATTGAGACAAATTTATTAATGATGAGAGAACGGAGTTAACTTAACGCAACGGTACATACACATGATAATACAGTATTTCTCAAACCACTATTTTAATATTTCTTATTAACTGTCATTAACTGTAATACTTAACGTATGGCGAGATTTTGGAGCCGCTTTAATTTGTTAAGTAGCGCCTCGGTCACATCTAAATAACAAATATCGGCATAGTCGAGAATAGGCGAAAGAAGCGATTGCGCAAGCATAATTTTGATTTTATAGGGAAGGTAGTATTGGAGACGTTTAAGATAGCGGAAAGAGAAATGCAAGCGTTTGTTGATATCATTAATATGCAGTTCCCATGACAAAATACTGTCAAAAGTGAGGCCCAAGTCTTTATCTTCGTCACAATATGTGATTTCTATATCCGAATAAAATAGCTTCGGTGTAAAATCCCAGTTTATTTTACATCTAAGGTTGTTGTTCTTAAATTTACTTTAGTCCTTCAATTTACCTTAGCTTAGTAAAAGTCCGAAAGATTATGCCCAAGTCAGAATAGCAGCTAGATTTTTATTTAGAGCTGCGATAGTCTCAGACAAATCGTTTAAATTGCAATGGTTATATAATTACAAATTATCCGCATATAGATAGTAGAGATAAGAAATTACTCTAGATATGTTATTAATAAAAACAGAAAATGGAAGAAGTGAAACAACGCCGCCTTGAGGAACACCAGAGGTAACATCTAACCACGTCGATGCGACACTATTAGTTTTCACGCTTTACTGACTATCAAAAAGGTAGGATTGAAACTAGCAGAAAATATGTTGACTGCACGAAGAGCGGTAACAAGTATATCAAAAGCAATACGGTTAATTGCACTGTTAAAATCCGGTAGTACTATTACAGTGAGCTTGGTGATATCCATAGTACACCCAATTATCCCCCATGATATTCAGCAGGGCACTAATCATGTTTGTAAAAAGGACGGAAACCGGATTGATATGGACACAATGTTGGAGGAGAGGAAAGATTAAAGTTGATTATTTATGATGCATTTAAGGACCTTGGATAGGATAGGAAGAATAGATTTTGGACAATAATCAGTGACACTAGTGGGATTGGAGATTTTTGGTACAAGAATGACATAATCACACTTGCATTGTGCACTGAAAATACTACGTGTCAATGAGAAGTTAATAAAGTGAGTGACTAATGGTGCAATGTATTCTCACACTGAACATCGTCAACTCAACTTCTGTTACACTATTAGAGGAAACTGAGCCTAGGTTAGAAAAGGGAGATGTAAGTGTTGCAGACTTAGATTCACTGATTAAATTTAAAAGCGGTTTGGTATAAAAAAGAATACAAGTAATGGACATCCAGTGATATTGAGTGAGTATGCTGGGTACTGCCTATTCCAAACGACTCTTAGAATCTCCACACTCATGTTTGGCAGAAATTGTGATTAGTGGTGTGAATATATCGACGTTTAGTGTCCCCACAAATTCTGTTGTAAATGTTTCGCAGCATTGTATGCAGGTTGTTTTGGGTAGAATATTTTTTGTTTTTAGTTTTAGCTCCATCACTTTTACACTTTTTTTCTAATTACTAGTGTTAATCAAGAAGCAGGCGCATGCTTTATCCAAAATGAATAATATATAGCTAATCTGTAATATGTATAGAAAGCAAACGTTAATAACGATGACGAGCGTTTTGTGTTGTTTTATTCAAACATAAACATTTCAGATCTTCCATTTTTAAACTCACGGTGGTAATTTATGTTCGTGACGATTCAAAAGTGCTTGTTAAAGCCTATTTAAATAAAGAATATTTTGAATTTGAATTTGAATTTAATTTGAATTTGAATTTGAATTTGAATTTGATGATGAATTTGAATTTGAATTTGAATTTGAATTTGAATTTGAATTTGAATTTGAATTTGAATTTGAATTTGAATTTGAATTTGAATTTGAATTTGAATTTGAATTTGAATTTGAATTTGAATTTGAATTTGAATTTGAATTTGAATTTGAATTTGAATTTGAATTTGAATTTGAATTTGAATTTGAATTTGAATTTGAATTTGAATTTGAATTTGAATTTGAATTTGAATTTGAATTTGAATTTGAATTTGAATTTGAATTTGAATTTGAATTTGAATTTGAATTTGAATTTGAATTTGAATTTGAATTTGAATTTGAATTTGAATTTGAATTTGAATTTGAATTTGAATTTGAATTTGAATTTGAATTTGAATTTGAATTTGAATTTGAATTTGAATTTGAATTTGAATTTGAATTTGAATTTGAATTTGAATTTGAATTTGAATTTGAATTTGAATTTGAATTTGAATTTGAATTTGAATTTGAATTTGAATTTGAATTTGAATTTGAATTTGAATTTGAATTTGAATTTGAATTTGAATTTGAATTTGAATTTGAATTTGAATTTGAATTTGAATTTGAATTTGAATTCGAATTCGAGTCTGAGTCTGAGTCTGAGTCTCAGTCCGAGTCCGAGTAAAAAGTTAATGAAATAGAATGACTCAAGCGGTCGAACCCGAGGGTAGATGGCAAATATAATAAAATTTTAATTTACATAACTTTTAAAATTAAAAAAATAAAATTGGTATAAAGCCCTCGTTGAGTTAGTCCGACTCGAAATTGACCGGTTTTTTGTTGTTTTTGATGCGATTATTTATATCTTTGAAGGATTCCAAATTGTGTTTATAAAAAGTCTGATATGTTATAATTTTTATATAATTTTTTATCTACAAAAGTTTTTTTTTATTTTTATCAATAAGTTTTTTTATATAGAATAAAGTTAAAACGTATTTTTTTTGTTATAATTATCGATGGATCACATTCGATTCCATGACTAAGGAGCTTATTGAGATTAAATTTATTAATGATGTTTTTGATATGAAAATTATATATAATATGTAAATAAATTATAATTTATTATTTTATTTTACGCTGTATCCTGTTTGGAGCAGTGTAGACAGAGAGAATTTTGTATTAATTTTGTATTTTGTAGTAAACGGGGTCTCCGTTTACTATCAACCACCCAATGTTAATCCATTAAGTTGAGTGGCAATTAAGTAATATTTAGTGTTGTTCCCAAAACTAGAAAAATAATTAAAAATTAATTTGTGCTAGACAGCTAAATTTAAGCGACCAATGATTTCATTATTCATATTATTAGTTATATCATATTTTTGAAAGGTAGACTGAGAGACCTTATTTCTCGTTGTTCTCCGTTGTTAGATGGGTGTCTGAATTCGACAACCTGCATGTCGGGTGGCCGAACATAATGCTGCACTATGTCTTACAAAAGTTAAAAATAAAAATTGAATCCTTTGTATGGAGATGGAATCAATCTATAACCATTGAACTTGCAATCTGACTAGAAAAAAATAAAAATATTGCAAACACTAACTTTAAACTTACAGAGATTTAAATTTTGGAATTTACTGTATTACCAAAATTATTACTAAGAATTTTTGATTTGATAATATTGTGTAATATTATCTTATCATTTACTTGGCAAGTAAACTCCTTAATCATTATTGGTTTTACCATTTTCAAAAGTCAGGGATTTTAAAGGCGATAATATCCTAATTTTCGCTTGTTGATTGGAGCTATTACAAGATAATACATATATATTTTAATCGACGAACAAAACAAAAGAGCTTCTAAATTCGAAGCGTATATTTTATTAATCTCTAATTTTAAATAACCCATGTAAAGAAAAATCATCATCTCAAAGAAAAATGTCCATATATATATATATATATATATATATATATATATATATATATATATATATATATATATATATATATATATATATATATATATATATATATATATATATATATATATATATATATATATATATATATATATATATATATATATATGTATATATATATATATATATATATATATATATATATATATATATATATATATATATATATATATATATATATATATATATATATATATATATATATATATATATATATATATATATATATATATATATATATATATATATATATATATATATATATATATATATATATATATATATATATATATATATATATATATATATATATATATATATATATATATATATATATATATATATATATATATATATATATATATATATATATATATATATATATATTTATATATAACAAAATATATGCTACCTAACCTGCCATGTGCAGGATGCAATGTAAATCTGGCAGAAAATGATTAAATAAATACAAATAAAGAAAACAATGGTTTAAATAAATAAACAAATAATTTCATATAGATTTTTTTAAGTTTATCTTAAATGAAAATTCTTGTCAGTTGTGAAATGTGATTTTCCATTCAAATTATGATAAGTTTAATTATACTTCATAGTTGAAAATATAAATATAGATACCAATAATATTTTTATATTTACCATACACATAATTACTATTTTTAAGGCACGATTATTGTTTTTCGACACATTTTCCTTCTATTTTAGCATAACCAGTCGGACAGCGGTCACCAACAAACACAGATGCCGAAGGAAAATCCTCATTCTTTATATGATTCAAACGAACGCCTTCATTATTTCTGCCGTTATTATCGTGACCAAATTCGTTTACCTCTGATATACCATGATCATCTGAAATTTTTGGATTATCTTCAGCAGCATAAGAACTCATTATAGAAAATCTAATGACATGTTCTCTTTCACTATTGTTAATAGAAGCCGCGGCAATTATTGTTGGCAACATAAATACGATAATGTTATGCGTATTCATTTTAAATGTATGATTCGCGTTTTCCGTACTTAGTTTCTAAATGTTATTCATGTGAATTTTCCTTATATTATAAAATGTTCAATTCAATCATACATAATCACAATGCATAGTTTAAATTATGCATAGTGTTTTTTTTATATTCGATAAGAATTTTGAAGGTATACCTAATTGCAAATAAAATTTTGTCGTATCATCAATCTTTTGATGATTAGTAATGCAATTAAAAATATTTTATTTTGTTAAATGTGCAACCGTGCCACCATTACTACCGTAACGCAGAGGCAATCGGGAAAAAAATATTGAATAATTTCATTTCCTCAGCTCTGGTAACGAGGCAAAGCGTGGCATTAAGTTTCGCCAAGCAACAAGCGTTCTCTCAAGAATTAGACGGCAAGTGGTTGGTCGTGTTGAGCGGCGGAAATTAACGATGCTCTTTGCTAGCTTGTTAGCAGAATGAAGTAATGAAATTATTAATTATTTTATTTCCTTGAACGGGGGTCGAACCCAAAATCTGTCGCGTTTACAATCGCACGCTTGTAGGCGTGGGCCTAAAATAGGTATATACTTTACAATTTTCATATGTACTTATTTAGAAATATATTTTTTTATCAAAATACTTTATTAATAATTAATATAACAGAAGACAGTTGTGCATATAAACAATAAGACTTTTAATTTAGATTATAGTAAATTTGGATATTGTCCTAGACGTATTTAAAGATATTTAAAACAAGTTAAGGTAAAAAAAAAATATATCGAATAAAATAACATATCAAACCAAAGGGGCAACACTAGTTGCCCCTATGATTTGATATGTTTGTTGCTGAATTGAATATGTTGGTTTGATATGGTTTTTGCCCATGGCCTTTCGAATTTACCAGTGCGAATGTTTAATCACTTTTTATATATCTAGGTAGTTGGACAAACGCAACATTGCCCGGATAAAAATCCCTGTTCCGCGGGAATATAATATAATATTTTAATAAAAGTTTCATAAACATCAGCTTTTGGTAGAAATCACGATTACTTTATTTAGGTTTAAAAAAACATCTTTGTGTGTGCTCGTAATGTCGTATTAAATAGAAAGATGTATGTGAGTTTTTTCACATCTATTTACGAACGCACATGGCAATTGCGTTTTCAACATTCACACGTACGGGAGGTAGCGCTATATTTTAGCAAGTAATTTCACACTGCCTGCAAATCATACCAACAATATTTTTTCCCTAGTATATAAGTGATCTGAGCTTCAGCCACTCAAGTAGCGGTGAAACTAAAGGTGACAGCAGGTAGAAGTTGTTAATAAAAATGTAGCTACGAGTATTTTCATACCGTGCCAAAATTTAAGTAATGATTCTGGAGATCATTTTAAACTTAAAAATATAGTCAACTGTTTTCATGAATTATACATCAGTCACGTATGGGAACTATACTACAATAGTACTATATTAAAATAGTTTATGTATAAAGTTATTTTATATCGTATGAAATACTAACTACTACAGGTGAATTTTTATTCTTTTAAAATAATAAAAATAATGGTCAGCTGTATTTATGAGGGGGGTAAGACCGCCAGTCAGATAATGATCCGATCGAGTCTGCCCATGCGTGTTGCTGTTATATACTTATATATACTTATATATTTGCTTTTACTATTTTTATTTTTAATTATTTTATTTTGCACTATATAAACATACACTTAATTTAGTAAAAATGACCTTGAGTGATATAAGTATCAACGAGTCCTTTTTATTATTTTCCTCCACCTCAGAAGGTACAAGCAGCAATGACAGTTTTTCAAGTATCTCTTCTCTAAATGAGAATCTTCTGTCGCTTTTCTCAGATGTTCTGAAAAACTTTAAACTTGTTCATATCAATGCCCAAAGTATTCCTGCTCATTCTTCTGACATGTTATCTGTTTTTGAAAAAGAAAATATACATGCTATTCTTATATCTGAGACTTGGTTGAAACCTTGTCTACCATCTGTATCTTATGCTCTACCGGGGTTTCATTTGATAAGAAATGATCGTATTGGAAGGTGTGGAGGTGGTGTTGCTATGTACCTGCGTTCACACATTCCATTTTCTATCCTTGATGTGTCGCAGTCAATGTGTAATGTAGATGCTGAACATCTATTTATTTAAATTACTATTTCTCACACTAAATTACTCCTTGGAGTGTACTACAATCCTAGCCTTACAAT
Source organism: Eueides isabella (assembly GCA_019049475.1). NCBI lineage: Eukaryota > Metazoa > Arthropoda > Insecta > Lepidoptera > Nymphalidae > Eueides > Eueides isabella. Next base: position 6,416,074 of record CM032407.1, read on the forward strand.
TGATTATTTCTCATCATTCGAAACTCTTCTGGACAAATATAAGCCACTTTATGATCACATGTTGCTGATGGGTGGTATGACAAAAAAAAGACGTTAGATAGCTAAGGGTTAATCACTGAAACATTTGATAAGAGAATAGATAGTATTCTGTATATAAGCTCTTAGCTGTTATTGCAGGTATTGTTAGTTTGACATTTTTATACACGTGTTAACAAACACTTTTTGAAGGTAATATATTCAACATTACATATTTATATTACATTTTAAGTCAATTTTTATAAGACCTGTCGTAGCGCAGGGGCACAAGCGTGCGACTGCACAAGTAGGATGCAGGACAAGCAGGATTTGGATTCGATTCCAGTCGGAGAAATGAAATATTTAATATTTTTATATCTTCGATATTGTAACTAGGCAAAACGCAGCGTTAAATTCTGTCACATAACACCAAATTCCTCACATTCGGCGGAAATTACGGAACGGAGGGTACTAGGTCACCATTTTGACTCTGTAGGCAGATAACCTAGTGACTGCTATATAGAATATAATAATGACGACGTTATTCATATTGTCAATTTCCCAAAGAAATTGGGCAATCTAGACCATTAATTGTTAAGTTTTCTTGGATATTAAGGAAAAAAAATATTTTAGAAAACGTATTAGTGTATCGGGACTAGAACCTGCGACTCTCACATGCCGTCCCAATTAAAAAAGCATTCGTTTTTTCAGATGAAATTTTTCCTGTCTTTTCTTGTGCTAGCTATTCTTGCTGGACTGAACAACTCAGCGTCTGTTCAAAATGCCAGTAGAGCTAACTTGATCGTTGGCGTAGTGCAACCAGGCGACTCGCTGTTACAGAGGTATATTTATAATATGACGCTGATTCACACTTTACTACTTCACGTTCTAACTTAGCGTTAGGACTTTCTACCCCCATTTTCAGCTTTATTTTTCATGATGTTTCCGAAAAACTCTTGGTAGCGGAAAGCGGCTTAAAATATTGAAATATAATTATTATTTTGAAAGGACATTGAAACCACAACCTTCCCATATATATCTAGGTTAGGTTAGTACTTCGTTTAATAATTAAAATAATTTGTTTATTCTTTTAAATAATTATTGACCTGACCTGGCCTACCCATAAGCGGGAAACATTTTATAGTATTTTTTTTATAATTATAATCTTATTTTTTAATTAAGGTTTACTTCTTACACTACGAAGTCATGATCCGTACCTTTGATTATAAAATATACATACATTATTTTAGATATTACTTAAAACTAGACTTTGGAGACTGTAAAGTTTATAGTGTTTTTCATGTATATTTATATTGTTAAATACGTTTGTTAGGTCTTTTAAGTAATAATAATTAAAATAATATTCAATTTCCAGGAGAGTGTTAGCTCAACCAGCCCTAGTAAACGCCATACAGTATCAGAACTACGTATTTAATGGTTATGTTCGAACAAACATAACTGCAGTGCGAGCTTACGAGAATGGTGTCAGCCAGAACGCATTCGTGCAAATTATTGCCGGTGGATTAGGAAGGAACAACGTCACTCTAAGACTGCAATCAGCAAGAGGAAGAGGTTTTAATTACACAATCGAAATTTATGGACGACTATAAATTGATTATATTTACACTTTCTCTTGGTTGTAAGACAAAATGTATATTCTATATTTGTAAGTAACGTAATCTGAATACGGTATTTTAAAGAAATTATATGTAAACAATTATTACAAAATTAAAAGAAATCATTTTAACGATATATTGTTTCATTTTTTATATGTATGTATATATTGCAATATTGTGTTGTGACTGTCCGTCACCATATATAATGTTATAGAAAAAACAGTGACATAAATACTATAAAGGCGTGAAAGAAAGACGAAGATTTTTTTATTCTGCACAATAAATAATGCATTTTCTTCGCTTATATAAGATTGCTAATAAATAAACGACGTCTGAGAGGTTCGTTTTGGACACATTCTATCACGCCTACTTATTGCAAAAAACATTTATGTATCTGAGTATACGTACCTGTACTAGTATTTTCCAATTCAAGTAGAATGTCTCATGAAGCGCGGCAGCTCGTTTTATTATTTCTTTACGGTGAATAATATACTATATACGGATTTGGGTTCCACAAGAGGCCAAATATTAATTAATGCTCGAACGTATACAAAATAAATTTGCTAGATTTATCTATTTAAGAATGTACGGTGTTTACCCGGGTTGTCCGATTTTATATCCCACACTGTTTGTATTGGGCATGGTCGGCTATTTCAAAATTGAGACCAGAAGGTATTGTTAGTTTGACATTTTTATACACGTGTTAACAAACACTTTTTGAAGGTAATATATTCAATATTAAATATTTATATTACTTTTTAAGTCAATTTTTATAAGACCTGTCGTAGCGCTGGGGCACAAGCGTGCGACTGCACAAGTAGGATGCAGGACAAGCAGGATTTGGATTCGATTCCAGTCGGAGAAATGAAATATTTAATATTTTTATATCTTCGATATTGTAACTAGGCAAAACGCAGCGTTAAGTTCTGTCATTTAACACCAAATTCCTCACATTCGGCGGAAATTACGGAACGGAGGGTACTAGGTCACCATTTTGACTCTGTAGGCAGATAACCTAGTGACTGCTATATAGAATATAATAAAGACGACGTTATTCATATTGTCAATTTCCCAAAGAAATTGGGCAATCTAGACCATTAATTGTTAAGTTTTCTTGGATATTAAGGAAAAAATAATATTTTAGAAAACGTATTAGTGTATCGGGACTAGAACCTGCGACTCTCACATGCCGTCCCAATTAAAAAAGCATTCGTTTTTTCAGATGAAATTTTTCCTGTCTTTTCTTGTGCTAGCTATTCTTGCTGGACTGAACAACTCAGCGTCTGTTCAATATGCCAGCAGAGCTAACTTGATCGTTGGCGTAGTGCAACCAGGCGACTCGTTGTTGCAGAGGTATATTTATAATATGACGCAGATTCACACTTTATTACTTCACGTTCTAATTTAGCGTTAGGACTTTCTATCCCCATTTTCCGCTTTATTTTTCATGATTTTTCCGAAAAACTCTTGCTTGGTAGCGGAAAGCGGCTTAAAATATTGAAATATAATTATTATTTTGAAAGGCATTGAAACCACAACCTTCCTTTATATATCTCGGTTACACATATACTTCGTTTGTTAATTAAAATATTTTTTTTATTCTTTTAAATAATTATTGACTTGACCTGGCCTACCCATAAGCGGGAAACATTTTATAGTATTTTTTTTATAATTATAATCTTATTTTTTAATTAAGGTTTACTTCTTACACTACGAAGTCATGATCCGTACCTTTGATTATAAAATATACATACATTATTTTAGATATTACTTAAAACTAGACTTTGGAGACTGTAAAGTTTATAGTGTTTTTCATGTATATTTATATTGTTAAATATGTTAGTTAGGTCTTTTAAGTAATATGAATTAAAATAAATAATATTCAATTTCCAGGAGAGTGTTAGCTCAACGAGCCCTAGTAAACTCCATACAGTATCAGGACTACGTATTTAATGGTTATGTTCGAACAAACATAACTGCAGTGCGAGCTTACGAGAATGGTGTCAGCCAGAACGCATCTGCGCAAATTATTGCCGGTGGATTAGGAAGGAGCAACGTCACTCTAAGACTGCAATCAGCAAGAGGAAGAGGTTTTAATTACACAATCGAAATTTATGGACGACTATAAATGGATTATATTTACAATTTCCCTTGGTTTTAAGACAAAATTTATGTCCTATATTTATAAGTAAAGTAATATGAATACGTTATATTAAAGAAATTATATGTAAACCATTATTACAAAATTAAAAGAAATCATTTGTCTATAGAATCAACAATATATTGTTTTATTTTTTATATGTATGTATATATTGCAATATTGTGTTGTGACTGTCCGTCACCATATATAGTGTTATAGAAAAAACAGTGACATAAATACTATAAAGGCGCGAAACAAAGACGAACATTTGTTCTTATTCTGCACAATAAATAATGCATTTTCTTCGCTTATATAAGACTGCTAATGAATAAACGACGTCTGAGAGGTTCGTTTTGGACACATTCTATCACGCCTACTTATTGTAAAAAACATTTATTTATCTGAGTATAAGTACCTGTACAAGTTAGTATTTTCCAATTCAAGTAGAATGTCTCATGAAGCGCGGCAGCTCGTTTTATAATTTCTTTATGGTGAATAATTTACTATACACGGATATGGGTTCCACAAGAGGCCAAATATTAATTAATGCTCGAACGTATACAAAATAAATTTGCTAGATTTATCTTTTAAAGAATGTACGGTGTTTACCCGGGTTATCCGATCTTATATCCCACACTGTTTGTATTGGGCATGGTCGGCTATTTCAAAATTGAGACCAGAAGGGAGCGGTCTCCACTTACTTATTTAAAGTATTGCGTGGTAAAACACATAATCCGAAGATTTTAGAATTAATTCAGCTGTCTGTCCTGGAGCAATACATGGCGCTGCTGGTGGTGCCGCGCGCGCGCACCATCCTCTTACAACATGCGCTACTGACGCGTGCGCTGCTTGCGCTCAATACGATGTTGCATAATATCGATATCTTTAACTGCACACTGATTGAATTCACAAAAGTTGCATATAGTATCTTTACCTTTGATTTTAAGACAGATGTTTGTATCTACTCAGTTTAGTAAATAAAATATTGTGTTGCTATCATTGCCGCATTAGATGTACCTGTAACGGCAATGATATGTTTTGTGAAATAAATAAATAAATAAATAAATAAAAATGTCTCGATCGGAGATTGAATGAATGGGAATCCAAGAACGTAAATCTTTGTTTGTGGTATGAACGAATTAAAGACAGATACAGGATAGAGTACAGAAGGATAATTGCATGATAACTGCGTCTATGTTTCATGGTCAACCATTTAATTTGAACTTGATATTGAGTAATATGGTCATATCTCCGCAATCCGAAGTTGAATCTAAGTACCAAGTTTTAAAAATTGTGAACAAAAGACAAAGACAAATCTAAGTAACAAGAATCTGCGTAGGTAAGTATAAGAAAGAGAAAAGATTGTGCTAATTTTATTTTAGTTCCGACTGGCAATAAATGTTTTCACTCCTTTAATCTCCCAATAGCAGCAAATATCTTGAGGCTTAATTCTATTATTTGAGAACCCCATGTCACAGAACCTGATACCCAGATTCGTCACACAAGTAATAAGCATAGCTAGCATCTTGATTACGTAAAGTAAAGTAATGTTAATTAAGAAAGCGTACTACACTGTCCAAGAATATTTGAATGATAAAAGTGTATTTCATTAAGGTCATTTGAATTTCATGCAGGGTAGTCAGTATTGTATTAAACAATGAAATTGTAACTATTCAATATTGAAAAGAGCAACTGTTGAGTTTCTTGCCTGCTCTTCTCAGCAGAACCGCAGTCCACATTTGTAATTTTATGTTCGTGACAATTCGAAAGTGTTTGCTAAAGCCTATTTGAATAAAGAATATTTTGAATTTGAATTTGAATTTGCAATTTGAAGTTGAAGAGTTGGCAAGGACGCACAACTGATATTTGCTAAGATCTATTGATAGGCCACATGATTTGCTTCAGGTACTAATAGTGCTCAGGATGAGATTAACTTGCTGTATAGCACGAGCAATATGATCCACTGCCGTCGTCGCATAAATCTGCAAATCATCAGCATAAAGATGGTAGGGCAATTTTAGCAAAAGAATTTAAGAAAATTACAAAGATGGAGAAAAGTAACGGAAAAAACCAAAAAAAATAAAAAATGTATAAAGCTCTTCCAATAATATAAAACTGTTCCTAACCCAACCTAACCAAAAAAAAAACCCGGATGACTAATTAGAAATTATTTGTACAGTTATCGGACTAATAGTCACTTCGTAATTTAAGCGGGCAAAGCCGCGTGCGGGTAAATACTTTACTTTTAATTATACCATTCAGCCGTGTGATTCCGTCTTAGAATAGGATCACCCTGGTACTGATGGTGTCGTAAGTGGCGACTAAAGTACGTGTGGGAGAGTCACGTTGCCAGCAATGGCAACACGCATGGGCAGACTCGACCGGACCATTACCACACCCGGCATTTGAAACCGGCGTTAAGTAGTGGCTTCGGCCACTGCATTTCGCATTAGGTAGTGCCCCGTTGCCCATCCACCTTAAAGACGGGCAACGCTTATGTAGCTCCTCTGGTGCAACACGGGACCGTGGGCGGCGGTGATCACTTACCACCAGGTGACCCGTACGCGCGATTGCCCTGTCTTATACATTTTTTTTAAATAAAAACTTTTAATTATAATTATCGATTAGTCATCCTATACTGTATATCAATACAACATAGGATGACTAATATTTATTGAGTTGAATTTATTAGTGATATGTTTGATATGAAAACTGTAAATATATTATATCCTTGTATTTTCTTTGTATCCTGTATCTAGAAGGGTGTAGGCAGAGGGAATTTGGTGTTAATAGACATCCCGTTTCCTACACACCGCCCAATATTTGAAACGTCGTGTTTGGCAAGTAGTTGAGTATTGTTACCAGAGCCAGAAAAGATGAAGATGTGATTAGAATGTTAAATTAAGTAAAATAGGATGAAATAGTAACCGTATTTAAAAAAAGAATTCACTGAAATAGAAAGAATTAGAAAAAAGTAAAATTTAGGTCTTTGCTATACGAGGTAAAAAGAGTAGGAAATTACCTCTTTCATTGCCTGTTGCAGTTTATGTAGGTATTTCTGTCGGTGGTGTTTTACATGACTTTACTCCAGTATTGAGGACTGTCGTGGCGCAGTGGCAAGTAGTGTGACTGTAACCGACAGTTTGTGGGTTCGATCCATTTGAGGAAATGAAATATTTAATATTTTCAATTTAAATATTTAATATTTTCATTTCTTCGCTCTAGTATAGGGCAAAAACGTAGCGTTGAGTTCTGCCACTCAACAAGTAATGCCTCGGAATTTAAGGATCGAAAGTGGAACGGCGTGTCTTAACACTAGGTTACCAACTTACCTCTACCTACTCTGCCATGCATGGGATACAGCGTGAAGATCAGTACTCCAGTATTACCGATTCTGTGGTTTCTAAGGCCAACTTCCCCCCTCTCTCTCTTACCATAATATAAATTATAATTAATCATTATTATAGCTTATTTTTGCATCGTATACAAAATTTAAGCGACCGAGTGATGTTTTCACTATTTAAATTCTATCAAATTTTTGAGATGTACACTGAGAGACCTTATTGCTCCTTGTCCTTCATTTTTAGATGGGTGTCTGAATTCGGTAAAATGCGTGTCAAGTGGCGGAACACAACTCCGCGCTACTACAACTATACTTACCAAAGCTAAAACTGAAAATTTACTCCTTCGTAAAGAGATCGAATCAATAACTATTGAGTTTATGATCAAACTAGAAAAAACTAAATTAAATATTTAAAAAAAAAATAACTTTAAACTCGTTTCGTAAGACAAGATTTAAAATTTTTAATTTACTGTAGTACAAATATTATTTCTCAGAATTTTTGATTTAATACCTGAGTCATATTATCTTATCATTTACCTAGCAAGTAAAGTACTTAATAATAATTATTGGTTTTACCCTTGTATAAAGTATGGGATTTTAACGGCGATAAAAATCCTAATTTTCGCTTGTTGATTGGAGCTGTTACAAGATTATATATTTTTTAATCCACGAATAATATCAAACGAGGTTCTATATTCTAAGCGTATAATTTATTAAACTCTAAATTTGAAATTATTCTAAATTTAAAGATGAATACGAATTAAAATGACAATGTAAAGTGTAATCTCTGGTGAAAAATAAAATTTAGTTAATTTTTTTTTTAGATATGTGTATACTAATTTACGCACTCACTTACTCAGCTTAACGCTGTATTCCAAGGACGACATTGTAGGCAGAGGGAACCAGAGAACCTAGTGTTATGATACTCCTTTCTTTTTCCACGTCCTGCCGTATTTAAGGCGTTGTGTGTTGAGAGGCAGAACTTAACGTAGCGCTTTGCCTATCTCGTATCAACGAGAGGGAAGAAATGGGATATTATAATTAAACGTTGATTCCCGCACATAACAGTGTAGACACTGTCTGTTCCTATCGAATTTAAGGCATTGCGTATTGAATGGCGGGACCCAATGCCGCGTTTTGCCTTGTTACCAGAGAAAATGAAAAGATTAAATATATAATTTGAAAATATTAAATATTTCATTTTCTCGAGTGGATATCGAACCCACAACCTGTCATTTGCAGTCACACGATTATTCCGCTGCGCCACGACAAGGTCTGTCGTAATTTCACTATTTAATTTAAAAATATTAAATATTTCATTTCCTCGAATAGGATCGGACACACAATCTGTCGTTAACCGTCACACGCTTGCGCCCCTGCCTTATATCTATTTTATTATTAAAATAAAATAATAAAAAAAAATAATATTTAAAATTACATTTTAAATATTTTTACTATGTTTTAAAGTGTTATTCCACAGACACTTAGGACAGAAAATACTAAACTTAAATTTTAAAAAACGTATAAAAATTTTGAACGAAGCAGGATTTGAACCCGCGCCTCTGGAATACCGTTCCAACGCTCTGACCCACTAAGCCATTCGTTCTCACCGAGTTCCGTCGAAATTTTTATACGCTTGTTACAACTTATTTATGTTGTTAGCATCTCTGTAGGGAGATTTTTACAAATTTTCGCTACCCAAAGACAACTCGTAAGAATTATCGTTTGGCAAGAGAGAGTACTATTTATTTTTAATATTTTTACTATGTTTTAAAGTGTTATTCCACACTTAGGACAGAAAATACTAAACTTAAAATTTAAAAAACGTATAAAAATTTTGAACGAAGCAGGATTTGAACCCGCGCCTCTGGAATACCGTTCCAGCGCTATGACCAACTAAGCCATTCGTTCTCACCGAGCTCCGTCGAAATTCTTATACGCTTGTTACAACTTATTTATGTTGTTAGCATCTCTGTAGGGAGATTTTTACAAATTTCCGCTACCCAAAGACAACTCGTAAGAATTATCGTTTGGCAAGAGAGAATACTATTTATTTTAATATTTTTACAATGTTTTAAAGTGTTATTCCACACTTAGGACAGAAAATACTAAACTTAAATTTAAAAAAGCGTATAAAAATTTTGAACGAAGCAGGATTTGAACCCGCGCCTCTGGAATACCGTTCCAGCGCTCTGACCAACTAAGCCATTCGTTCTCACCGAGCTCCGTCGAAATTCTTATACGCTTGGTACAACTTATTTATGTTGTTAGCATCTCTGTAGGGAGATTTTTACAAATTTCCGCTACCCAAAGACAACTCGTAAGAATTATCGTTTGGCAAGAGAGAATACTATTTATTTTTCTATTTTTACTATGTTTTAAAGTGTTATTCCACACTTAGGACCGAAAATACTAAACTTAAATTTTAAAAAACGTATAAAAATTTTGATCGAAGCAGGATTTGAACCCGCGCCTCTTGAATACCGTTCCAGCGCTCTGACCAACTTAGCCATTCATTCTCACCGAGTTCTGTCGAAATTCTTATACGCTTGTTACAACTTATTTATGTTGTTAGCATCTCTGTAGGGAAATTTTTACAAATTTCCGCTACCCAAAGACCCAAAGACAACTCGTAAGAATTATCGTTTGGCAAGAGAGAATACTATTTATTTTAATATTTTTACTATGTTTTAAAGTGTTATTCCACACTTAGGACCGAAAATACTAAACTTAAATTTTAAAAAACGTATAAAAATTTTGAACGAAGCAGGATTTGAACCCGCGCCTCTGGAATACCGTTCCAGCGCTCTGACCAACTAAGCCATTCGTTCTCACCGAGTTCCGTCGAAATTCTTATACGCTTGTTACAACTGTGTTATTACAGCTTGTTACAAGTGTGGAATAACACTTTAAAACATAGTAAAATATTAAAATAAATAGTATTCTCTCTTGCCAAACGATAATTCTTACGAGTTGTCTTTGGGTAGCGGAAATTTGTAAAAATCTCCCTACAGAGATGCTAACAACATAAATAAGTTGTAACAAGCGTATAAGAATTTCGACGGAGCTCGGTGAGAACGAATGGCTTAGTTGGTCAGAGCGCTGGAACGGTATTCCAGAGGCGCGGGTTCAAATCCTGCTTCGTTCAAAATTTTTATACGTTTTTTAAAATTTAAGTTTAGTCCATTTTAAATATTTTTAATGCATCTGTAAAATTGTCTTGTCGATACTATTTCAACCTATTTACAAGTAAGTGGACTTATATAGTCGTCTTGTTTCTCTTAACGGGAAACGAATCATAACTGAAAACAAAATAAACTGGCTTAAGAATTACTTTCCTTCCCTTTCCCTACTATGCTTTATGCTTTAGCATTAATTATTGCATAAATTTATAGATTTAACTAATAGTCTTGATACATGTACATAAGTCGACTGTGCTATTAGAAAATTATGGATCAGTACAGGTAGTTGTGACAATATCTTGAAAAAAAAAATCTTTATAAATAATTTTATGGCCAATTAATGATCTGTAAATTATTTAAAGAATGAGGAATCGATTTCATGTCTATTAACTTTAAATAATTAATTAAGTATGAATATAACACAGATATACACAAAAAATATGTAATTGCATATTTTATTTTACCTTAGAACGAGTATCTAAAGCTGCACTAACAGGCTCCTATGAAATTTGGCTCGGTAGAGGGGGTAACATGAGTAGTAAAAGTGAGTGTTGATGATCATCACAAAGAGGCCTCTTAAACCTACACCCGGAATCACAAGTCCCGGGGCTACTCAAAGTTACTCCTTATGCCACACGATGGACCTGGCACCCGCACGGTGAATCCATGGAATGCTAAGAAGTTCGTCTCTCTAAGTAAATAATACATATTTAAATTAACCTGAGCTTTATTTGACGTAAATATACGAAGTGCCGGGTTTATTACTACCAGCATCCTAGGGCGAAATTCCCGTGGCGTCCTTTTGTTGTTATATACACAGCCATACAAAAAAAAATGTGTTTTGATTGATTGATTGTGAATTAGCCACGCAAGAAATAATTCTGATCTTACGCTGTTTGCATCCAGCGGTTCCTGAGACGCCCCGGAGGGGCCGCTACTCGAGAAACCAAACCATAACGACCATCAGTTCTTCTTGTTATGCGACACGCCCAACATCATTTCAACTGAGTAATCCTTCTAGCAATGCAATTGGTAACTTTTGTTTCCTGGCACATTTTTTTTATGGAAAAGACAAAACAAACGAGCGTAAAGGTCACCTGACGGTGAGTGATCACCGTCGCCCACGGCCCCGTGTAACACCAGGGGAGCTACATATGCGCTGCCGGCCTTTAAAGCCTTGGAAGTGACATCCTGAGCCTTTTGATGAGAGAGATACTTACGAGCAGGTCTTGCTCCTATATGTCATCATTGGCAACACACTTTGATAAAAGGCTCATTTTGAGGCATTAAGGTATCTCGGTGCGGAGTTCTGTCAGTGGCCGAAGCAGAAGAAGTAATTATAATTTAGTAGTTTTTATTTTAATTCATACTTGCAACAAATATTAAGACTGTACGTGAGCTACAAACTAGTTTACAAGTATATTTTATTAGTATTAATAATTATAATGTTGAGAGATAATAGACGATATTTTTGTGACGTTTTTATAATTAATATAACTCAATGTGGCTATTTCCTAAAATATTTTAAAGAAGAAGTATTCATTGATAAAAAAAATATTTAAAGAAAAATAATTATTATCTCGAAGGGTGTATGATGCAAGTTTTTGTAACCAGAAGTGGTCTTTTTATTGTTTTCTTTTTTTAAATGAAACATTCATTTTAAAAAAAACATACGCACAGCGACAGCGCTAAATAGAAATTTTAAATAAATATATACAACATTATCGTATGTATAAAAAAGAACATGTCATTGAATTTTCTATAATGGATGCTGATGAAGACAATACTAAAATTTCAGATGATCATGGTGTATCTGAGGTAAATGAATCACGATAATAATAACAGAAATAATGAAGACATTAGTTTGAATGTTTTAAAGAATTATGACTTTCTTTTGGCATCTGTTCTAGTTGGTGACCGATGTCCGACTGGTTATGCTAAAATATATGGAAAATGTCAAAAAACATGGGACTGAAATTAGCTGTATAGTAAATATAAAGATGCTGTTAGTATCTTTATTTATATTTCATCTCTTCTATTTAAACATTAAACTATGGGGTATAATTAAACTAATGATAATTTGGATGTTAAATCACATTTCACAAGTTACTAGAATTTTCATTTAAAATACACTTTAAAAAAATTATATCAAGTTATTTGGTAATTTATTTAAACCATTGCTTTCTTTATTTGTATTTATTAAAGCATTTTCTGCCAGCTTTACGTTGCATCCTGCACATGGCAGGGTAGGCAGAGGGAACCTTGGAACTTAGTGTTAAGTCAAGCCGTTCGATTTCCCGCATTTCACCGAATTTGAGGCATTGCGTGTTGAGTGGCAGAATTCAACGCTGCGCTTCACCAAATTAGCCACCAAAGCCTAGAAATGAAAATATTAGACATCGAGTGGGGATCAAAACCACAACCTGTCGCGTTTACAATCGCAATCTTTGGCCTCTGTGCAACGACAGGCCTTAAATATAAATAATTAGTAAAACGACAGACAAAAAAATAAGAAAAAAATTGTTACAGCTTTTTTTATCTTTTTTAATTAACATTGATAATTAGCTAATTTGTGCAATTTATGGATTACAAATTCCCAAAGAGTATGCTAAAGAGTGATTTATTTATTATTTAGGCATATTTTTACTTATATAACAAAGAAAGTTACAACTCGTTAGTATCTATCAAATATAAATAGAATGACGGCAATTAAACAAGCATTAGCATTTCTAAAATGAAGGTGTTCATACTTCTTTTAATTTTAGAAACGATATTTGCTAGTCCAATAGACGAAAAAAATAGACAAAATGTGACTAAAGTAATAGTTCCCAAAGAAACAGGACAAGATATAAAACAAGAATTATCTGAAAATAAAGCTGTCAATGTATCTGTGGAAAAACTAAATAAAAGTGCTTTAAGTTTAAAACAAAAAGACAAAAATGAGGCCCATGATGATATCAAGGATAATCCAAATCAAAAATCATTGAGCATTGGAGATAGGAATAAAGAGATAAAACATAAAAACTCCAAAATAGATCAGAAAAATAATTCAGGTAGTGTTATGCTAAATAAAGAAGCTAATGTCCCTGATTATGATGATGTAAAATTAGTCAGTTACTCCGCTTTTGTAGGAGATGGATGTGCTACTGGTTTAGCAAAAATAAATGGTATTTGTGCTGATATCGATTATTGATGTGACTTTTAATTATAATGTGTTTTGCATTTTTTTATTTTGTTTTGTTTACCGTAATATTATCTATTTCTATACTTATAATATTATTCGAGACCTGTCGTGGCGCAGCGGCACAAGAGTGTAACTGTAACCGACAGGTTCTGGGTTCGATCCCCAGTCGAGGAAATGAAATATTTAATATTTTCAATTTAAATATTTAATGTTTCATTTCTTTGCTCTGGTAATAAGGCAAAGCGCGGCGTTGAATTCGGCCACTCAAAACGACTCTTTGTTTGTACATTGAAAAAAAATAACGTCTTGTCTTAGATATTTATAAGAAAATATATATTGCTTTTTTAACATAATATATTGTAAAAAAAAATAATTATTATTTTTGGTTCTATTAAGTTATAAGTGACCTAATAGAACCATAAATAATGATTGTTTAATTTTTATCTTTTAATCTGATTGTCTGTGCATTTGTGCTCGTTAATCCCAGAAACAGCGTAACCGATTTAATTTTTTTCTCTAATTTTTATTTCCTATAACTTATAGAATTTGCTTTTTTATTGTATTTATAGAGAAAGAAGTATGTTCTAAGAATTGCTGTAATTTTCATTATAGGTACCTATAGCTTTGGCTTGTAGTATATTGTTAATAGAAAAAAAATATTGTATAATAATAATGATTATTGATTTATATCAATAATTATGTAATTCAAGCAGACGAAACAGCGAGCGGTTGGTTACTTAGTAAATAACTTTTAATTATGATAAGCTAATAGCGTTAAACATTAAAATATATACTCTAATAGTGTTGAATTAAATACATTAAAATATTAAATATAATATCGTTTTTTTCATTAAATAGTTATTTGGTATATATGAAAACATTAACAATAATTAAACTGCATTTAATAGTTTATATAAAATATATCATTTAAAAGAATGTAAAAATAATTATCAGGTTTGGAACTGTGTCGTCTATAGATACTTATAATAAATCTTTAACTGATTATGACGGACTCGGACAGTTTGCAATGTATTTTGACGTATGTGTGTTTGAGGTATGGTGGGAGTAAAAAGTGTCCTGATCAACATCTAAGATTGTTTTAAAGCTCTGGAGTCTGTCTGCCTACCTAACTGGCATTCAACACCAAGAGCAGGGCTTCACTTTAAAAGCATACGGAAATGACTCTATTGTAATAGTTTTTTATCTTCTGTTGGCGCATAAACATCCCTTGGCGAGACGAAGTCCTCGGGCACCAGCTAGTATTAAAACAATCTTATAATGAAATAGGGCTCGAAACAGTCAGTTTTAAAATGTTTGTCTGTTTTCCTATTTGCCCGTGTGTTATATCTGGCTAATTCCAGAAACGATTAGCCAGATTTAAAGGTTTTCACTATAATAATTCATTTAGTACATTTAGTGTTTGTTTTATTTAAATCGGTCTTAAATAAAATAAAATTGCTACAAAATATTTATTCATTTGGCTGAGTTTTCAATGTATAGGAATTTTATTAAAATGTTAATGTTATATGACCAAAAAAGTAATCTAGATTAATAAATTAAATAGTGTAATCTTAGCGGGTGAAGACAAGGACGGGTCGCTATATCGAGTATTTTACCATTCTTACAAAAGAGAGCTTGGTGTTGGGTTCCGCTGAATAATAAATCTGGATGGAAATCTTAAAAATTATACAGAAATAAGGGGAACTGACTGTGCCAGTACTAACAGTTTACTTAACATACTTACGTATACTAAAAGTTTTGAATTAGTTTGAGTTAGAAAGACAATATTTTAAAATATATTTTTATATATTACTTAAAGACTGGCATCCCTATTATGTACATATAGAGAGAGCAGAAAGGTATATTGAGATTAAACAGTGAAAAGCTATTCGTAGAGACACCTCCTATTGTCCCATAGCGCGATAAATTGTGGTGAGCAATGGCTTCACAAAGTAAATATCACATGAATTTTGTTTTAGAATTGTAAAATAAATTTATTTGATTTAGTTTGCATTTTATTATCGTTGAGGCCATCATAGTGCAATGGAATACATTCTAACTAATAATTATGTACATTTATCGCTTTAGTACGACAAAATTGAGTTCCGCACATAACACGCACTATTTCAATGTAAATTGTGCTGATTTAAAAAGTAAATAGAAAAATCTGGATATTACGTTTTACGTAATGGATATCCTATAGCGGTATTTAAGTATATTAAAAAAATATACACAGATTTGTCAATAACCCGTCAGACATGAATTGTATAATTATTTCGATTTTATAATTAGAAGTTATTACTGTGCAATCGTTAAAATTTTTAAATGCAGATATGATAAACTGCCAGTAGTGAAAGGCCATAAAGT
Source organism: Eueides isabella (assembly GCA_019049475.1). Lineage (NCBI taxonomy): Eukaryota > Metazoa > Arthropoda > Insecta > Lepidoptera > Nymphalidae > Eueides > Eueides isabella. The sequence goes on from CM032407.1 coordinate 6,431,921, forward strand.
TAACGATGTAAATTTTGGACAAGTGAGTGAAAACTTTCACGCTTTAGGAATCACACTGAACATGAGGCCGTGCTAATTATGAAAGATATGGTAACTGTTTTTGTAAAAGATGGGTTCACGAAAATAAATGCTTTTTTTGTTTTAGCTTTACTCTATATACCTTTCCTCAATCTTTCTTTCCTTATACTGCTCAATTTCACCGCGCTTTGATTTGTTACCAAAATAAATACTTGTTGGTCTAAAATCTGCAATTGATAAACAATATATTCTTTTTAATAAAAATCTAGTGCTACTTGATGTATTCGATTTTACGCTCTTCTTTTCCAACCGCCCTACACTAATAACTAAATAAATTGTAACGTATAAGAATTTTAACTTACGTATGTTTTTTCTTACGTATACATATGGTATAATGCTCAGAGCGCTTGGACGGATTCCAAAAGGTGTGGGTTCAGTACTGCTATTCCCAATTTTCATTTTTAAATTAGGACAAAACCCATTAAATCTGATGTCCACAAGCAAGAATAGCCGATAAATTTGCAGGAACATCTACGTTTCGCACTTAAATATAAGTAAATTGTGGTAGGCCAGGCACTTCTTGCTGCTGACATTTAATTTAAATGGTATAATTCGATACAAAACAGATATAGTCAAATTAAATATTTTTGAGTAGCACTAATTTTATCCAATTGGTAATCAATATTATAATTTAATATTAATATTATATCTATATGTGAAAGTTAGTGAAACAATTAATCTTGTTTCACTAACTTTCACATATATAATATTAATATTAAATTATAGTATTGATTACCAATTGGATACAATTCGTGCTTCTCAATAATAAGCTATATAATAATTTGTTCCACTATATAGCAACATAAAAATTTGCTCCACTTTCACGCATAAAATACTGAACGGATTAAAATGAAACCTTAGTAATATAGCGTATACATCAAATTAACACATAGATTACAATTTATGTAAAGTTTTTGTATACTTACTTACTTACTTATCTTCTCGCTATATCACTGCGGGATAGGCAGAGAGAACGGAGCGCCAAACGCTGCGGTCTCGGCATACCGCTTTCGCCTCGTCCACTGTCATCAGCCTCTTCATATATACTCTCCGGGGGGTCCTCATGCTTTTTACCTTCCTCCAGTATCGTCGATACTGTGTTTTCGAAGGTCAACCGAGGTCACCCCCTTCCTCTCTTACCACTCACTTTTCCTTCATAAATCTTTCTTATCATTCCTTTTACACTCATTCGCTCGACGTGCCCAAACCACCTGAGCACGTTCTTCTTCATCTTCACTGTGACATCCACGCTAGTACCTACCATTCTGTGTATCTCTTTATTGGGTATGCGATCAGCTAAACTGACTCCGAATATCCGACGAAGAGATCGCATCTCTACTGTATTCATCATTCTTACATTCTTCTTCTGTAATACCCACGTTTCGCTGCCGTATAACAGTGTCTGTAGCAACACTGCATTGTGTACGGCCAAATGCGCAGCTATGCTGACGTTTCGCCGTCTCAACAATGCAGCTAAGGCCCCGTTAACTCTGTTATCGCAAGAACAGCAATACGCCTTTCCACATCCATTTCGTATCTTCCGTCTCTGCTAAACATACTTCCCAGATATACTACCTCATTCACTTGTTCTAATATCGTATCATTTACACTGATCTTGCATTCTGTCCTTACTTCGTTTCTTACAAATATCAGAACCTTCGTCTTATTCGCATTCAGGCTAAGACCATACAACAAGTTTTTGTATAATTTGGCTATAATACTTAAACAAGGCAAAGCCCCATTTATTACGCAAGCCCTATATTTAGGAGGAAAGACAAAAGCGTATCTTCCCGAAATAGCGATATTGCGTCATAAATAGCGATAATCAACGTCATGCTTTTCTTGCCAAAGCAAAGAAAAAAAAACGAGAGAATCATTTCTTCAGTTGGGATCAAACCCAAAACTATCACGACTATAGTGTCAATCTTGAACAATGGGATTCTACTTCATAGACCTTGAAAGTTATGATTAAAAGTAAATATTACAAAGTGTACTGTTCTGAATTCTTCTCCCTATAGTGGGATGGGTAAATCCATCCACCCACTGAGACTCCATGATATGCAAAAATGTGTCTACTGCTTTACTTAGCAATTGAAACGTTCAAAGAAATTAAACGTTTCATTTCTTCTTGCCAGATCTGAAACACGTACTGTGGTCTGACGTATTGAATCGCATCGATTCAATTACGATAACATGATTTAAGTGAACCATTTTTAATCAACTACAATAATGGAAGTTGTCAGTTGGCCATGCCACATCATATTATTGGAGATTGCCAAATATCTGTTTATTTACTCGTATTTGTAATATTTTTTATTTAAGAAACGTTCATATCATGACACTTTAAAAAAAATCTAATTTCATCAAAGATGGTTCATTCGTTTGAGTGTATAGAATTATAGATGTCCCATCTACTAAGAGGCGTATTTCTTTTATAGACGCTGGTGTCATTTTCGTCAGGAAAGATGCTCTACTTAATTGCTCTGCTTTTTTTTAATTCTTTTAATTCTTAGCGTTTTATACTTATACATATGTTAGGCAAGTAATTTTTTTTTTATTACTTAATTTCTAACATTTAGCCGATTTACACAGAAACATGTTTTTAACTTAAGAACCTAGTGTTATGACACTGCGTTCCATTCATTATTTTTTACCGAATTTGAGGCATTGCGTGTTCAATGGCGGAATTCAACACCACGCTTTGACATTATACCGAAAATATTATTTATTTTTATTATATTTATTTCTTACTTAGAAAACAACAGTATAATATTCATTATAAACCAATTAAAATTTGTACAAAAAATACAGCCAATATATAACAGTTTTCCACTTACATAATTTTATCCACTTAGGTACATATTTGATATACTGTTGACAAGAGTATGTGTATTGAATACAAATACTTAAAACAAAACAATTAAAATTTAGCAAAATATAAAAATAAAGCAGCAATAATATTAAAGAAAAAAAAACAGACAATACTCCCATGTAGATACGGGCACACGTATCATAAACTTATCTGCATCCGGATATGCGAGTGCGTGTGAGTGCGAACAAATGAGTGCGTGCGTGGGTGTGTAACTTTGCAGGCATGTGCATGTGGATGTATGTGTTTGTGTGTGCTATGTTTGATACAGTATAAATAAATATATAGACTTAATACGTTTAATTTGGTTGTTAAAAGAAACTTCAGATAAAAAGACCAAGTCAATTTGAGAGTACTTTTAATATATAATAATGACACCCGTGAGAAAAAGAAGTTTGATACATAATTCGTATGTGAAATAGATATATAAAGCAGATTAGTTTAGGCTATTCGGATTCTTTTTGTAGGTAAGTTAAAATTCAAATATGAAAGCAATTCTAGTGAAACAACACTGCCCGATATAAGATATTATAGTTTATATAAGGGACCGTCCTAAGTTGTTGGAATTAATTTATTTTAGATTCTTAAACAAAATTTATATGATATTAACTTTGTGAAGCCATTGCTCTCCACAGTTTGTCGCGCTATAAAGCGCAAACGGAATAATAGGAGGTGTCTTTACCAATAGCTTTTGACTGCTTAATCTCAATACACCCTTTGCTCTCTCTAGATGTAAATAGGGAAACCAGTCTTGTAGTATAAACTTTTGTAAGAATGGTAAAATATAACTATTTTCCTGATCTATTTTGGTGTTCTTATGTTTTATCTCTTTAGTCCTATCTCCAATGCTCGATTATTTTTGATTAAGATTATCATAGATATCATCGTGGCTCTTATTTCTGTCTTTTTGTTTTAAACTTAAAGCATTCGCATTTGGTGCTTCCACAGTCACAATGACAGCTTTATTTTCAGATAAATCTTGTATTATATCTTGTGTTGATTCTTTGGGAACTACTACTTTGGTTGTCTATTTTTTAGTCTATTGGAATAGCAAATATCGTTTCTAAAATTAAAAGAAGTGTAAACCTTCATTTTAGAAATGCTATTGCTTGCCGTTATTCTATTTATATTTGATAGATGCTAACAAGTTGTTTTCTTCAATATATGATTAAAAAATATGCTTAAATATTAAACTGTAAATATGTTTAAATATTACTATTTATCATAGTCTTTAGAAATTTGTAATCCATAAATAGCACAAATTAGCTAATTCAGTGAAATAAATAAATACAAATAAAGAAAGCAATGGTTTAAATAAATTACCAAATAACTTCAAATAGATTTTTTAAAGTTTATTTTAAATGAAAATTTTAGTAATTTGTGAAATGTGATTTAACATTCAAATTATCATTAGTTTAATTATACCGCATAGTTTAAAGTTTGAATAGAAGAGATGAAATTTAAATATAGATACCAACATTGTTTTTTATATTCACTATACAGCTAATTACTATTTTAAACACACGATCATACTTTTTTGGCACATTTTCCTGCTACATTAACAAAACCAATTGGACATCGGTCAGCAGTCAGAACAGATGGCGAAGGAAAATCATAATTCTTAAAAACCTTCGAAACTAAGAGGTCTTCATTATTTCTGCCGTTATTATCGTGACCAAATTTGTTTACTTCTGATACACCATGATCATGTGAAACTTTAGTATTATCTTCATGAGCATCCATCATAGAAAATCCAATGGCATGTTCTTTTTCACTATTTTTCATGGAAGACGCGGCAATTATTGTTGGCAATATAAATACGATAATGTTATGCGTATTCATTTTAAATGTCTGTTTCGCGCTGTCCGTACTTAGTTTCTGAACGTTACTCACGTGAACTTTCCTTATATTATAACATATTCAATTCAATCATATCTAATGGATAAGTTTATGGCAATAACATATTACACGATATGTTAATGCCATGAAATCATATGCATAGCAATATATATATATATATATATATATATATATATATATATATATATATATATATATATATATATATATATATATATATATATATATATATATATATATATATATATATATATATATATATATATATATATATATATATCCAGCTTAAAAAAATATCCTCTACCTCTCTAAAATATATAAATTAAATATGTCGATTTTGTATTAAATTATACAACTATTTAAATTAAATGTCGTCGGCAATAACTACCTGGCTAACCACAATTTACTACGTTTAAGTCAGAAATGTAGAATGTTCCTGCAAATGAACCTGATAGTCTTACTTGTCATAAGAGGCAACGGATTTTGCCCTAATTTATAAATAAAAATGAAAATATAACATAAATAGAAAATGTATAAAGATTTGAGAATAGCGGTATTGAGCCCACACCTCTTAGAATCCGTCTAAGTGCTCTGAGCACTATACCATACGTATACGTAAGCTACGTCGTAATTCTTATACGCTTGCTACAATTAATTTAGTTTTTAGTATCTCTTTAGTGAGATAGAGCAATTGTGTAGGGCGGTTCAAAAAGAAGGGCGTAAAATCGAATAAATGAAGTAGCAATGGATTTGATAAAAAAATATATATTGTTTATCAATTGCAGATTTATTTTAGATTTACCCTCAAATCTACATTTAAAATTTTAACGATTGCGCAGTAACAACTCCTATTAATATATGATCAAAATATTTGTATATTACGTACAAATTTGGCGGAAAGTGGGGAACGGAAGTGGAACGGAGTGTATTAACACAAGGTTTCCGAGGTCCCTCTGCCTACCCTGCCTCGTACGGGATACAGCGTGAAGCTAAGAGAAGAAGAAGAGAAAAGAGAGAAGATAGTACGTCTGACGGGATTTACGGAATCCATTGTTTTAATTTGTAAGTTTTCCATTGTTTTAATTTTACTTTATTAATTGTAATATTTTTTAGATCACTCTTTATTCCCACTTGGATTAAAACAGTCCTTAGTTTTAAGAGTGGCTATCGAGCACCGTTCGAGAATCCAGAATCTACGGATCTGTGGTAGCCAGGAGTGGAAACCAACTGCATTATCTGGTCTCTTCTCATAACTGAGAAGAGACCAGATAATGCAGTTTATGTGAGTACATAAGAACTGTTCTTGTGTTGCTCCTTCCTAGACCTAAGCCTATTTATAAGCTACCAAATTTTTCCGTCCTCCTCTCTATCTAGGCAGGCCCGTCGGAAAGGTATTCCCACTTTCATTAAAGCAGTCCTTAGTTTAAAGATAAATATTGTATTAATATAGAATTAATAAATAATTAATAATGATTCGGTTTGTTTTCAACCTTTCGACTGCCGCAAACGTAATTCGGGTAAGTGACAAATTGCTTGAATTTCAAATAATTATAAAATTCCGTCTTTAGCAAAGGACATATCCTTTGATTTTGAATTTTGTAAAATTATTATATTTAATTTTTAGATAAGATATTATAATATTTAATTTCTGAAACTGCTAGCAAAGAAAGCATAAGATTTGGACACTCTGTTCCTTACATTATGGTCTTATACGAAGTAGTGTTTTTTGAAAGCGGAACACAATTTTGTCGTACTAAGGCAAAAATATAAATAATTATTAGTTAAAATGTATCCCATTGCACTATGATGGCCTCAACGATAATAAAATAAAAACAAAATGAAATAAATTTATTTTACAAATCTAAAACGAAATTCATATGACATTTACTTTGTAAAGCCATTGCTCACCACGTTTTATCGCGCTACAAAGTACAAACGGAACAATAGAAGGTGTCTCTACGAATAGCTTTTCACTGTTTAATCTCAATACACCTTCTACTCTCTATATGTAAGCAGGGAAACAAGTATTTTTCAAAAATATTGCCTAACTCAAACTAATTCAAGAATTTTAGTATACGTAAGTATATTAAGTAAAATGTAAAGACTGGTACAGTCAGTTCCCCTTATTTCTGTTTAATTTTTGAGATTTATGTTCTTAAACCTTAGATTTTCATATTGTTTCGCGGAACCCAACATCAAGCTCTCTTTTGAAAGAATGGTAAAATATACCTGTTTTCCGGATCTATTTTGGTGTTCTTATATTTTATCACTTCAGTCTTATCTCAAATGCTGCATTATTTTTGATTTCGATTATCCTTGATTTCATCATGGCTCTCATTTTTGTCTTTTTGTTTTTAATTTAAAGCACTTTCATTTGATGTTTCCATAGTCACATTGACAGCTTTATTGTCAGATAAATCTTTTTTTACATGTTGTGCTTTGGAACTACTACTTTGGTGTCATTTTGTCTATTTTTTTCGTCCTTTGGAATAGCAGGTATCGTCTCTAAAATTAAAAGAAGTACACCTTCTTTTACTTAACTTAAGAGAAGAATACCTTCATTTAAGAAATGCTAATACTTGTTTTATTGCCGTCATTCATTTATATTTGATAGATGCTAGCTACTTGTATTAGCTTTCATCAATATATGAGTAAAAATAAATTTAAACACTAAATAAAGGAATTTTTACTCACGCAAGGCCTCAAATTCGGCGGAAAGTGGGGAGAGAAAGTGGAAGTTTAAGTTACCGGGTTCCTCCTGCCTTCCGTGCCTCCCTCGTTCGGGATACAGCGGGAAGATAATATATATATATATATATATATATATATATATATATATATATATATATATATATATATATATATATATATATAAATATATATATATATATATATATATATATATATATATATATATATATATATATATATATATATATATATATATATATATATATATATATATATATATATATATATATATACATATATATATTTAAATCTTGTCAAATATATAAATAATATGAATATATTTATGAAAAACACACGATGCATAATTGATTATGTATGATTAAATTGAATATGTTATTATATAAGGAAAGTTCACGTGAATAACATTTAGAAACCAAGTACGGACAGCGCGTAACAGACATTTAAAATGAATATGCATAACATTATCGTATTTATATTACCATTAATAATTGCCGTGTCTTCTATGAAAACTAGTGAAAAAGAACATGTCATTGGATTGGATGCTGATGAAGATAATACTAAAATTTCGAATGATCATGGTGTATCAGAAGTAAATGGATTTGGTCACGATAGTAACGGCAGAAATCATGAAAACATTCCTTTGAAGAATTATGACTCTCCTAAGGCATCTGTATTTGTTGGTGACCGATGTCCGACTGGTTATGGCAGAACACCTTATGGAAAATGTAAAAAACAATTCATAAAATAGTAATTAGCTGTATAGTAAATATAAAAAATGCTGTTCATATCTATATTCATATTTTATCTCTTCTAATTAAACTTTTAACTATGCGGTATAACTAAACTAATATTAATTTGAATGTTAAACCACCTTTTACAACTCACTAAAATTTTCATTTAAAATAAACTTTAAAAAATCTATATGAAGTTATTTATTTAAACCATTATTTTCTGTATTTGTATTTATGTAATCATTTTCTGCCAGCTTGACGTTGCATCCTGCACATGTTAGGGATGGCAGAGGGAACCTTGGAATCTAGTGTTAAGACACTCCGTTCCGTTTCGCACATTTCACCGAATTCGAGGCATCGCGTGTTGAGTGTCGGAACTCAATGCTGCACTTAGCCATTTTACGAGGGCATAGCTTAGGCTTTTTAGAAATTAAAATAATAAATATTTGTAGTGGAGATTAAAACTACAACTTGTCGCGTTTACAGTCACAATCTTGTGTTACTGCACAACTACAGGCCTTTAAAATACATAATTATGAAAACACTAGGCAAAAGAATTAAGAAAATTATAATTATAGTTTTTTATGTTTATTAATTAACATTGACAAGTAGCTAATTGCGCAATTCATGGATTACAAATTCCCAAAGAGTATGCTAAATATTTAGTTATTTATTATTTAAACATACTTTTACTCATATATTGAAGAAAGTTAATATAACTCCCAACCATCTATCAAATATAAATTAATGACGGCAATTAAACAAGTATTAGCATTTCTAAAATGAAGGTTCTTCTTTTAAGTTAATTAAAAGAAGATAGTACACCTTCTCTTTTAATTTTAGAAACGATACTTGATATTCCAATAGCAAATATCGTTATCAATAACAAAAAAATAGGCGAAATGGCACCAAAGTAGTAGTTCCACAGAATCAGCACAAGATATAAAACAAGATTTATCTGAAAATAAAGCTGTCAATGTTACTATGGAAACACCAAATGAAAGTGCTTTAAATTAAAAACAAAAAGACAAAAATGAGAGCCACGATGAAATCAATGATAATGAGATAGGACTAAAGAGATAAAATATAAGAACACCAAAATAGATCCGGAAAACAGTTATATTTTACCATTCTTACAAAAGCGAGCTTGGTGTTGGGTTCTGCTAAACAATATGAAAATCTCAAAACTAAACAGAATAAGGGGAACTGACTGTGCCAGTCCTAATATTTTTCTTAACATACGTATACTAAAATTCTTGAATTATTTTGAGTTAGAAAGGCAATATTGTAAAATGTATTTATACTAAAAGACTGGTTTTCCTACCTATTGTCCCGTTTGTATTTTGTAGCGCGATAAAACGTGGTGAGCAATGGCTTCACAAAGTAAATATTATATGAATTTTGTTTTAGAGTTGTAAAATAAATTTATTTAATTTTGTTTTAATTTTATAATCGTTGAGGCCATCATAGTGCAATGGAATACATTCTATCTAATACTAATATTTATTTATATTTTTCGCCTTAGTACGACAAAATTGAGTTCCGCTTTGAACAAGCACTATTTCGTATTCGACCTTAAAGTAAGGAACAGAGTATCCAAATCTTAAGCTTTCTTTGCTAGCAATTTCAGAAATTAAATATTATAATATCTTATCTAAAAATTAAATATAATAATATTATAAAATTCTTTCTTTAGTGGAGGATTGATCATACAACACTTATTTATAGCATAGGATTTCTACAAGAATTAGAAAAAATTACGTTTTACGTAATGGATATCCTATAGCGATATTCACGTATATTACAAAAATATTATGAGTATTTGGAAAGTCACATGTGTCACTAAGCCCTCAGACATACTGTAATATACAAATATTTTCATTTTATAATTAGAAGTTGTTACTGCGCAATCGTTAAAATTTTAAATGTAGATTTGAGGGTATTTTAAAACAAATGTTTACAAATGGCTGCGGAAGGCCGCAAAATAAGCGATCCAAATTTTGGCCAAGTGAGTGACAACGTTCACACTTTAAAAACCACACGGAACATGGGGCCGTGCTAATTATGAAAGAGATGTTAACTGTTTTTGTAAAAGATGGGTTTACAAAAATAAATGCTTTTTTTGTTTCACTCTACATCCGTTTCCTCCCTCACGGGAGCACGGTAGGCAAGTGCGAGGGCCTAGTGTTAAAAAACTCCGTTCCTATTAAGATACTTATATTGCTCAGTTTCGCGGCGCTTTGCTTTGTTACCAAAAATAAATACTTGTTGGTCTAAAATTTGCAATTGAAACAAAATATTATTTTTTAAATCAAAATCTATAAATACTTCTATTAAATCTATAAAAAATCTATAAATGTATTCGATTTTACGCCCTTCTTTTTGAACCGCTCGCTAGGGCGAGCGGCGAGCGAAATGTGTAGGCACAGTCGCTCTATCTCCCTAAATAGATGCTAATAACTAAATAAATTGTAACAAGCGTATAAGACTTTCGACAGACAGATATATTTAAATTACACATTAAAGCTTATTTTGGAACTGCACGAATTGTATCATATTTGTAAATAATTACTATAATTGAATATTAATATTATATATGTTAAAATTAGTCAAGCAAGATTAGCAATATAATAATTTGTTCCACTATATAGCAATATAATATTTTTTTCCACTTTCACGCATAAAATACTGAACGAATTTAAATGAAACCTTAGTAATATAGCTTAGGCGAAGCCGCATTTATTACGCTAGACCTATATTTAGGAGAAAAGACAAGGGTGTATCTAGTGTCTTTCCGAATTAGAGATTGCGTCATAAATGACGAAAATCAACATCCAGCTTTTCTTGCCAAAGCAAAGAAAATAAAACGAGAAAGTAATTTTTTCAGTTGGGATCGAACCCAATACTATCTCGACTATAGTGTGATGCTTATCAACTGCGCCTCAACGATAATTATCTAAACACATAATATGGACTTATTTATGTTGTACGTAGTGGAATGGACTCTTGTTTTGCGAACCATTGTGACGAGGTGCGTACCAAATTAAATAAGTCAGGACTTATTCAATTCAATTCAATCTTGAACAATTGAATTCTACTTCGTAGACCTTGAAAGTTATGATTAAAAGTAAATATTACAAAATGTACTGTTCTGAATTCTTCTCCCTATATTAGGATGAGTAAATCCATCCACCCACCAAGAATTAATGATATGCTAAAATGTGTCTACAGATTTACTTAGCAATTAAAACGTTCAAAGAAATTAAAAGCTTCATTTCTTCTTGCCAGTTTTGAAATACGTTAATCATTATTTCCATAAATGTACTATGATATGACATATTTCATCATCATATTAATTTCATCGCATCGATTCAATTACGATAACATGAATTAAATGAACCATTATGATAACATGATTTAAGTGAGCCATTTTTAACCAACTATAATAATGGAAGTTATCAGTTGGCCATACCACATGATATTATTGGATATTGTTTTCCAAATATCTGTTTATGTATTTTTTATATTTTTTAGGTAGGTAATTAATGTTCATATTAAGACACTTTAATTTTATTTACACAAGGTTTGCTTCAAAAGCTACCCATCAATTGGATATACTGTTGACAAGAGTATGTGTATCGATTATATATACTTAAAATAAAACAATTAAAATATAGCAAAATATAAAAATAAAACAACAATGATATTGAACAAAAAAGAAAACAGGTAATTCACCCAAGTAGATAGTGCGCATCAGAATATGCGAGTGCGTGTGAGCGCGAACGCATGAGTCCGTGTGTGGGTGTGTGAATTTGTGTGCATGTAGATGTTTGTGCGTGTATGTATTTGTATTTGTTATGTTTGATACAGTATAAATAAATATATAGTCTTAAGGCGTTTAATTTGGTTCTTAATAGAAACTTCAGATAAAAAGACCAAGACAATTTGATAGTACTTTTTATTATAAAATAATGGCACCCGAGAGAAAAAGAAGTTTTGTACATAATTAGTATGTGAAATAGGTAAATAAAACAGATTATCAAAATGTTGACAGCTTTGCTCACATTTTGACAGCTTAGGTCCCAAATTTCCTATATATTTTTAAGTTTAGATATTTAATAAACTATATTATACAGAAAATAATGAATATTTCAACTTCTCAAGTCGAATCGAACTTACAAATCGAACTCACAAACTTTCACGTTTACACACGTCTGTGAGGCCAGTGCACGCAACTGCGCCACTGGCCTCACAGAACCATGGACGACAATAACCACATTATTAAAAACCGTGTTGCGGCTATTACTTACTTATACTAATTGTTATAAAATACAAAACTAACAACAAAGTAAAGTTTCTACATATTCACGTTCTATCTCTCACACGGTAGGGCCAAGGGAACTTGGGAACTTAGTGTTAGGACTTTGGAACTTAGTGCTTACGTTGTTTTCCGCTGACTTTGAGGCATTCCATGTTAAGTGGCGGCACTCAACGCTGCGCTTTGCCTTGTTACCAGAGTGAAGAAATGAAAATTATTTAATTTGAAGAGTGGGGATTGAACTTATTACACTGCGCCACGACCGTCCTCATGTTAAATGTCTCTAAATGTTTAGTTAAATGTGATTGACACTACATATTAACAAGATTTCTTTAGTCTGATATTGATAAATAATAATACTACATATCCAAATCCTAAAACGCAGTAAAATAAATATTAGTGTATCTTATCTGTCTACCTTAATGGTATGTTCTAATTAGCTCATTAATCATAATCATATATCAGTCAGTATCAGTATCAGTACATTAATATTGCGTCACTAAACACTAGCGATATATTGCACCTTTGTGGCGTGGAATTCCGCTACTGAACCCGCAATGTCTTAAATTCAGCGAAATGAGGGGAATGGAAAATCTGAATTTTTTTAGCTTCACGGTGTATTCCGCATGAGGCGGGGTAGGCAGAGGGAACCTAGTGTTAAGACACTCCGTTCCACTTCCGTTGCCCACTTTCCGCCGAATTTAAGGCATTGTGTGTTGAGTGGCGGAAGTCAACGCCGCGCTTAGCTTTATTACCAGAGCGAAGAAATGAAACATTAAGTATTTAAATTGAAAATATTAAATATTTCGTTTCCTAGACCGGGGATCGAACCCAGAACCTGTCGGTTACAGTCACACGCTTGTGCCGCTGCGCCACGACAGGCCTCTCAGAATCTTAATACTAGGTACCCAAATTAATTCTGCTTGGCATGTGCGGGATACAGCGTAAAGCGTCTATGTGGATGGCATTATCTTTATAGGTTATATGTTTATATTACAGTTCTACATATCATAATAAACTTTTATATAAAAGAAATAAAATAAAAAATATTTTATTGACAATATTCATAATTACACCTTTATGCCCATAAAGGTGTAATTATGAATACTAACTCTTAAGTAGGGAACCAATATACTGTACAACAGTGTAACAATTTATAATATATTTTTTCCGTTAATCTACCTCAGTTGATTGTTAAAAAGAATAAATAGCTTTTAACGTTTGACTGACACCCCTAGATTGTCTTCAGTAAAAAAGTAATATAAAACCCGCATCCTCCCGTAACTGTTTCACACGATATGGGCGGCTTTGAAATTCAAAATATTCACATGTCAGCAACGCAGAATGAAAGGTTTCTAAAGTATATTTTAAGCTTTGTACCTACGCAAATTGAATACTTTATTTAGATTCATATTTCATCTCTCTCTCTCAGCTCATCGAGGCCTATCGTGGTGCAGTAGCACAAGCGTGTGACTGTAACCGACAAGTTCTGGGTTCGATCCCAGTCGAGAAAATGAAATATTTAATATTTTCAATTTAAATATTTAATGTTTCATTTCTTCGCTCTGGTAATAAGGCAAAGCGCGGCGTTGAGTTCCGCTCCTCGACACGCAATAAAAAAAAAGATTCATATCTCTCTTATAAACTAGGATTTCTTTGTACATCAAAGAAATCCTAGTTTGAGAACACTCCGTTTTGATATCGTTCTTTTTTTTACTCGTCATGTCGCTAATTTTAAATAAATATAATCAAAATTATCATAATAATGACATCACCATCACAACAGATATTAATATATCTATTTATTGAAAATGAAAACTGAAATTTTAAATGTTTAATCTAAGACACATCCTGCCTTTATTCGAATGAAATCGGTTTTCACATGCGAGTTCTGTTAATTCTATTCTTTTTTCATCACAATCATTTTTTAATTTACTTTGCGATTTTTTCACTTCTTCATCGTATCCTTACATAAAAAAATAATAGAAGAATGTAAACTGTAAGTCCAAATAGGACTTGCAACTTACTCGAATCAACAGTGGCAAGCCATTCAGCCCATGTACATATCACGCAAAACCCGCTTAACGGATTAAATACTTTGCATGAGATCATATATTATAATCCATAATCTATATTAAATGAGATTATTTTAACGTCGCTATTAAAGTAAAATGGTACAGTATGCTGCTACTAAATTATAATTATACGTTTTAAAAATGTTACAAAAAGTGACAGACGTAGGTTTTTAGGCGTATGCACTTATGTTATATGAAATGAACATCAAATAAAATAATCTTTTTCTATAAAATACGGTTCCTTTTTTTTTCTTTATTGGTCTAGTTAGTTATCTCTTAGTGCCAATTTTCATAATTGTAAGTCCACGAAAAATATCCAGTAGGATTTAAATCCTCAGCAAATTTTATAGAAAATGTAGCAAAAAAAAATTGATAGCTTTGACGCAGAACTTTATTTTTTTTAGGTACTGTAAAAATGACCGAAGACTGGAATATTTAATATTATTTACACTTAATAACAATATAGCAAATGGTCTTGAGAGACGTACAAATGGATAATATAATGATATAAGTGTTCCGTTTTTTTATTTTAATGTAGGTATATAACCCCAAAAAAACATCAAACATGTACACGACGAACTATCAAGGCGTACATATGTATTGTACGAACATTAAATCATAGTAAATCATATATTAATAGGTAGTTTAATCTGCAATCTGTAGTCATTATCAATATGGCAAATCTCGATAAGCTATAAATGTATAAGCTATAAATGTATAGTGTATAAATAGAAGAAATGTAATGTACATACTAATATATTCGCGCGGCTTTGTCCGCTTCGCTTCGCTTTCGCTTTGTAATGATTATGTAATGGTTTTGAGGTATAATTGATTGATTATTTTGGTATGGTATCTATGTTGTTGTTGTAGTAAATAGTAATTTAAATCTTTTTATATTTTCCTTTACGTGCTACTTGTTCTAGTTTACGTATGCATGACAATGCGGTTTTTGCGGAAATCTCCATCCCGTGGTAATACCCGGATAAAAATGACCATTTATGTTGCTTTATAGAGGAGGACTATTGAACATTAAAATATTCATAACAATTCTGAAGATTGTTCTGGACAAACAGTCAGATATTTTTTTTTGTTTTTTATGTACACTTAAAAATACGGTTATTTTAAAATATATAAATTATTGATAAAATTTTGATGTACAGATTACATAGGTAGATAATAAAATATTACAGAATTAAAAAAAAGCACTTACCTCTGGGCTGATGTCTGTGAAGTTGGCACTGGATACGAATTCCCTTAAGAAGCCATCTAACTCAGTTCCCTCTATGTAGCCGTTACCTTGAAAAATAAATACGATATTACTTGATTTTCCTATAAA
This sequence comes from Eueides isabella, assembly GCA_019049475.1. Classification (NCBI taxonomy): domain Eukaryota; kingdom Metazoa; phylum Arthropoda; class Insecta; order Lepidoptera; family Nymphalidae; genus Eueides; species Eueides isabella. The sequence goes on from CM032407.1 coordinate 6,447,900, forward strand.
TTAATCATCAAATCCTGCTACAGGCTATTGCTCTAGATTAATGTTGATTAATCACTTACGTACTATAACAAAAAGTTTTTCTTGATTTTCAAGACTTTCAATTTATTTAAGCTTAATCATTTTTTAGCTTTACGCTGTATCCTGCACAGGGGCCTACCCTGAAGGGCAATTAAGAAATTGGAAAGAAAGGGCGTTTCCCACTTTTCGCAGAATTTGTAGTATTGCATGTTTAGTGGCGGAACTCAACGCCGCACTTTGCCTTGTCACCAGAGCCAAGAAATTATAATATTTTTTTTTGAGTGGAAATCGAACTCGCAACCAGCGAGTTTAAACGAAAAAATAAAACAAACAGGTCACGACAAACCTCTTTCTTTTTAAACAGATATTTCTCTATATTTTGCATGTATATGTATGAAGTATATGCATTTATATGTCTGAAATATAAAGGCACAGTGATCAATTTCTCTAGCACTGTGAAGGATCTGGGGTTAATAATTGACAATAAATTGTCCTGGGGCGTATATGTTAACGAGATTTCGCGAAAGGTATACGCATCCCTGCATTCTATGATGCGGTTAAAAAATTTTTTACCGGTCAACACAAAGAAACTACTAGTTAGCACCTTGTTACTTCCTATTATTGACTATGGAGATGCTTGCTGTTTGGATATGAATAAAGAACTCTTAAACAAACTTGAACGGATTTTTAACACCTGCATACGTTTTATTTATAACCTACGCAAGTATGATCATATATCGTCTTATAGGAAGCAGCTTGGTTGGCTTTCGATAGCCGATCGTAGGAAGTCTAGGGTCCTTTGCTTACTGTACTCCATCCTTTTTAATCCTAATTCTCCTTCCTACCTGTCCCTCAACTTTTCCTTCCTTTCCGATTTCCACAATAAGTCCTTGCGATCCCAATCCAATCTCACGCTCTCTACACCCAGCCACACTTCTGATTTCATGGCCAACTCATTTACAGTAGTAGGAGTCAGGCTGTGGAATGACTCGCCTGAAGAAATTAAAAGAGCTCCTTCCCGCGAGGCTTTCAAGAGCCGAATTAAAAAAATATTTTTTACTTGAAACCACATTGAAATATAAAATATAGTTTATATAGTAATAATATATGTATTATGGATTTGTATTTGTTGTTTTATATCATATATATTGGTATACGAGTATGCGTTTATATGGTTATGTATGTATATGTGTATTTATGTATGTATATATTTATAAATATGTATGTGTATGTGTGTATATATGTATATATATGAGTGTATGTATGTAATATTATTGTACACCTACTTCTACATTTCCCACCTGACGAGGTTGGCTGGCAGAAAATGCTGTTGATCGTTAAGCCCTCCTTTTGTGCAAATTTATTGATATAAATTGTGTACAATAAAGAATAAATAAATAAATAAATAAGAGCGAACCTAGTGTTAATACATGAGTAGTAATTAGATATGTACCTAAAATTACTCTGCGTGTTAAATAGTGGAAAGTGCCAGCTCATGTCATCCTGGACTAGGAAATTAAAGTGATTTTTTATTCAGTAACTGAATTGAAAAGGCCTGTCGTGGCGCAGCGGCACAAGAGTGTGATTGTAACCGACAGGTTCTGGGTTCGATCCCCAGTCGAGGAAATGAGATATTTAATATTTTCAATTTAAATAATCAATGTTTCATTTCTTCGCTCTGGTAGTAAGGCAAAACGCGGCGTTGAATTCCGCCACTCAACACGCAATGCCTCAAATTCGGCGGAAGGTGGGGAAGTGGAAGGGAGTCTTAACACTAGGTTCCCGGGTTCCCTCTGCCTACCCTGCCTCGTGCGGGATACAGCGTGAAGATATAAAAAATAAAAAAAAGTAATTGAATCCAAGTTATTACAATTATATTTAAATGCGCCGATGACATTAAACGCTGTCCCATTGTACCACGATGGCCCGCAATTGAAATTGCTAAAATACATGAATAACCTGCCAAATGAATTAGAGGTGTTGCATGTTGAGCCACAAAAGTCAATGCCACGCTTTGCCTTGTAACCAGAGCGAAGAAAATAAAATCTTAAATATCATATTTTCTCGGGTGGGTATCAAACCTATAAACTCACGATAACCGGTTACACGGTTTGCCATCAAATTCTGACAGACAGGCCTAAAATTGATATATACAATTTATTTCATACACAGATGAATACGACTGAAAGGCATTTGAAAAGCAATTCTGTAACTTAACTGAAATTTCTACATAATATTTGTTATTAGGAACAACAAACTTTTCAGGTATTTTTCTATGAAAGCTCCCTTAACTAACTCAATTTCAACTTTTCTTAAAGAAAAATACAGAGTAATTTCTTATACCATCTCTGATCTCTAAACAACTAAGAACGCTTAATTACGCTAAAGAGGACGCCGCGCCGTCGAAGAATGTCAATTACAAAGTGTACTTAGTGGAAGTAGTATCTATATGTTTTGTATTTATTTAAAAAGTGTTTTCTTAGCATTTTTGGAGTTATACTTCTTTAAGCGCGTTATGAAAAATATGGGAGTGAAATTTTAAGTTTCGTCACACAAAAGTTACAGTATGAAGTTGCAGCGGTTGCAGTCGTATGAAGTTGCAGCGGTCGCCTCTGTTCATTGTTTTCATATTCATAGTATTTATCCATATGTTCGCTTTATCTATGTGCTCATAAAATATATCCAGTAGTAATTTAAATTTAATATTTTGATTAATATATTTTATATTCGTAAATGTTTGTGAAGAAAATCTGAAAAAAATGTGTTATCTATCCGTATGCATATTTATTGATATAAATTAAAATATTATTATTTAAAATAATTAATACTAAATATTATTAAATTATTAATGATAAGTATTTATTATTGGTTATTCAATATTTTTAAAATAGATAAGTTAATTTAATAATAAATTCCATTTAAATTAATTGAATTTAAGTTTATTGTATTTTTTTTTACATACAATTAAAAACATTTTTATAAAGCATACCAAAGCATAACTTTTCACAGGCGTACATAAGTATACGTATTTCATTTTTGTAAAGTTACAATTTAGTAAGACATTAATTATTACTTAGGTACTTTATTTAATAATCTTACAAATAATACAAAAATAACGTAAAATAACATAAATAGTTATATTACAGCATACTTGAAGAAGATTAGGATATTTTTCCTCCAAAACATTTCATGTAAAATGTTTTCAAGAAGACGACATAAGGTTTTCTCTGTGAAAAAGATATCAGATCTCAAGTAGAGCCAAGCTTCTGAATCTACACGGCCTAATTCTACCGGCCCAAACTTGACAAATTCTACATGTCAGTCAAAATGTATAGCTTCACCGTTTCGCTACTGTTGTGCAGGTGATGTGAATATTTAGTTTCTGTAGTAAGTATAGAAAAAGACATATTTTTTTGCTGATATGTAGATAGTTTTTAGGGATATATTTCTTGCACATCAGCATTGCGGGTTTCTTTGCACTTTTTCTTCTTTGCCTTTCCCTGCCTTTGCAATTTTTCTTCGATGGTTTACTGATTACCATAAGCGATAATTCGGGGTGATATTTCATAGGCGATTATATGCAAAGTTATAAGCTTATCTGGGGACGCGGTAGTGTTTTTTCGTATACCGTATAGTGAACTTTGTTTATATACATTTCTAGCACTTCAGGAAGTACCCTAACATTTTGAAGTCTCATACAAACGTCCACCCCCCCAAATTAGGGGATAAAGAGTGAAAGTAATAAAAATATTATTTCTTTTTTGTTGCTTGTATACTAAACTTAGATTACATACACAATTTCAGCTTACTAGCACAACAGGAAGAAGCCAAACATTTTGATGATCATCAGTGTATCAGTGACGAAATCGATGTATTTTATATATCAATAAAATCTAAAGTATTTGAACTATTCAATTGGGAGTTTGTATTTTTAATTAGTATATTATTGGTATAATATTGAGAATATGAATTATCTGGTACATCGGACGCCAACTCTATGAGGGTTAAAAAAATTGACGAAACACTTCGAGAAAAGATAGTGCCCTTGCACATCGCTTGGTTCGCCTTGGCGGGGTAACTACCGTGCCCCCAGATTAAAATCAGTGAAGTGAATCTTATTCGCATACCGTACCAATTAAGATTGAAAATTGACCAACTGAAAAAGTTTGCTAGTGAACGCACTCCTTTTGTATGAACTAAAATTATAAGCTTGTAATAATGAAATCAGTAAGTTAGATAAAAAAACATTAATGATTGATTTTTTTTTCGCAATTATTGTAATTTCTAATTTTTTTGATAAACTCATAATTATAGATTTACGAGATAGGAGGGTCTATAAGTTTTAATTACGCGGCAAATTAAGATAACTGTTTGAAGTTTTCAGGTGTATGCATTCTTTTCAAATTAAATTAATTACAAGTATTACATTGCAAAGATTTTTTTCTTGAAATATCTACGAAAAGTACACCTTATATAACTTTTCGGATTAGTTTTATTTATGTGTGTGGTAAGTTAATATTAATTTCAAATTTCAGAACTATATCTTTTGATTGACTGACTGACTTAGAGCATTTTTTTATGTGTTCCAAGAGGTACACTATTCATATCACCTGAACACCTCAACGTGATCTCGATATAAATAGTCATGATGAACAGATAAATGTACAACATGTGATCTAAAATGGGTTCCGTTTATTTTTCTTTGTTGAAAAAGTAAACATGAAATCTATATTATATCTTTCTGAACGTTACATTAGTTATAGATTATTGTCACATATGACGCTGGTGTCTACTCTAAATTGTCTGTTGTCAACTTTACTACCTAATAAAACGCTTTGTTAAACTTTCATCTTGTCTTGTTGATTATTCTTCAATAGGTTATGGGCCCAGGTCGTATACCTAATAGATTGTAAGCTTAATTTTTATTAACGTAAAGTCTAATTCAGTATTTAATATTTCGTAATTTCTTGAATATCACCCCAAGTAAAATAACTATGTCTAACCTTCAAATCGAGAAATTAGCCGTAAAGGAAAATTATTTGACGTGAAAGTTTGCGGTAAAATCATAACTTGAACATGAAGATTTCTGGGAATTTATCGATCCCGACACCGATGTCATCTCAAGATGGATGTAAAAGCCAAATCTAAAATCATTTTGTTGGTGGAATCAATAAATTACGTCCATATTGAAAATGCACAGTGATCTCGAAAAGTATGGATAAGCTTAGATACAAAATGCTTTCCGGGGCTCCGGTCTATTATGAAAAGTCAGCTTATTGCGAGATTTAAGCAATACAACACTGGATATTTGCACAAGCGTCGAAGAATATGTAAATAAAATTATGAGAACTGCATATAAATTACGAAATATCGGTTTTCAAGTTGATGACGAATGGTCGGGAACACTCATGCTGCCAGATTTACCTGATACCTATAAACCAAGGATCATGAGTCTGGAAAGTTCCGGCATTTAAATTTCATCAGAATTTGTCGAGACAAAACTATTACAGAAAGGAAAATTTCCGAGTCTTCAGCACTATATACAAAACACAAAAATATCTCTAAATATAATGCCAAGTCACAAAGAAAAGGCCCGCGCTTCTTTAATTGTAATAAATAGGGTCATTTTAAAAATCTGTGTACAGTAAATAAATCTAATCAAAACAGTTTTTCAGTATTTTTTTCAGCTTACAGGAATGTGTATAAAGATTATTAGCATAATATGGGTAAAGTAAACATTCAAACCACTTTTTGCAAAGATGAATGTCCAATCTAGGTGAGAAATATTTTATATATTCCTGAGCTAAGCGTGAATTTGTTATCGGTCAGTCAATTGGTCAAAAATGGTTACAAAGTAGAATTTACTGATATGAGTTGCAACATATATAATCATGATAAGATTCTATTAGCCAATGCAAGACTAACCAATAGCATATATAAACTTAACACTATACCTGCAAATGTTTATGTTATTGCTTGTGAAAGTTAGACACATATTTTTACATGGCATAAGAGAATAGGGCATTTAAACTTGGCTGATGTAAAGATGTTAGAGATCCGTGCTGAGGGTATAAATACTACTAATAAAAATGTTGATAGCGTTTGTACATCATGCTGTGAAGCAAAACAAATACGCGTTTCCACATTCTGGTTCAAGAGTTCAATTACTAGAAGTAGTACATTCAGAAGATCTGTACGTACTACCACCATCGGACCACACAATGTGTTGTCCGATTGAGACACGATCTGCTGGTGATGCGAAATACTTCATAACATTCATAGGTGACTACTCCTGTAAAGTGCATGTTTATTTTCTCAGTAACAAAATGGATACTAAGTCTGTGTTTCAGTAATTTATACTAGGAGTTGAAAATGAGTTTATTTTAATTAGACAAAATAAAAGAAGTACGAAGTAATAATAGAAAAGAATATTGTAATAGAGAATTCTCTGATTTTTTAGCAGCTTCCGGCATTAAACATCAGACCAGCACAGCATACACAACCAAACAGAATGGCTTAACGGAGCGAATGAATTGGTTGTTGGTGGAGCGTACCAAATTCATGGTATTTGGAGCAAAGCTGCATAAACAGTTGTGGGCAGAGGTGGTCATAGCTGCCGCCTACGTTATTAACAGATCACCGTCACAGGCTTTCGCTGAGGTAACTCTGAAAAGTGGACTGGTAAAAAACCAAACCTTTCTAATTTAAAGTTTTCTGGCCATGGTACATATTCCAAAGCAAAACCCCTTAAATTGGGCTCGTAATTCGAGGGAATTAATTTTTGTGGGATATTTTGACAATACCAAAGGCTATATGATCCTGTAAATCAAAAGATCATAATTAGCAGGGATGTCATATTTGTTGAAAAAATATTAAATAATGATCATCCTCAACCTGTACTCGCCAAAGAGCTTGTGGATGTTTCTCTAAGTGAAGGAAACAGCAGTGGACGAGGAATTTCAGTCATTATTATAGAATAATACCTTATTATTGCAACTAACGTCCTCTACCATGAAAATGGGTCTTTAAGAGGAAGACTGATGAAAGTGGATTAGTAATTAAATATAAAGCAAGGCTTGTAATAAAAGGTTGTTCACAAAGACCTGGTGTGGACTACACAGAAGTATTTTCACCAGTAGTAAGGTATGCTTCTTTGGGATACTTGTTTTCCTTAGCAGCTAAATTTGATTTAGACACCTGATCTGGCTGAATCTTGGCCAGATATTAGTTATGTAATACATATGTTGAGTAAATGCAATCAGAAACCTGAAATGACACATTGGATGACATTGAAGCGAGTTATTAGGTATTTAAAAGGTAGTGTAGATTACTGATTGAGTTTAAACAAAACCTAGACGAAAATATGTTTCATGGTTTTTGTGATGCAGACTAGAAAAACTCAGAGGATGACTGAAGTTCCTGCACTGGGTATGCATTCTTGTTTCAGGGAGGAGCAATTCCAAACAACAGCCAACTGTTGCTCTGTCGACAACTGAAGTAGAGTTCATATCTTCTTATCATGTTTTGGCTGGCGATGTGGCTAAAGCAGCTGCAAGAAACGTTTTGGCCTGTAGTAAAGGATGAGGCAATGACTATTTACAGCAATAACCATAGGCAATAAAATACGATAACCATAAGGCAATGACTATTTACAGCGATTCTATTAAACTTTCAGAGTATGATGGCTATCATTCCAGGACAAAACATATTTATGTTAAACATCATTATGTGCGTGACAAAGTTACTGAAGTGGCCATTGATGTGTAGTATATTTAGAGAGACTTGATACGAGAGCTGATGTATTAACCAAAGCAACACCAAATTCAAAACTAGCATACTGTGTGACTCAAAGGTGGTATTAATTTGGTATGAGTTAAAGGGAGGATGTTGAACGTTACAGTAGTTATAGATTATTGTCACATACGGCGTCAGAGTCTACCCTAAGTTGTCCATTGTTAACTTTACCCTCTAACAAAGGCCTTTGTTCTTTTTTTTTCATCTTGTCTTGTTCATTATTCATCAACACTTTTGAAACACGAAACCCTAAAGATGATGAACATCTATCATAAATAGCGAACCTTAAAAATTCAGCCGAAAGAGTGAAAATTAAACTTAAAACTACCATATGTATATACAGTTACTTCAACTGCGCCATCAGTGTCCTTCCTTTGTTCTGCGGAAATCCTACTGAAACGTAAAAGTCTATAAGGATAGAAGCTTGTTCCCTTTTTACGTACAAATTAATAAACAGATTTAGATAAAACTTTACAATAATAAAGCTTGAATATCATAGTAACACATAGGCTTATATTTTATGTAAAGATTTTTTGTCGCTAAAAGTTGAATCATATATTATTAAATTATTCGTGTTTTTTAAATTTAAAATTCTGAGATTGTTTTTATATATAATATTTCTTTAATAATTATTTCCTATAACAATGTACGTGCGGTCACGATGTTTTAATAATTACTTAATGCGGTAGTTCCAAGGTTATCAGGATTAGGATTAAGGTTATAGTGAAATATTGTAGCCTTTCAAATTTTGTGTTAAATTTATTAAGTATAAATAATATGTAAGATACGAAATACAATGTAATCTTTGTATTATACCTAGAATTTAAAAGTGAAAAAAAATTATGAACATAATTAAAAGCATATTTACTTGGAAGACGTATAAAAATTGGTGTTGGTAACCGTAACTTTAAAAGACGCTCTGTCCACCAAGCTATACGTGTGGATTAACACTTTAAAAGAAAAAAAAACATTTATTATCACACATATAGTAGGTTAACAAAGGGAACCTAGTGATAAAACGCTCTGTGCTCTCTGTACGTCCAATTTTTGAAAATGGACTAGGAAATTATTCTTATATTATCACTTTGTTGTTTGTCCATCCGTCTATCTGTCAAAACAATTTATCTCTTAATGGCATTATTGGTGTCTCATAAAAAAAATAACACAAATTTATATTTGTAGTTTATTAATCTGTAATAGCTATAGGAATCTGTAATAGCTATAGGCTAATAGCTAATAGCTAATAGGCTACATAGTATATAGGAAACCCATGCACACCAATAGATACTTCAATGGTGAATCTTCAAATTTTTATTTCATAGTGTCCACCAACTCTGCAACTCTGACCACCTATGGGTTGAGCTTCGATAGGTGAAAATTGTTACAGTCACACGCTTGTGCCGCCACGCCAGGACAGGCATAAAGCCACCTAGGACCAAATCTTAAAAAAAATAAAGTCTCAAACACACCACACCAGAGGACTAGATAGTCTTACTCATTGTTTAAGAATCCTGAACGGTACGCGAGGCAATTAAGAAATCGTTCGTAACAGACGAATCTCCAAAACGAGATCGCCACCACAGTCAATGGGTTTCCCAAAATGTATATACGCGATTAATCCGTTCAAAATCGTTTTATTTAGAAAAAGATATAGGCTATTTCGAGCGTACCATAACTCTAACGGAACAGCCAGAACGCTTATGGTCCGTCTATCAAGATTATTTACATATATCTATATCTATTAAATTATTTTAAATATTTAGGTCCTTTAGGACACAGAAAAAATCAAGTTAAGAATGTCCACGCCATCAAAAGATACGAGCTTTGTCATGCATGTGTCGTTCTTGCCATATTTTATACGAAATTTGTCGCGTCATAAAAACCTGTAAGATCCCGTTGATCTAAATTTATAAAATTGAGTGTAAAGAAATACATTACAAAAAAGTAAATAGTCCGAAAAATAAAAAAATATGTGCAATTATTTTTATACAAAATGAACGTATACCGTCAACTGAAGTCAATTTTATTAGTCGCGTAATCAAAGCCTATATGATATTAACCGATCATCAACAAATATGAAATTTAGTAAAAAGTGAGAATTTAATTTTTATATTTGCAGTTAGTCTATGCGCCTACAAATATTAGTTTGTCATAATTTATAATTGATACTTCACGCTGACCTACAATTAATGACTACGATATAGACATAAAACTGATACGGAACTCTCCGTGTCTTAGTCTAATTCACACTTCATTGGTTTTTACTATTAATCATAATAGGAAAAAACTAAAAAATGGTTAAGTAGTAGTATAAGTAGCTAGTAGAAATAATGTTACTTAAATGTAGTGGTCCATTTTTTACAGATTTACGCTGTATCACCGCTGTATATATGGCGGGGAAGTAGAGAATATTAAATATTTAATTTCTTCGAGTGGGGATCGAATCCTTTTATAATCTTAAACTATCGAATCTATTTTGTTAAATTTGTTTCAAATTAAAAATAATTATAATATTATTATATGATTTTCTGTTTCAGTGAATATATTGATATGATATACGAGGCCTGTCGTGGCGCAGCGGCACAGCGTGTGACTGTAACCGACAGGTTCTGGGTTCGATCCCCAGTGGAGGAAATGAAATATTTAATATTTTCAATTTAAATATTTCATGTTTCATTTCTTCGCTCTGGTATTAAGACAAAGCGCGGTGGTGAGTTCCGCCACTCAACACTCAATCTAAAACTACTCAAATTCGGCGGAAAGTGGGGGACGGAAGTGGAACAGAGTGTCTTAAAACTAGGTTCCCGGGTTCCCTCTGCTTACCCTGCCTCGTGCAGGATACACCGTGAAGCAAAAAAAAACAAAATATTGATATACAAACCAACAAACAAATAAGTAGTAGTATCTTACTTAAATTTAACTTACATGCATTAAGTAGATTATAATACTGAAATAGTATTCAATAAAAAAGATATCATATACCGTACATACAGACCAAGCTTATGACTTCCTTTTTTAGAGACAGTTCAAAGAAACATAAATAATATATACTTTTAAAACTCACACTATGTACATAACCTTTACACGCAAATAAGGTCAAGAAATGTAAAATGTCGTTTCTGTAGCAATTTTTTATTACAAGCGACTTGCTCTCTGTATATGAATATTTTATTTGGTAAACTGAAACGTCATTAAAAAGACGGTATGGTTATACTTTTTACCCGATTGTGCATCGTAAAAGTAGGTAAGTACTTAGCAGTTTATATAAGTATGTATATTCGTGCCATTGTGTTGCTGTAAAGCGTATTTAAATTAACTCTAAAAAATTATAAAACCATACTGAAAAAGACTTCAAAATAAAAAATAAATTTAGACATTTAACATGATTTTTTTTTTTTATGATTATACTGAAAATTATAAAAAAATATTACAAAAATACATTTATTTTTAAATTACATTAAAAACTATCTATACTGTCCAATTTTACAACGAAGAACAGAATTTCATCCACTCTAATGTTTTCGTTATTCATTTAATTCCCTTTGGGCCATGACTTTTATAGCATGTATGACACACTTAGCCTCAATACAGTGATTGCTGAAAGTAGCTTTTATAAAATATTTCAATGTCCCTGAGGAAAATGGTTTGTTTAAAGTAAACAACTTTACGGAAAACGTAAAAAGGAATTGTTTGTTGATATAAAATTTACGATTTATTCATAATATTCCTTATACGAAGTTGTTCTTATAATTCAAATGTAAAGCCCTTGATGCGTCGCGCACGTCGCTCAATGTAATCGCTGTGAAAACAATTAAAAATAAAACAATGGCCCTACTTTTATTATCTTACAATACTTATAATAAAACAATACATACAATACTTATAATAATACAATACATACAATACTTATAATAATACAATACTTATAATAATATATATTTGAATTTAGTCGGTTGTATGAAAAAATAGGGACCCAGATATAGGCGAAATATAAAGCGAAGCCAAAGAAACAATATAATTATATACTTTTAGATAATGAGGCCTGTCGTGGAACAGTGGCATAAGCGTGTAACTGTAAGCGACAGTTTGTGGGTTCGATCCCCACTCGAGGTAATTAAATATTTAATATTTCGCTCTTGTAACAAGGCAAAGCGCGTCGTTGAGTTCCGCCACTCAACATGCAATGCCTCAAATTCGGCGGAAAGTGGGGAACGGAGTGTCTTAACACTAGGTTCCCAAGTTCCCTCTGTGAAGCTGAGTGTTCTAGATAATGGTAATAAGACAACGAAAGAAGATTTTTTGAAACGTCATAACGTTCAAGAATCTCTATGAGATATCAATACAACTGTGTCACACACAGTCTGCAGTTAATAAATGATACGCGGTCGACGTTGGCTTCAGCTCGCCATAATTATTGTACTCATGTACTCACATGCAAAGTTTGTGTGTCAACTTGAATTTTATTATAGATACTAAGTATCGGTTGTGATAGTACCTAAGTTAAAAACTTAAGTAGGTATATAAAACGATAAAAGTACTACTTAGATAGATTTATTATACTTCTTGATTCTAGCTTTACGTATTGATTTTTCAAACAAATATGAAATTATAACCAGTAGATAGTAAGCAAAAAATATTTTATTCTTATCATTCATAAAATTATGATGATATCATTCTATAATTGAGTTGATAATTAAACGAGACATGTTGTAGCGCAACCGTGGGACAAGGTTATGGGTTCGATTGCTACTAAAGGAAATAAAATATCAAGCTCTAGTACAAATGCAAACCGCGGCATTTTGTTTCACCAATAAACACGCAATGTGGCGTGGATGTGTATGCGGTGAAAATGGGGAAGGGGACTGTCAATGGGAACAGAGTGTCGTAATACTAGGTTCCCAAGTTCCCTTTGCTCACTTTGCCATGTGCAGGATACATTGTGAAGCTAAAAAAAGTAATTTTCTTCAAAATGATTTATGGAATAAAATATTTTTTTTTGTTGTGGTACCTTGTATTACATATAAAGCAGACAGTGGAAGCCTAAAGGAGAGGGTGCAATCCTCGGAATAAGATTCGAACTCACACCAGTCGCTTTTAGTTAGAAAATTGAACGAAAAAAATATCAAAACTTTAAATTAGAATTAGGATCTAATTTTTTAAAAACATAATATTATTGTTTCGGTGAATTTATTTTTAGTAACACTACGAATTTGCATAAAAACAAAAACAATACGAAAGGCACGCCAGTAGACTAATTCTATTACAAAGTGGATTCACTTCTAACTTGATCTCAGCACAGCGATCTATCCAACGTAAAGTGGTCGTTAATTAAGGCAATTGCATCGTTTCTAACAGGCGTAATATATAGTGATTTGTACTCATTGCGAGCTCTGAAGCTAACAGCTTACTTAAATATAGATTAACTGAATTTGTATAGTGTTTGTGTTGCAGTATACGAATACACTAGCCGTTTAGTTGCGGCTTCGCCTGTTCAATATTAAAATATCCATTTTATACAAAAAAATATTACATAAATTTCAGACTTATCATCAATATCCATACATAGTATAAAACAAAATCGCTTTCCGTGTCTGTCGCTTCGCGCGTGTAATGTTTGTACTAAACATACAATTTTAAAGTAAAAAAAAAATATGAACATAATGAAAAGCATATTTACTTGGAAAACGTATAAAAATTGGTCTTGGAAATCGTAACTTTGAAAAGCGCTCTGACCACCAAGCCATATGTGTGGATTAACACTTTAAAAGAAAAAAAAACATATATTATCACACATATAGTAAGTTAACAAAGGGAACCTAATGATAAAACGCTCTGTGCTTTCTGTACGTCCAATTTTTGAAAATGGACTGGGAAATTATTCTTATATTATCACTTTGTTGTTTGTCCATCCGTCTATCTGTCAAAACAATTTATCTCTTAATTGCATAGAAATTATTGGTGTCTCATAAAAAAAAAATAACACAAATTTATATTTGTAGTTTATTAATCTGTAATAGCTATAGGAATCTGTAATAGCTATAGGCTAATAGCTAATAGGCTACATAGTATATAGGAAACCCATGCACACCAATAGATACTTCAATGGTGAATCTTCAAGTCTTTGTTTCATAGAGTCCACCAACTCTGCTACTCTGAACACCTATGGGTTGAGCTTCAATAGGTGAAGACTGTTACAGTCACACGCTTGTGCCGCCACGCCAGGACAGGCATAAAGCCACCTAGGACCAACTCTTAAAAAAAAATAAAGTTTCAAACACCACACCAAAGGACTAGATAGTCTTACTCATTCTTCAAGAATCCTGAACGTTACGCGAGGCAATTAAGAAATCGTTCGTAACAGACGAATCTCCAAAACGAGATCGCCACCACAGTCAATCCGTGACCACAGACTACTGTAGTGTTCGACACGTTGGGTTTCCCAAAATATATATAAATTAATATACGCGATTAATCTGTTCAAAATCGCTTTATTTAGAAAAAGCTGTAGGCTATTTCGGGGGTACCTATGATTACGAAATGCTGATCTGCGTAAATCCTGGTGTAATACCTGGAATTTATCAAAAACCAAAAAAGGTAAATTCTGTGCCGTTATCCAACCTGATATCTCTAGACGACCGTGGTTCTATTCTCAAAGATATATTCAACGGAAGATTACAATAATATGTCCCGGGTTGAATGCAGTAATTATACTAGGTCCCTTTTTTTACACGTATTGTATTATAGTGTACAATTGTTCCTTTTATATTAATTAATTCCTCCCGTGAGTGTTCCATACAATGTGACATTGGCGAAGTGAACTGTGCTCAACTGGCACGCTCGAAACGTCATAATTGAAGAAATGAATGAATGAATGAACTTACAGTATATTCTAAGTATATTATTTAAAAAAATAAAAAAGTATTTGCAATTATTCTTATAAAAAATGAACGTATATACCCGTCAACTGAAGTCAACTTCATTAGTCGCGTAATCAAAGATATTATAAATTTAACTTACATGCATTAAGTAGATTATAATACTGAAATAGTATTCAATAAAAAAGATATCATATACGTACATACAAACCAAGCTGATAACTTCCTTTTTTAGAGACAGTTCAAAGAAACATAAATAATATATACTTTTAAAACTCACACTATGTACATAACCTTTACACGCAAATAAGGTCAAGAAATGTAAAATGTTGTTTCAGTAGCAATTTTTTATTACAAGCGACTTGCTCTCTGTATATGAATATTTTATTTGGTAAACTGAAACGTCATTAAAAAGACATACCGTCTTTGGTTACACTTTTTACCCGATTGTACATCGGAAAAGTAGGTAAGGTACTTAGCAGTTTATATACGTATGTATATTTGTGCCATTGTGTTGCTGTAAAACATATTAAACTTAACTCTAAAAAAATATAAAGCCAAACTGAAAAAGACTTCAAAATAAAAAATAAATTTAAACATTTTACATGATTTTTTATGATTGAAAATTATTAAAATAATATAATAAAAATAACAGTTATTTTAAAATTACATTAAAAACTATCTATACTGTCCAATTTTACAACGAAGAACAGAATTTCATCCACTCTAATGTTTTCGTTATTCATTTAATTCCCTTTGGGCCATGACTTTTATAGCATGTATGACACACTTAGCCTCAATACAGTGATTGCTGAAAGTAGCTTTTATAAAATATTTCAATGTCCCTGAGGAAAATGGTTTGTTTAAAGTAAACAACTTTACGGAAAACGTAAAAAGAAATTGTTTGTTGATATAAGATTTACGATTTATTCATAATATTCCTTATACGAAGTTGTTCTTATAATTCAAATATAAAGCCCTTGATGCGTCGCGCACGTCGCTCAATCAATAATCGCTACGAAAACAATTAAAAATAAAACAATGGCCTTATTTTTATTATCTTACAATACTTATAATAAAACAATACACACAATACTTATAATTATACAATACTTATAATAATATATATTTGAATTTAGTCGGTTGTATGAAAAAAATAGGGACCCAGATATAGGCGAAATATAAAGCGAAGCCAAACAATATAATTATATACTTTTAGATAATGAGGTCTGTCGTGGAACAGTGGCATAAGCGTGTAACTGTAAACGACAGTTTGTGGGTTCGATCCCCAATCGAGGAAATAAAATATTTAATTTTTCGCTCTTGTATCAAGGCAAAGCGCGTCGTTGAGTTCCGCCACTCAACATGCAATGCCTCACTAGGTTCCCAAGTTCCCTCTGTGAAGCTGAGTGTTCTAGATAATGGTAATAAGACAACGAAAAACGAAACGTCATAACGTACAAGAATCTCTATGAGATATCAATACAACTGTGTCACACACAGTCTGCAGTTAATAAATGATACGCGGTCGACGTTGGTTTCAGCTCGCCATAATTATTATACTCATGTACTCACATGCAAAGTTTGTGTGTCAACTTGAATTTTATTATAGATACTAAGTATCGGTTGTGATAGTACCTAAGTTAAAAACGTTAAGTAGGTATATAAAACGATAAAAGTACTACTTACATAGATTTATTATACTTCTTCATTCTAGCTTTACGTATTGATTTTTCAAACAAATATGAAATTATAACCAGTAGATAGTAAGTAAAAAATAGTTTATTCTTATCATTCGTAAGATTATGATGATATCATTCTATAATTGAGTTGATAATTAAACGAGACATGTTGTAGCGCAACCATGGGACAAGGTTATGGGTTCGATTGCTACTAAAGGAAATAAAATATCAAGCTCTAGTACAAATGCAAACCGCGGCATTTTGTTTCACCAATAAACACGCAATGTGACGTGGATGCGGTGAAAATGGGGAAGGGGACTGTCAATGGGAACAAAGTGTCGTAATACTAGGTTCCCAAGTTCCCTTTGCTCAATTTGAAGAATTTTGTGAAGCTAAAAAAAGTAATTTTCTTCAAAATGATTTATGGAATAATTTTTTTTTTTTGTTGTGGTACCTTGCAGCAGACAGAGGAAGCCTAAAGAAGAGGGTGCAATCCTCGGAATAAGATTCGAACTCACACCAGTCGCTTTTAGTTAGAAAATTGAACGAAAAAAATATCAAAACGTTAAATTAGAATTAGGATCTATTGGTTTAATAATATAATATTATTGATTCCGTGGATTTATTTTTAGTAACACCACGACTTTACATAAGAACAAAAACAATACGAAAGGCACGCCAGTAGACTAATTCTATTACAAAGTGGATTCACTTCTAACTTGATCTCAGCACAGCGATCTATCCAACGTAAAGTGGTCGTTAATTAAGGCAATTGCATCGTTTCTAACAGGCGGACTATCTAGTGATTTGTACTCATTGCGAGCTCTGAAGCTAACAGCTTACTTAAATATAGATTAACTGAATTTGTATAGTGTTTGTGTTGCTGTATACGAATACACTAGCCGTTTAGTTGCGGCTTCGCCTGTTCAATATTAGAATATCCATTTTATATAAAAAAATATTACATAAATTGCAAACTACGTGTTTTTCTACCTTATCATCAATATCAATACATAGTATAAAACAAAATCACTTTCGGCGTCTGTCCCCATGTATGGTTAGTTCTTAATAGATAAGGTGTGTTTGTTAAGCACTTATCTCATAAACGGCTAACAAGATTAAAATGCATTTTGACTATTAAACTTTGGTAACCTTACTAGATTTAGTGTTTGTTATTAAGATCGACAAAATTGCTACGATATTTTTTTTTAAATTTAGGGGAATTTATAGTTTTCAATGTACAGATGCTGTCTTAACAGCGATAATATTATAGAAACAAGAAAAACAAGAAAAATAGTATAGTTTGGTCGAACAAATAAGCGGGCAAAGCCGTGGGCAGGGCTAGTAATCTATGTTACTGTATAGAATAACACGAAGTCTATAATTACGTTATGAAATTGCTACTAACAATATGACCCGTTCTGTATTAATCTAATGATTTTCTGTATCTTTCTCATCATCATCTGTGTACAATAAAGTAATTCTATGACGTTCTATATACAGTAAAGTTTTATCAAAATCCGTTCAGGAGTTTTGCGTTAAAGTGGAACATTTATCCATCCACCGAACTTGTCTTGTCTAACTTTGACATTTATATATATTTATATATTATTTCTACTTATATATTTTTTTCAAACATAGCATTGGGAACTTGGAAACCTAGTTTTAAAGTATATTCCATCCCCTATTCCCGCCGAATTCTGGAGGCGTTGCATGATGAGTGATAAAACTCAACGCTATGCCTTGCCTCGTTACCAAAGCCAAGAAGGGAAAATATTGAATATCTCATTTCTGCGATTAGTGATCGAATCTACAATACGATCGGCCTTAAATAGATTTACCATTCTAATGGGGCTACGATATAATTAGTAATAGTAATAAGCTCTGCTATACCTGTAAGGTAGCAATTACACGTTAAATTGTTAATTTATTAAAAGTGCATAAGGAGTTAAGTTGTTACTCTTGTTTAGCAATAAACTAGGTGTTCGTAATACCTTATCGTTACAATGGGTTCTGTTTTTGATCGTACTTTTCTATATATTTTTTCAGGTTTAGGTTTTCTTGTTAATCCTATATAACGTTGGCAGAGGCTAACAGCTTCTAACTATATGTCATCTACAGACACATCAATAACTCTGGCTTTGATCAAACAAAACACTATAATAACGACGTGACTTCCTGACACTTAACACGTAATTGGGTGTAAAGTGAGCAGCGGAGTGTTTCAACACTAAGTTTTCTCAGCCTAGCGCTTACTATGCAATATAATATTAAAGTCTAGATCAATATTGCTGTAGTCAGTGGCACTACCTTGCTATTGTTAGTGAAACTAAAATATAAAAGTACTATTTTGATTCACGGCCAAGGCTCCAGATAACTAATTTACCAAGGTTCCGTCCAGTATTGACTTGTTTATTTACGTCTTACCTGAATGTCATACCTTGATCACGTATTGTTAATAATTTATTGCACCATTGTGTGTTCTTTTACCACAATAATATGTTTTAGATGTATATAACAGAGGAGTTAGAGAAAAATTATAGTTATTTCCCATTTTCCGTCGATTTTTTTTTAATTTAATTCTTTAATTTAATATTTAATTAGTTAATTTAACATTGCCCAAAATGATAAATAAATAAAAAATAAGTTCCCCAACATGGAAATTTTTAATTCGCGTTTACAATAATACTTTGGGCCACTTTACTCGTGGAAAATGGCACAAAATATTATTGTAACCTCAAAAACATTAAAAATAAAATATCTTATTATCTTTCTTCTTTTGATCTTCAAAAAATTTGGAGTTCATTTTATTTGTTTATGAGTAATTTTCTTTCGTATTGGTACTTGTTATAGATTAACCGAGACAATATGGAAATATATAATCGAATATAAAAAAAATAGAAGTCAATTAGAAAAGTGTATGTCCGCATTAGTTCAAAAATTGCTAAGCGAAACAAAACGAAGCTAAAAAGAATTCGTAAGAGGCCTTTGTGAAATACAGAATGAATATAATGTTCGTGGGTTCGATACCCACTCACGAAAGAAACATTAATTAATAAAACAAAGAGCAGCGTTTGGTACCGCTTCGTGTGGTTAAATTGAGCGGAAATGAATGAACATAGTGTCTTAACACAAGTTTCTGTTTCTGTTGCCTACCCTGCTATATCCGCCAGATACGATAAACTACCAAAGTGTTAAATACTATATTACATTTTTAAATTAGTAAGAATTAACATGTAAAAATTAAAAGTATAAAATTTAAGTTAAATATTCAGATGTTAATACTTTATAACATTCACCAATTAGACCTTAAGAGCACTCACGTCGGTGACCCATTGAATTCAATTTATAATTAATGAACCGTTTAAAAGGTAAAGCGACAAACCACACTTTGTATAAAAGTTGATTTTCTAATATTGACTAATATTTTCTTTAATTTTTAAGTTCACACTTTCGCTAGCAATGATAATGTAGCGTCAAGACACTCTGTACTTTGTTTATTTTAGACCTCCAGTAGATAATATTTTATTTAATTAGAATATTATATACGTAATTTTGCAGTGTATTTTGCAATTTATATTTTTATATATTTTATTGTATTAATACTTTATGGTGGCTTTTGTAGTTCAGATGTAACACAAAACGGTCCACACTTTTACCAATTTCAAACCATTCCTACGTATCACTTGGTGTGAGACAAAATTAATTGGTGTTAGTGAACTCAGAACTATAATTAAAAAAAATAAGTAAAGTAAGTAACGTAACGTAAGTATGTAAGTTTGCATGTTTGTCTGTTTGCATATGCCTATCTCCGGAATTAATGAACGGATGTGGATAAACTTTTCGTGTTGTACAGCAAATAAGCCTGGGCAACATATATGGTATTATTTTTTCTCGAAACTTGAACACCTGACCTAAAAATTAAGCAATCTATAATAGACAACTTAACAAAAGCTGTTTAGACTGATGAGCAGTTTCTGTTGAGTTATAAAAGATCTAGTACATCTGGTAACATCTGATAGATCCGTAAATGATCAGCTTATCTGTAAGACATATAGAAAAAAGAAATCATGTCTAGCAAAAGTTAATAAAAATGTAGATCGAAGAACGATGATCTGAAATGTTTGTGTTTCAATTGAAAGTAGTTCACAAATGATTTTTTATTTTTATAAAACACAAGATATACACGAACGTAGTCGCAGGCACTAGCTAGTTATAAATAAAATTGTACCTAACATTTATTATTAAACACAAAATGCAACTGTTTTTTTAGTCTTATTTCTTTAGAAACGATCAAAACGAAAAGCTTTTCAATATATGCGAATAAAAATCACGGTTATAAAGAATGAGCGCTTATATTTCTTCCGGATATTTAACGCCAGGGATGTGCTTATATATTTTTAAGTATTATCATATTCGAGGCTTGTCGTGGCGCAGGAGCACAAGTATGCGACTGTCAACGTGACAAGTTGTGGGTTCGATCCCCACTTAAATATATATTTTAATTTCTCCACTCTGGCGACAGGGCAAACTGTAGTTTGAGTTCTATCACTCAATACGCAATGTCTTAAATTCAGTGTAACGGAATGACTTAACATTAGGTTCCCATGTTCCCTCTGCCTACCGTAACATGTGACAGCGCAAAGCATCAAAAAACATGGTCGAATGAAATAATCGGAGTTCATTTTAACGTAATGTAATTGCGTCTGATACTAAGCGATAGACATGGGTTTCACGTGCGGGATAAAGCGTGAAGCATCTGAAAAACATATTCAAATGAAATAAACGGAGTAATTATAACGTAATGTAAGTGTATCTGATAGAAAGCGTGTAATTATAGGTACGAAGCTTTTTCAATGGAAGAGTTTAACAGGAATTCTTACGGAAATGAAAAAAGACCTGATTTTTCAATCTACGTCTTAAGGTCTACGTCCAAAGCATACAAGATTGTCACGACAGCTAATATTTTATAACATCAGTTGAATATTAAATATTTTTTTGTTATTCATTTATTTTTGGAGTAGAGTTCTGATAACCCTATAATATTAATATTTCCGTTTTGTTGAATGCGTTTCCATTGTTGTGAAATATATTTGCATTTTATAACTACGAATTTTTCAGCAAAGCAAAAGTTTTCAAATCCTTGAAATGTTTTGTAATTTAAAATTTTATATTCTTTTTCCATACAATTGAATAATGTATATTATATTAAGTACGTTTTCTAATGGGTTAGCCTATTATCTCAAATAATTTTTATAGTTTATTATAATTTTCTCCAGTAGGGAACAAACTCATTACCTCTCACGGTTACAGTCGCACGCTCGTGTCTCGGCGCTACGACAGGTATTACTCAATTAGACACATTATGCGAAAAAATACAAATTGACAATCTTAATACTACAAGCGTATTTTAATAAATTATCTATTAAAATAAATGTAATTTTCAATATTTTTTTCTATGATATATATTTATTTTTTTCTTAATTTCAAACACATCCTAGCGTCCTCTTTCACTTTCTCTAAAACTCGAGACATTGCAATTGAAATGCGATACGACAGGCCTTACAGAGGTATACTATAGCCGTAACAGACGACCGAACCGAACTTCGATTTTAGTTCGCCATCGAACCGTATATGACATGGCGAACCAAGGTTCGGTTCGGTAAATAGCTATTAGTAATAAGTTTTAATGAATCTTTCTATCATCAACCATCTTGATATAAATTATGGAAGCTATTGTATTGTTTGCATCTGTACTTAGACGAATGATTGTATATAAGTGATGTACATTTTCATCCCTGGAAAACAAAATGTGCGTTGATTTCCACCACAAACCATAAATGTTTTGAAACATCATATTTTTCTGCGAAATCCGTAGAATGAAAAAAAAAATAATATAACACGAAAATACAAATACATACTTGAGTAAGTGAAAAATAAAATTATCTTTAAATATTTTTTAAAATTATCTAGTAATTTATAAACTAAGAGGCGTCAAATTAAACCTGAGTATCTCCATAACAACTTAACCTACAATTTTCATTATATAAATATTTAATCTCTTGCCTAGATTTATAAAAGCACTGTGGTTTTTCTCTTTTCGCTATTATTACTTAAATTAATGTAGAACTTTACATTTATATGAGAAACGTCAAATATTGGAGTTCCCCTAGTTCTGTTTCATTTGTTTTATTTTGTAGTATAGCAAAACTTCTTGTGAGCGTATCTAGAAATCTTATTACAGAATGGCCTCATTTTTTTTTAATAAATATATAACTTATGTATTATATAATTAAATAGCTGAGAACGGCAGATATTTGTGATATTTTTTATACCACGATAGTGGCAAAAAGCACACGGCCCACCCTGTGATAAGTGGTTACCGTGGCCTATAAACGCTTGCAACACCGGGGGCATCACATGTGACTCGCCGACTCTTTAGAAAACTATTTACTTCCCAAAAAATACGTGCCGAAGTAGATTATAAATAATGAAACAGCCATAATCGTGTAGTGCTCGCGGGTAAAGCCGCAACCACGTCGTTAGTGTATACCAAAAGATGGTACTTCCAAATGACCAGGTCCTTGTAAATGTGATATAAATTTCACCTTCTTTTGCCATCAAAACTGATAACGTTTTTTTATATTTATTTTCAGTTTCACGCTGGATACTGCACATTGAAGGATGAATATATGTAAAACTAAACAAACATAGAAATTATACAATAAAAAACTTACCATCTCCATCGTAGTGACTCCATACTTCCATAAACTGGTTTGCCGACAACTTCTTGAGTTCCCTCGAATCAGGATCTCTGAATTGCCTCATAAAATTAGAAGCTTTTTCTAAGTTAAGTTTTTTAGCTGAAGATGGCGAATCACAACTCATTTTTTATTATATTTTTTTTTTCAAATATATCAATATTATATAGTGTTTAAAATATTGAAATTGTTTAATTTTTCTTGTAAATAATTGGTTTCTAACAATTCAAAATTAAACTATATTACATTTAACAATAACAAAAATATATAAATAATTTGGCTTTTTATTGTCTGATTACTTTTTTTAGTAAAAATATATTTTTGAGATTTTGATTCAGTTTTTCTCCATGTTCATCTGAAAAAAGAAAAAAATATATTGTATATATTAGAACTTGCAAAACAAACCAGTTATATTTCAGCCGGCCTCACACATTGATGGTTCCGGCTAATTTCATGCTTGTCAAAACCGGAACGTGACTTAAAAGAAAAGTTGTCAAACTTAAATTAAAAGTGAATTCGAGTGCAATAAAAATACGCTTTTATTTTTATGTTTTCAGACACAACCTAGTATCAAAAC
Source organism: Eueides isabella (assembly GCA_019049475.1). Lineage (NCBI taxonomy): Eukaryota > Metazoa > Arthropoda > Insecta > Lepidoptera > Nymphalidae > Eueides > Eueides isabella. Next base: position 6,471,607 of record CM032407.1, read on the forward strand.
ACTCTTGTTCTCTATTTTTCCTACTATTTGGAGATATTGAGTATTAAGTGTAGCAACAACAAATAATATTATTACGCATATTAGCAGATATCGAAGAGCTGTCTAAAACATTCAAACAACACGTTCAAGAGCCTTGAAAATATACCTATTTTAGGGCATTTTAGTAAATAATAAATGATTCATGGACCATTATATCATTGTCAGTGTTACCTACGTAGTACAGAAGTATTCTTTATTGATTACTTTCGATGTATCACATAACAAGTATTTGTAGAGCTACCAGAAATATCATATAAAGGTCAACATGCACTTGACCTTTCTATAAATATTTTCAGCAACCTCTATACATTAGTATATAAATGCGAAACTTTTTCAATAACACCAAATTTATAGGGTACTAATAAAGTTTTCTCAATCTCATTTATTTGTGTGACGAATAAATCTTATGGATGCCCTGAATTAGTGCGTCAGGATTCAATAGTATTAGTCCCAAGGTGACTTTAATGGGGACAATTCAGTTTGATTTTGTTTTTCATTAATTTTTATCTCTAGTTCGAAGTTCTTTTAGAACAATATGAGTTACATCGAAACGATTATTTTTTTTATATATAGATACAAAAAAAAAAGTTTTCAATTAACACAAGTAGTTATTGAAATTAACGCGTTCAACCAGATAAACGTTATTGCTTTATAATATTGTATATATACTGTAAAGTGAAACCTAACGTTTCGAACACTTTACAGTAGCCCGTGACCACGGACTACTTACTGTAAAGAGTTCGAAACATCGGGTTTCCAAAAAATGTTTACCATTTAATATATGCGATTGATTCGGTTAAAAGTGTTTATTTAAAATCTATATTTGTTATAAATTCATATCACGCGGGACGTCAAAATTTTTTTGATATCTCTGTAAAACAATATCTAAGGTTTTTTTCTTTGGCTTTACGCTGTATCTCCGAACCTGAGAACATTAGGTTCCCTATTCATAACGCTGTTGTCATTAACACACTTCTGTTCCACAGTTTCCGCCGAAATGAGGCATTGCGAGTGGCGCAATGAAAGCCACGCTATTTCTCGGAGAGAGAAATAAATACTTAATTTCCTCGACTAGGAATGAAACATGTCGCGTTTACAGACCCACGCTTATGCCTGTGCACATCGCCTGTGCCAGTGCACTTCGGATAACCTCCTACCTAAGTTAAACAAAACTGATCGGTAGATCGATATTGAAGTAGATGGAAGCATCATTTAATCTCCATTTCGATTTTGTACCTACCCTAAAGTACGTATAATGTTTAAGTTTCGGTCCCTTGCAAAAGTTATGGATGTCCAAAATTATCTCTATGATAGAAAACTTTTCCAATGGCACGTGCCGTCAAGAGCTAATTTCCTCAATTCCATTGGGATTGCTATAAAAGACAGTTATTAGTTTCAAGAGTTATGAAAGTTTTTTATTATTGGAGAAAGATTATTTCAATTGATAATTTAACGTAACAAACGACATTTTTATAACTTTTATATTATATAAACTATTATCACACTGTATCTATCCTGCACGTAGGCTAAGGGAACTCGAGAGTGTGTCTCTCGAAGTTTTTACATGTACTTGCATACTTCGTTCCGTAACCCACTCTGCGCTGAATTTTTAGACGTGTTGAGTGGCGGAACTTAACGCCGCGCATTACCTTGTTACCAAAACGTAGGTATAAAAATGTTAATATTCACCATGATGTTTAGTATTTAATATTTAATAATATTTATTTTATTTATTTACTAAATTACAAATTGTTACAGATTTCCTCTATGACTAAGAGGTGAGCGTTGGTAGCCTATTATTAACTGTGTCACAGCCACCAGTGTCTTTGTATATTATTAAAATTCATTTTAAAAAAATGTATTGCTTATATTCTGTACAGATAATTTAAAGAGAAAGATAAACTGAAACCTTAAAAGCTTAGATAAGGTTTGATTTTTCTAGTTTAAAAAGAATTAAATTTAAAACCGTCGTATTAAATAACCTCGGAAACCTTTCAAAAGCACAAGCCAGGTTTCCAACCTTCATCGTATCTACGAGTAGCTAGTCTTTAAGAATTGTTAATTAGCACAACTGATTAACAAAATGCTTATCACTTGCTTGCTTTACTTGCGGCTCCGCCTGCATAACCAAATGGAAATAACTAATTACATATAGCCTTTCTCGATAAATGGTCTATTTAATGCAAAAAGATTTTCGCAACAGTAAGTAGATCTGGAAATTAGCGCTATCAACCTAACAAACAAATAAATAAAAAAAACAATCTTTTGACTTTGTGAATAAAGATTTTGTAATGCAAGACGGAGAATACATAACTATAAACGCAATGGGTTTCATATTTTCGGTGATGACAGATTTCTTCCCTCTGGTAAGATTAAGCGCGTGATTTTTTTACTACATTTGTCTTAAAATTTTAAATACCTCATCTAAACAATTCTTTTTTAAAGGATGCGAGTGAAGAATAATGAAAAATGATAAAATAATAACAACGTGAGCGAGAAGATATTTTATATACTCACGCTATTTCTTTGATATCTACAGAGTACATAAATCAAATTTTACATACATATTTGTGAGACTGTACAATTAAATCTTTATATTTAATTTATTTCCCAGCTCTAGTAGGTACAGAAGATCTGTAGTAGCGCAAGAGTGTATTCAATACGGATTGTCTTAAGTCCGGCGGTTTTATTTCTTTATTTGTTTGTTTGTTAGGTTGATAGCGCTAATTTCAGGATTGACTTACAGTTACGAAAATCTTTTTTCATTATATAGACCATTTATCGATAAAGGCTAGATGTTATTAGTTGTTTCCATTTGGTTATGTTACGAATTGTTAGGCATTGTCTTAGCAAGCTTAGCTTTTCTCAAGTTCTATGTGGCTGTGTGTGTGTGTGTGTGTGTGTGTGTGTGTGTGTGTGTGTGTGTGTGTGTGTGTGTGTAGCACAGAAGACGCATCGCAGCGTTGAAATTAGCCACTCAACACGCAATGTCAAAATTTAAGCATGATATGGTCGTTCTGCCTTGCCTACATTAAAAAGGCATGAATCTGAGTGTGTACAAATAAAAAAGTGATAAGCCAAAATTAACTTACATTTTAATCTGGGTCATTTGCCATATAAATAAAGTATAAAAAAATGTCAAGCATAGTGGGACTCACGTGAAGGTGTCTATTTAAATACGGCTAGAAAATTCTTAGAAGATATTTTTATTTCGAGCTCAGCATCTAAAGTATCCTCTCACTGTGAGGGTTTTAAGCGTCAAATAAAAGATGTTAAACGAGGGCGTCAGACATCTTTTACGACAGAACTTTTAAAGAAAATTAAATTTTTTATGTCGATATTGTTATTTTTTGTGAATGAAACATGTTGCTGTCGAATATAGTTTTAAAAATATTATAAAATAGCAAAGTTTGTCTGTTTATTTGTCTGTCATTGTACCTGCTGATCTCAGGAACATTTTACCAGATTGAATTGCAATTTTCACTATTATATTTTTGCAACCTTCCAACATTTAACGTTTGTATTATTTAAATCGGTTGCAAAAAATAATACGCCATATATTTACTATTTACATATTAAGCTGAAATTTTAGCTGCTAATGTATAGGTATTGTCTTAAAAGCGATATTGTTATTAGAACAAGAAAATAATTAATATTAGTAAATAAAGTAGGTTCAAGCGGGCGAGGCCGCGGGCGGGCTGATAGTTTATCATACATTCTACACAAATCTAGTTATCTCCGTTTATTACTCATGCGAATCCGCAGGTTAAAGTATTCATTAATAACAATAAAAAAAGGATGACCAAGAATAATAAAACGTAATTGAATAAATAAAACAGTTTTAAAAAAGCATAACTAAATATTATTTGATTTTTCGCTGTACCAATTGTATGTATTTTAGATTGTCAGTGTTTTTTTTCTAGCTACACACTATACTCCACTTATAAGAATTCAAGTAAAGGAAATTACTGTGACCTTACTTCCCACCAAATTTTGGAGGAAAGTAGGGACTGGAGTAGGGACAGGACATCATAGAGACAGCACTTTGTACATTGTAGAGTCATTCTTTATCGAAATTATTATATTTATTCCATAAATTTTGTAATGTAATTAGTAATAAGCCTTCTTTATGTTTTTTTTTTTTTATTCTAAATAGGTTAAAAGTGTAATGATGTGTGGGCGACTTAAGTGACACCAATCCGACCGATTACTGGAGCTTTTGTTATTTACCTTTACACTTCATTTGAAAAGCCTTTTACGATTTCAAGTGAGGAGGTAACTTAGTAAGCTTATAGCGCTGAGTTTTATGGCAGAGGATAGATTTCAACTTTTATTTATTTTTTTAGCTTTAAGCTATATTTGCACAAAGCCAGGTTAAACAGAGGGAACCTGGGAACCTTGTGTTAAGACATTTCCGATACCCATTTTCGGCTGAATCTTCGAGTGGCGTAATTAACACCTTTGCCTCGTTAATAAAAATACTCAGTACTCAGCTTCACGCTGTATCCCGCACATGGCAGGGTAGGCAGAGGGAACTTGCATGCGAACCTAGTATTAAGACACTTCGTTGAGTTCTGTCACTCAACACGCAATGGCTCAAATTCGGCGGAAAGTGGGGAACGGAAGTGGAATGGAGTTAATAAAAATAGAGGAAATAAAAATAGTAAATATCCATATCTATAACCTATCATGTTTAAAATCACGTGGTCGACTGGTCTCGAGAATAATAATATTAAATAATTGTATAAAAGTATATGTTGTGTATAGTTTATATATAAGTCGAGGCACTGTGGGACATCGTCTACGCGTTAACGCTATAATATTGATTTTGGTTAATGAAAGTATTTTAAATACGTTTTCGCTTTAGAAAGATGAAATGCGGTGTTTAGTCCTGTCGGTAATCAGAGAGCTGGATAGCTGTGTGTGTGTGTGTGTGGGTGTGTGTGTGTGAGTGTGTGTGTTTGAGTGTGTAGCTCAGATTAGATAGACACAGGATTTTTCTGTTGATTGGAAAAAAATATACAAATTTCTCATTATTCTGGGTTTCTAATTCTATATAAATCTATATATCTTAACGGAAAGTAGAAAACAGTATAATATTACATGAAATAAGAAAAGAAACAATATGAAGAAAAGATAGCCTTGTACGTGCTACATACCTATCTATACTTTGTGTTTTAGAGGCCGAGGGTCAGATTTCGATAGAATCTTAAATAGATTAACTATATTACCATTTATATTATAATGTAGAAACAATATCGTCTACTTTCAAAAGCTAATCAATACTAAAAGGCGGCGTCATCAATATGTATTGAAAATTTCAGTTTAGTTCATTCCCTTCGCTATTTGTGGTCACCGTGTGTCAAAGTAACTTAAGTTTAAACATCACAAAGGTAAATTGTATTGTATATATGTATGTACGTTCAATATTTACGTATACTACTATATTATTAATTAGATTTAAAACGTTGTTTTTCGCAAAGGAGGTGGAAGTGGAGAGCGGATCTTGCCTTAAGGAAACAAGTATTTTCATTGAGTTTCATTAGCCAAGATTTACAAATTTTATTAGGTATCATTCTATTGTAAATAAGGTAATGTAATATTAATTGCAAAAGAAAAGCTTCAATTGTAGTCATGTTATGTTAAGAGCAACCTCGACCTACAACTAACTAGTTGAGGTTAGCCTGAGGAAATATTTAATTTAAAAAGTTTTTCAATTCTCCCCTCTGATAAGATAAAATACGGCGCTTGGTTTCGCCAGACTTATACTTTCCAAGTTAAAATTTAATTTCACTCAATACCTCTTTATATCCTCAGAAAGTTCTAAAACAGAAGTTCTAAGTAACCACTAACCAAGACTTGAGGTTATGAACTAATCGAAGGATAACGTATAGATAGTATAAAGTTGTTCGACCAGATGCTAGAGCAATAAACTGGATTTAATGAGTTTAATCTAGACTTTAACAAACAATGTAGGGGAAAAGCGACGTAGATTAAATTAAATAATAGAATTTGAATGAATTGTTTGTCTAGGCATGGCATGGGCAAGTCAAAATGAACGGTTGTATCCCTTGAAGCAATAAAAAAAAGGCTTTTAAGTTAAAACAATCAAAAGTAGCGTATATTTGACATATTTTGTAGCAAAATTTGTATTATGGAATATAAAATGATTATACAATCGTTTGTACCTACTTTTTATAATTATTCAAGTTTCTAACATGTAAATGATCAGTGTGTGCAAATGGAAGATATATTTAAAAAATCTTATGTGAGACGTTTATTAATGTAATAGAGACAAAATAATGATTTTAAATTTTTTCTCTGTTTTGTCTGTGCGTTTGTACACGCTAATCTCAGAAAAAGCTAACCAGATTTAACTTTAGTTTTCACAATTACTTTTTGGCAACCCTGAACATTTATTGTTTGTTTTATTAATCGATTTAAGGTTAAACTTACGTCAGTTTAAAGTAGTTAAACAAGATTGCTATACTTTTTATTATATTGAATTGATATTGTCTTAAAAGTACTCAGATTCACGCTGTATCCCGCACACAGCATGGGGTAGACAGAGGGAACTTGGGAATCTAGTGTTAAGACACTCCGTGTTCCACATTTGTTTCCCACTGTGCGCTGAATTTGAGGCATTTCGTTTTGAGTGCTGGAACTTAACGCTGAGCTTTCCCTTGTAGTACCAGAGCGAGAAAAAATACAAACATTAAATATTTAATTTGAAAATATTAATATTTTATTTCCTGGAGTGGGAATCGAACCCACAACCTGTTTTCAGTCACACATTTGTGCCGCTGCGCTACGACAGGTCTGGCCGCTGTCTTAAAAGTAATAATCCTATTAGAACAAGATAGTAATTGAGATTAGTAAATAAAATGTAGTGTAATTCAAGCGGACGAAACCGCGGTCGGATGTATAGTAAATAAACAAAGAATATTATATGTGACCTGTTTTTATATTAATGTAATTGAAGCATCTTTAAACATATTTTCTCTTATATTTTTCTCAAAATAATACAAAATTGTAACTTGACTCTTGATAACATTATCTCAAAGAATATCGTTGTTATAATGTACATGGCTTTGCTGACAGTATGGCAGCAATATTGTTTACTGGAGTGTGCTTTAGATAAACAGCCCGGAAAGACTTTCGTTCATAAATGTTTTTCATGTGTTGAAATATTTTATTTCACACTATAACATTTTATAAGGGCAATTTAGAAATTGTAACTTTCAATAAGTTTGTGAATGACTGAATTTAGACTGAGTAAAACTTAATAATAAATTTTCTAATGGTTTAAAAACAAAATAATATTCTTTTTAAGTCTGCTATTCTATATAAGCAATAGACAATAGCAATAGCAATACAACAGGATTAATTCCAAGCTATGAAGATTTACTTTCATTTGCCTTCGGTCTCACTCAACTGCGCTCTGTATGCCGCACATGGCAGGGAACTTGGGAACCTAGTGTTAAGAGGCGTGTTAAGTGGCGGAACTCAACGCCGCGCTTAACGGCTTAACTTGTTACCAGTGCGAAGAAACGAGAATATTAAATGAAATTGAAATTAAATATTTCATAATTATCCTCGAGTGGAGCTCGAATCCACAACCTATCGTTTACAGTCACACGCTTGTGCCGCTGTACAACGACAGGCTTCAAATGTATAGTATATGTAAATATACGGGTAACCTTTTTCAATTCATCATATTGCCTATATTGCCGCATCAATCTTGGTTTCAGTTCAGTACAATACGATGTGATTGACATCTTTCTAATAGATATATCACTTTATAATGGATAAGAGTAGGTTCGGTCCCGCTCGAGGAAATGATATATTAAATATTTTCAATTCCAATATAATGTATATAATTTTTCACAAACAGTTTCATTTGTTCTTAAAGTAAAGCTTTCGAAATCTCGACTTAGCCTTTACATAAAACCATGTAAGTAATATTACACATAAGCCTTTTCCCAATGAATTTGTTACGATTTTTACGTTTATAGCTTAGGCTTTTCTCTAAATCATAAAATCGGATTCTAGGTTTATGTTTCGTGTGTAGTAAAGTACAGCTTCATATGTTTTTTTTTTGGCCTTAAAATACTGCGCGTATTGTATTTTATGTATTACAAATTAAAGAATGCGGTATACGTGAGATGATAAAGAATTCTTAGCTCTTCATTTAATTTAAATTTAAACGAAATCAAAATGAAATATCTTTTCATTGTAATATTTAATGATATTATGAACGTTTTTCTTAATACACAGAATTCTGGAGAAAGATGGTAATTAAGTGTCTACGACTAAGAAAAATAATAATTTCAATATACATGTATTACCGCTAATCTTAAATAAGAAAATGCGTAATGAAAAGAGTTAGTAAATTTCTTTTTTTTGGGATGAAGTAACTATCAAAAATGATTAGACATATTTCTCACATACATTCCACTTCCGTTCTCCACTTTCCGCCAAATTTGAGGCATTGCGTATTGAGTGGTGAAACTCAACGCCGCTATAACTTATTACTAGAGCGAAGAAATAAGAATATTAAATATTGAAATTGAAAATATTAAATATTTCATTTCCTCAAGTGAGGATCGAACCCACAGCCGTTCCAAATCGTTTACAGTCACACGCTTGTGCCGTTGTACCACGACGGGCTTCAATTATTACCGCCTATGTAAAATAAGAAAATGAGTTATGAAAAGAGTTAGTAAATTTCTTTTTCCTGGAATGAAGTAACTATTAAACAGTGATTAGAAATATGTATCACTTTCGAAAGAAAATTGTACGTAGAGGGATATAAGCCCGTCTTTTGGAAAACGTCCAAGCCGTACGTTTAACTGTTTCGCAAGTATAATTCCTGCTACGTGCAAAAGCTTGTACATTTTCTTTCCAAAGTGTATAATAATACTATCAAAATATTTTTATAGTTAGACGATAAATATATTTTTCAACTTGCATACTATATAAATTTAGGATTTAACGTTTTTAATGGAAAGGAAAAGTAAAAATATATTTATATGATCATACATATGATTCATGAAAAGAAAACGTCTTAAGTCGTAAGACGAGAACGATTCGAAATTAGAAAATTTCAAGAAAGTATTTCCTACAAAACATGGAACTCATTCACTCTTATGTGTGAATTCCATTTTCCAATTAGGTGCTTTTGAAATAAAATGATCTTAAATGATATTAAATAATCTTATATACATTCTGATTTTTTATTAGAATCATATAGAATCACATAAAATCCTTATAAAAGCAATTCATTTTTACATCCAAAAAGCATAAGTCCCAGAAACAGAGCGTAAGAGGCCCAACAGCTTTAATTTTATTATTATATAAAACCTATAAAGTTAAATGAAAGCTTTACAGCAATTTAAGATCCTTACCAAATATCAAACACGAACTTGGGGACGTTGCATGTAATATTCATGCAATCAGACAATCGTGGAGTTCTGTGCCATATAAATTGGTGACACATTTACGAGATTGCAGAATTATTATTTTAGCGCCGCTTTTAGGAACGCGTACATATTTTTCCAGCTTTCCTTCATTTCCTCAAGGTACTTCATTTCCTCAAGGTATGATAGTATCCACAACCAGTCACCTTTATAGTCACACGCTTGGCCCCTGGGCCATCAATAGGTGTTTTATAGGCCTCAGGTTAGGTTTTTTAGTTACTAAATATAAGTAATATTTATAATATTTCAAAGCATGCGTACTTTAGTAAACACGCAAAACTTGTAATAATAACAATTTCTAAGAAATTATAGCTAATTAATATGTTTATTTATCGTTACTGCCCATTAAAATTAAAATATTAGTTGACTAATCAAGGTTATGTAATTATCGCACAGGCAATGAAACAATAACCCTGAAGGTAATGATATCATCAGTAATTAAAAGAAAATAAAAATTGTAAGTGCTGTAAGTTAATGAGGATCGTCTTAACACTTCACAGAATGGCTGGTACGAGCGTGGATGTCACAGTGAGAATAAAGAAGAACGTATTCAGGTGGTTTGGTCACGTCGAGCGAATGAGTGAAGAAAGAATGGTAAAAAAGATTTATGAAGGAAAAGTGAGTGGTAAGAGAGGAAGGGGGAGACCTCGGTTGCCCTTCGAAAACACAGTATCGACGATACTGGAGGAAGATCACGTAAAAAGCAGGAGGACCCCCCGGGGGGCATGTATGAAGAGGTTGATGACAGTGGACGAGGCGAAAGAGGTATGCCGAGACCGTAGCGTTTGGCGCTCCGTTCTTTCTGCCTACTCCGCTAGGGATATAGCGTGAAGCTAAGTAACTAAGTAAGTTTTAACACTAGCTTAACAGGATCCCTTTGCCTTCACAGCTACATAAGTTATGCAGCGTGAAGCCAAAGAAAGAAAACCAATTTCAAATATTCATTGGGTCGGGTGATTCTTATTTCTTTTTTATTTATTACGACTACCACACAAAGTATATTTTTTATGATATTGGACTTAATTTTTAAGTAATTGGGTGGAAATTTCCTTGATATTTTTAATTTTAATTAAAATATATAAAAATATGTGTAATATCCGAAAAAATCTAGACATTATAAGCATACGTGGTAAAAACATAAATAGATCATTGCAATTAGATATAATCCAATTACTACATTATCATATATCTACAAAATTGTTATATCTATATAACTTGTTATGAAGTGGTAAAATTAAGCAATTATCCAATTTTTTACTAATTAATAAGTTACATTTATAAGCATCCAGTCTTTAAGGCGTTAGATATGAGTCAGAAATTTTGATAACGACTCCCTTTACCGGTAGCTCTTCATTTTTATTTTTGTTTATTTGTGTTACAAGTTTTCAATTAAATATTACCCTCCTTGAGATTAATTTTATAATCTAAATAAGTTGCAAGATCTCAGATACACAACGCCTTTCGGCCGGATAAGGCCGGATAAATTAGAATGACCTTGAAATGAACTTCATTTCTTTGAATAATTGAATAAATATTTAAGCTAATTAATAAAATAAGTCAATATTTCTTCAATTAGTTAAATTATATAAATTGAATAAATATATAAGCTAATTTTGTGCTTCTTTCAATATTGTGAAATTGTTCTCATTTTTTATTACTTCGAGCCTGTAGTCTGGATAAATAATTTTAATGATCTGCTTTTTATTATTATAAAAAAAATATATGTATATATGGAAGTCTTTGGGCACTAAATAGCTAAACTAAAATCACCTTGACTCTGCATCGCGGTGACTAATATTCATTTCATCCTGAAATAGTTCCTCACTACGTAGAACAAGCAATCAGCACTGAACATTTTACAGATTACGCCTGAAACTTCGAAACTATAAATACATTTTTTTTTTATTTTTAAGTCATCCAGTATTTAGCGATTAGTATTAACACCGCGCTTTGTCGTGTTACCAGAGGGAGGAAAATAAAATAATTCATTCCCTAAATAGACTCAAACCAACTCGCTCCATATATATTAAGCATATTCTAAGCCAAAATTGGACATCAACCAAAAGGCTGAACAATCAATTAGTGCCAAGTCATTTATTAAATATTCATATATTTTTCTTTTTGATCCTTACATAATGTTGATGTTATCTGCGAAACTGTCACGCTTTCGAATAGAAGCCATTAACGTGATCATCGTATATAAATATATTATGTATATTTATCGATTTTGAGGCTATTCTTCTACATTTATGGCTTTTGTAGTTTAATCCATTTGTGTAAACAGTTTAAGGCTAAACGGTTATTTAGAAACGTATAAAAAAATGATGGTAAGAGTATTTGAACCCGAGGCCTCTTGGATTAAATTTTTTACGCTTTTTAAATATTTTTTTTCTGTGTTAACATTAAAAAATTATAGCCAGAAGGAACCTAGTATTAACATTCCACTTCCCATTTTCCACAAAATGTCGAGACACGATCTACGTCGAGTGGCGAAACTAAACGCTGCGCTATGTCTCCCAGTTAGAGAGAAAATAAAACAAATAAAATAATAATTATCCTTATGATTCGATGATAGATATCGAATCCGCAACCGCCATACTTAAGATCACAATTGAGTGGAAAGATGCGTGACGGTAATAAAATTTGATTTCTACTTAGTAATTCTTAGTAGATCGTCGTTATACTCGCAGTCGTTTCCAAATGGGGTAAGAGCTTTTTCAATAAAAACCTCTTCTTAATGTATATCTTGTAGATTAGGGTAATTTTTGTACGGTTTTAGGAAATTGAGCTCATTTTTTATATAGATAGACAAAATTGAAGTCTATCGTGGCGCGTGAACACATGCGTACGACTGTAAATGCGATAGATTGTTGCTTTATTTCTCTCTAGAAGAAATGAAATATTTAATATTTTCTATTAAGGATGTTTTGTGAGCAGAAGGGAAATTATATGGCGTTATTTATGCAAGTAAAAATATCTTTTTAACAAATAAACAGCCAATACAATGGTGGACAAAACGTCAAAAAGTCTCAGTCGAACTCGCCCACCTAGGGTTTCGTCCCTATTTCAGCATTGTAAGTCAACGGGAAGTGCCACTTACAAATGTTGACGTCGTTTTTAGGATTTACAAGTTTTTTAATAGTTTTCATTTGTAATATAAATATTCGATTTTTCTGATTATTTTCTTTATTCGTACTACATTTTTTAGTCGAATTTGGTAATTGTAGTTAACACTCTGTAACTTAAGTTTTGGGCATACGTGATTATTTTATACATAATATTCTAGTTTATATAAATTTATAGTAATTAAGCCGGCTAAGTTTTTACTCGAGTAATTTTTATGACTATAGGTCTACTCCGTGTGGTCCAATAGATTATAATTAAGTTATGACTACACGGGTAATCTCTTCCAAAACGCAGCAAAAACTACGCATAAATCTATCAAAATATATCTTTTTATTGTGTTGACTTGGAAGCTTGATTTTTTTCTCTGCTCCGGGCTTAATAATGTGATTCTGCAAAAATGGTTTTGACAGATGGACCAAAAAATTACCCTACATGTCTTCCGGTTTTTCTTACAAGGTACGAAACTCTAAAAATTATAATTTATTTTAAAAACCATTCATCACTTAGGTCATTCTTTGACACAGCACTGTATTTTTTAAGAAGATATTTTATAATGGATATAAATGTGTATACTATCACACATGGAATTTTAGAACTCTGTTTAGAAGATTTAAAATGCTATTCCATACTAGAGGTTGTTTTGGTCTAACAAAGTATCGAACCCACACTCACCCCGTTTACAGATAGATACTTTTTTAATTCACCAAGACTTTGTTAACCTAAATAGGCAATTATTTTTTCTCCAAAATGAGTTCATATCTCAAAAAAATAAAATCATTTATTGTTTGTTTCATTTTTGAAATCTATTTATTTGTTTTTCTCATCGTCGCGACCTATATTTTTAAGGCCGTCCTTAATTGCTTTCAAGTAGTTGTTATTATGTTCTTTTGTTTATATATTTCGGGTGAAAATATTAAGTACTGTTCACTGTACATTTTGTACGTCAAAAAATGTTGAACTTTTATAAGGTAGCTTTATTCGTACCTGTTGGTCTGACTTACAAAACTCTGTGAAGATCAGGTGACGCGCAAACCGAAGCGCATAAAAGAGACTAGAAAAAAAACTTCTAAATCACCTAGGATAAAGGATTATTTAAGATGCAAGGTTGAGAAAAGTGTCCACTGGTTTGTGTCCATTGGTGGATTTTCCGCTATACATCAGGAAAGTGCGTGCTTAGTGGCGGAACTCAACAACGCACATTGTATTACTAGGGCGGAAACCGTGAATAATTCATTCCGCCACGTGGGAATCGAATCTAGAGCCTTTGTATTTATATCCAGTACATGAAATTTATAAATTAAAACTCATAAGAAACTCAAGAGGCCGTCGTGGTGCAGAGGCGTGAACGTGTGACTCTAAACGTGACGGTTGTGGTTCAATTGTCATTCGTGGGGATTAAATATTACATAGTTTCATTTCCTCATTCTAGTAACGAGGCAAATCATAGCGTTGGGTTCCACCACTCTTATTAGTTTTCATGAATTCAGCAGAATATGGGGAACGAAAATGGCTTAATAAAAATGGAGGGTTCACGTTAGGTTCCCATGTTTCATGTACCTGCCCTGCTATACACGGAGATACAGTTTAACGTTAAACCTACGTGATTTTGATATCAAATAATGTTGACACTCGGACAGACAGAAAACAAAGTTATTCTATAAACAATGTGCAAAAATTTAGTAATACAATTTGGCATTTTCGACACAAATAAACGAAAATATCGAAATATAAAAAAATATATACGAGTAGGTATTGCAATCAATAATCCTCAAATATCGAAAAAAATATTACAAACTTATAATTTTAGTTCATTTCATACAAAATGTAACAAACTTAAATTTTATTATTTTAAAGTGTGTTTTAGCCGTGTGATTCCGGCTTAGAATAGGATCACCCTGGTACTGATGGTGTCGTAAGAGGCGACAAAAGTGCGTGTGGTAGAGTCACGTTGCCAGTAATGGCAACACCCATGGGCGGACTCGACCGGATTGTTACCACCCCCGGCATTTAAGACCGGCGTTAAGTAGTGGCTTTGGTCACTGCGTTTCGCATTAGGTAGTGCCGGGCCCCGGTGCCCTTCCAATTTAAAGGACGGCAACGCTCCTGTAGCTCCTCTAGAGTTACTCGGGGCCATGGGCGACGGTGATCACTTACCACCAGGTGACCCGTACGCTCGTTTGCCGTCTTTTCCATAAAAAAAAAAAATCCACACTTCAGAAAGAATAAATACTTACTCTGAAGACCACTTGAGAACGTATGGCTCAGTGGTTAGCTCACTTAGATGGTTCCAAGACGCACGGGTTCCAATCCCACTACGTTAAAATTCTTATATGTTTTCTAAATAAGTATCAAACTTAAATTTCTCACCTTTATTCGTTGTGTAGTCGAAACCTATAGGGTATTTTCTGTAGACCTACAATTATGTAATTCGTCTAGAAGTGAGAACTGCAGCAGCACCAATAAAAGAAAACAACTTGGAAAATGGAAATTTTAATCAAAAAATCGGGTCGGACTCGCTCTTGACCACTTTTTTATTTTACGAAAATTTGTATATATAACTTTAAAACAAGTCACATTATAAGTGCTCCGGTTAAGTTTTGACCGCAGGGAACGATTAACGTAATGTAATATGCCTATAGCCTACAATAAATGGACGGTAACATGAAAATATTTTATCTTCTATTTTTACTATATTTCTAAGTGTTATTTCACACTTAAATAAATAAAATTCTCTTTTGCCACACGATAATTCTAACGAATGTCGAACGAATGTCTTTAGGTAGCGGAAATTTACAAAAAATCATCCTGCAGAGATGCTAACAACATAAATAACTTAAGTTGTAATACGCGTATAACAATTTCGACGTAGCGTAGTTGGTAAGAAAGTATGTTTTAGTTGGTGAGAGCCCTTGAACGATTTTCAGGTTCAAATCCTTTTTTTAATTTTGTATTTTATCTTTTTTTCTTTAGTTCCGAAAATTAATTCTTCTTTATTAGATTTTGTAACAGCGACTTCACCCGCATGGCCAAATGGAAAATACTTGTTGTATGAACGACACGTTACCGTCAAAGTGCCCTCTATAATTCTAGCAGCAAGTACAGCGGGATATATCGAAACTATTAACACAGAGTACTCAACATAAAAGGAATATTCAAATCGAATTGAAATGGTTTCTGAGTATATCACATTAATATATTAATAATATACCTTTAATATATCGATAATAAGGGGATTATCGTGGCGCAGGGGCACGAGCGTATGACCGTGAATACGACAGGTTGTTGGTTCGATCCCCACTCGAGGAAATGAAATTTTTTATATGTACATTTCTTTGATCTGGTAACAAGGCAACACGCGGCAACGAGTTCCGCCACTCAACACACAATGTGTCGTGTATTCGGAGAGCGGGAAACAGATCGCAGTATAGGTTCCTAAGTTCCCTCTGCCTCCCTTGGCATATCCGTCATACAGTGTGAGCCTGATGATAATATATTAATTACGCATTCTATGGTATAGTTGTATAAAACAATCTGTTCATCTACTGTATGTTAATTAAATAATGTTTTTTTTCTGTGTTAGGAAACAAAACTTCATCCCAATACAACTATAACCGGAAAAAGTATAATAATCAAGATTATATATATCTACTTTTTCTCTCTAATCTAATTTATTACGAATAAAGTTGTAACTTTCGCCATAGTCACAGCTCATAGCCTAAAAAGTGAGGGAAAAGTTTTAAAAAAAGAAATGAAAAATGTTTCATTTAATGTAAGAAAGTCCTCTACCTAATGGTTTTTTGTTACGGAGGGAAGGCAAAGATAACCTCTACAAAATAGAAATTGCCTAGAAGTATAATAACTTATACTTCTAGGCAATGTCTACTTCGCCGAATTCTTATAATAATATGTGTGTAGTGTTTTGAGTGGCGGAATTTGACGCTGCGTTATACCTTGTTCCTAGAGCGAGATAATTAAAATATTAAATAGTAAAAATATTTCATTCATATTAAATAATGTAACTATTTTCTTCCTACGAGTGAGCATCGAACTTACATACAGCCGCGTTCAGAGTCACAGTTATGCCATCACCAAACTTTACTTTTCGCCCAAATTTAATAGACTAGGTCTATTGCCCTTATAATCTGTTCGCACCGTGATAATTATAATAATTTTACACTATAAAAAAAGGTTATCTATTTATGTGAATACATAAAATTTTATTTCACTAGTTATTCCATGAAAACATAGCATTATATGTGGCGCCAACGAGACGCTGTAATGTTAAGTTAGATTCATGTATTCAGTATCTAAATAGAATGGTTCTAGGTTCAAATTATGAAAACAATTAAAAATGGTTTCCTTAACGACCCGGAGTTGTAATTTGATAAGGTTGTAAACAAAAAATATTATTTTTTATTCATTTTTTATTCAAATATTATCTTCAAAGGCCGGCGCGTAAACTAGTGACACTCCCTTGACATTAAGACACTTTCGGCTGAATTAAGGAGGCATTGCAGTGTGAGTGACGGAACTTAACACCGTGCATTAAAATAGACGATAAGGCGTTTACAGTACGTACGCTTGTAACCCTGCAGTACGATAGGCATCATATTTTCCTTTTGATAAAGTAAAAAGAGACCTAATTTAAACGTTAAGTAATGCGTTGTTGATTACATCACAGATAATATAAACGGAATATATATGAGTGCCGAGTTCTGTTTTCATTGGAGATAACATTCAAGCTCTTAATTTCATTCAATTTTTTTTTTCGTATAGGCTTATCACTATATTTGCAAGTGACTGAATATTTAGCTTGTACTGGATTTATATTATTAGATTGATATGGATTGGTGCCTGGTGGTAAAAAATAGCCAAGTCATATAAGTAAGCCATACATATACGTTCCTTTTAATCTACGTCATAATGCACTGCTCTGTTAGCAACTTTGTTCATATATATCTAATTATAAAATTTCTGTTACCCAAAGATAATTATCATTTGGCAAAATTATTTTTTGCTAGGAAAGAATGCTGTAAATAAAAAAAAATGTACATTACACTCAATAGACTTAGGTATAAAACCTTATTCATCTTTTAAGAGCTATAAAATATTCTATATAAATAATTGTGAACTCATTCTTCTTTCAAAGTAAACTCTGAATATGCCAGTGGAGCCTAATTGCTTGGTATTGATTTGAATAAACATCTCGAGATTTTCCCAGAATAAATTTAATGAGAAAGAGATCGTTTCGCCTCACAAATCTTTAAAGGAAACCAATAAAATTTCTGAATAGCCTTCAAAATGATCTATACATTTTATATATTAATTTGTTTGTAATATTGATCTCGTTGGCTCCAGTACTCGTAGATGATTATGATGGAGTCATTTGATCATTTCGTAGCTCAGGCGTAAGTCTTTTAATTTTGATATATATATACTATAGATTTTAAATATATTTAATTTTATTTTAATATTTCAAAGATAGAGATTGTTTATAATCTATTTAAGCTACTCGATATTTATATGAATTTTATAAGTTATATTATTTGTTGTAGGTATAGAAACTATTTTGCAGAATAATAATAAATGTAAAGAAATATGGCAGAGAGAAGTGAATTTCGCCCGAAGTATACATTAAAAGGTGTAACTCAACGCCGCGTTTTGTTTCGTCAGAGGAAGAAAATGATGCGAACCATCGAATTCACAGTAAAAAACTGTTCTATTGCGCTAGCAAATAACGACTACAATTTTTGTTTCAATATAATAAATAAGGCAATATCGACATATAAACTCAAATTACTGTCGCTCAATCAACCCCCTATGCTATACATGTAATAAAACCTGTATAATATTTACGGTTTTTTTTTTAATTGTAATATTTCATTTTATTTTTTTTATTAATTTTTTATAATAAATGACATAAAATAAAGCAAAAATATAATTAACCTATTATGCCATAATTTTCTATAACCACATTATTACGATTGGAACAAGATGAGATACTATTGTTAATATCAATTAAAATATGTAATTTAGACAACATTAATACATTATAATTTATCAGATTAAATAATTTTGTATTTTATTTTAAAAAAATATTTAATTAATTCAATTTTTATATTTACAAATATAATATTGATATAAACAGTCATTTCATCATAAGAAAGTACGATAGATACAGTTATTGTGAAATACCTTGGGACAGCGGAAAAGTTCTAAATTAATGTTATAGTTGTCCCTGAAGCTTCATCTTAAGCTTTATTGTCGGCACTTAAATAAATAATAAAAATATAGTTCTGTAAAATAATACGTATTTAAATAAATATTATTAATCACAATGATTTTACCGATTCGATTAACGTAACATTATAATTTTAATAACATCACACCATAAAACGAATTAATTCAACTTTAAAATCATTATATCAAAATTTACTAAATTATTACTCAAAAAATTACATAAAATAAAATAGGTATATACGATAATAATAATTATTTGACACTCGAAAACATGCCCGGCCCGTTACGGTAGGCAGCCAACCAGCTGAGCATTGAAAACAATTTCATTTAAAAGCTAACCTATACAGTCTCTTAATATTACTAATCTATTTTACATTTAGATAAACTACGTACCTTAAAACGACGTTTTCTTACACTATTTGTCAACGCCAACTGTTGATAATTGTTTATGTGGCAACCGAAACGCATACACCCGTCCTGGGCCGCGAGCCGCGAATGAATGAAAAACAAGGGTTGCTGGAGGGCGGTGCTTACGTATAACCCGACAATGCCAGAGAGCTCAGTCAACACTGTACTTGAGAAAATGAAAATGGACGTTTCAATTTGGTCGGTTTATTGAAACTCTAGCTTGTGTTGTGCTATAGACACGCTGCGTCCGGGAATTTTATATAAGGCCTAGTGATTTCACAAATTTCCGCTAACTTCTGTTTATTGTTCTGGCCATGGAGGCTAATAATATATAATGTGAATGCCAAGCGTTTCATTTCTTTATTAAAATGAAAACGTGGATGTATTTTTGTTTATTAATATTAACAACAAGGCTGACGTAGCGCAGAATCACTTTGTCTGACTCTAAACGTTACGGTTGTGAATTCGATTTCCACTCAAAGGAATGAATTATTTTTATTTTCACGCTTTGGACAAAATGCGGCGTTCCACCTGAATTTATACATGCGTTGCGAAGTTCCATCTGAATTTCACAACGCATGTAAGTGGATAAGCCCCAACACTTGACACTGGTGGACAAGTGTACGTACACTACAAACGGCACCGTTTTAAAAAAATCTTTTAAATTAACATTTAATATAAATAATACTGATCTATATTCTATTTATATATTCATTGAGGCCTGTCGTGGCGCAGGAGTGTGAGTATTTTCAAATTAAATAATTAATGTTTTTATTTCTCCGCTCTCTTAACAAGGCAAAGCGTTGGGTTCCGCTAACATCCAATGACTAACATTAGGCGGAAAGTTTGAAACGAAATGGAGTGTCTTAACACTAGGTTCCCAACTTCCCTCTGTCTACCCTGCCATGTGCAGGATACAATGTGAAGCTGAAGAAAACGAATCTATAGTTTTTTTTATTGTTTTTTTTACCATGTCCTTCGTGAATAAAATAAAACGCAATGTTTACACTTTTGTTTAAACTTTATACGATATCTTTGTGAAATGCTTAAAGATCGGAAGCTCAAAGCTGAGCCTACAGGAAGGTCTATTCTAATAACTCTCTTTTCAATTCGTCGTAGATCTAGAATCTCTAAACTCGTCGATGTGACGTCATTGTTTGGTACTTGGAAAGTAATTAACAAGTTAACACAAGGGTTGCAAGTTTAATAAAATTAGAATAATATTGAAGATTTTTTTAAATTAATTTTATTTACTTATAATAATCATAGATAAATAAATAAGCACATTTTGTAGATCGTTTAATTTCCTATATAAATATATATTTGTTTTATAATATCCATCCCTTTAACTGCCAATATATGTAAGTTCAAATGAAAAAAACAAAACATTTCTTATTATTTATATGATGCAAATTATAAAATCGAAAGTCTCGCCAATATAAAAATTAGGAGCTGCATATTTAACAAGTAAATTTCTGCAGTTTCTACTAAGAAAAATATGCAAATAATCAAATTACGTTCTGTACTCGTGAGTTAGTCTTTATAAGATAATACTGAGTATTTTTATAGATTTAATTCAAAGTGAATTTTTGATGAGTGGCTTAACTTAACGCCAGGTATTGCCTTGAATCAGAATATAGAAATAAAAAAAATCTATTAATATTTATTTTCTCAAGTGTGGATCAACCCCACACCCTGTCGGGCTTACAGTCACGCTTGAGACGCTTTAAACGTCTGCGCGCTATATCTTGTATACTACAGGATATACAGTGGGAACAAAATGGTAACACGCTTTGTGCCACAACGCTTTATCCTGATATAAGAACTAGCAAATTTTAATAACTCATTCTTCTTAGTGAGTATTGAACCCATAACTATAGAGTTTAAATTCAGATACTTCATATCCAGCTGCGCTACAACGGCCTCAGTATATTTATTATTGAACATTACGATAACATTTGGATTTATTGAAGTTATGTTTCACACTGTTTGCTTATTTTCGTATACAATGACAAACATTTACTGAGAAGTTTATTCATATTAATAGATCTCTCATAAACATTTACACTTCGTACTTAACAGATGTACATACTTTATTATAGCACCTTTGATCCGCACGTTCTTTGATCTCTGGATACGCGAATATCGTCAACGCTCCGTAAAATTCTGCACGAAATATTTTATTGAGTATCTATTATGATAAACGTTCGGGACGCACTTTGAATATTTTATAGCAAAAATTGTTTGTTGAACGTCTCAAGGTACAGGGAACCTTGTGTTAAGAGATTGCGTTCCCCACGCGTCGCCAAATGTGGGAACATGCATATTGAGTTGCGAAATTTAACACTACATACTGTCTAATTACCAGAGCGATGAAATGAAAATAATCATTCCCTTCAGTTGGAATCAAACCCACCGTACAACTGTCAAGTATATAATCTGAAATTAAATGCTGTTGGTACTTATTCAGGAAGCCAATTATTTTATATATCTACTTTAATTGATATTTTGAAAAGAGCAACTGTTGAGTTTCTTGCCGGCTCTTCTCAGCCGAACCGCCTTCCGAGCCGATGGTAGCTTCCTGTACGACTGACACTACAGACCTTTCTATGTAACTTGACGATTCAAAAGAGCATATACCAAGGCCTATTTGAATAAAGGATATTTTAATTTTGATTGATTTTGATTTTGACATTGCACAATAATTGATTCTTTACAGAATACGTCATGAAAAATATACTAAAACTGTCGCTGTATGACTGATATAAGGATCAGACTCAGAACTATCATGCAATAAGTATAAAATTAAATAATTTATTGTTATGTGAAGCCTAAATTTGTGTATGATTTGAGCAAATCCTGCTTGAGATTGAGCTCTTGAAAAAAGAATGCTTAAAAAAATGCTTAAAGAATGCTTAGGTCATCCTGCTACTACTTGTCTTACGTAGAATAATTTTTAAATCTTTATCTAAATTATCATTTTATATCGCAGATTTTTTTTTTCTATGAATAAGAAAAGATTTATATTTGCATTTCAAAAACCTAAGTATCTAATATTTCTAATAATATCCTAACAACGTATTGTTTGTAGACTGTATAACTAATAAACTGAAGTATATTATTGAATATTCTAGGGAGGGAAATATACCAACTGTCTTTTCACACGAATGTGTAAACAAATTTTATACTTATTGCGCGATAGTTCTGAGTCTGATCCTCGCTGTCATACATCGATAGTTTCAGTATATTTTTCATGACGTATTCTGTAAAGAATCAGCTGTTGTGCATTGTCAAAATCAAAATCAATCAAAATATCCTTCATTCAAATAGGCCATTACAAGCGCTTTTGATCGTCACCTTACATAGAAAGGTCTATAGTGTCAGTCCTACAGGAAGCTACCACCGGCTCGGAGGGCGGTTCTGCTGAGAAGAGCCAGTGAAGTGAAGCTAAACAATTTTTGCTATAAAATATTCAAAGTGCGTTCGGTACGTTTATCACAATAGATACTCAATAAAATATTTCGTAGAAGCTTACGGAGCGTTGACGATATTCGCGAATCCAGAGATCAAAGAACTTGCGGATCAAAGGTGCTATAGTAAAGTATGTACATCTGTTAAGTACGAAGTGTAAATGTTTATGAGAGATCTATTAATATGAATAAACTTCTCAGTAAATGTGTGTCATTGTATACTAAAATAAGCAAACAGTGTGAAACATAACTTCAATAAATCCAAATGTTATCGTAATGTTCAATAATAAATATACTGAGGCCGTTGTAGCACAGTTGGATATAAAGCATCTTAATGTAAGCGCTATGGTTATGGGTTCAATTCCCACTAAGAGTAATTAGTTATTTAAATTTTTTCTCTTTGATACAAAGACAAAACGGGGTTGATTTTATAATACATATTTATCAAGCTTCATGAATATGCTCGACGCCGGTTGTGGGTTCGTTCCACACTTGAGACTATATTTTCATTTCTATATTCTGATCAAAGGCAAGACCCAGCATTGAGTTACGCCACTCGTCACAAATTCAATTTCAATTGAATCTGTAAAAATACTTATAGTGTCATCTTATAAATACTAAATTAAGAGTACGGAGCGTACTTCGATTATATACATATATTCCTTAGTAGAAACTGCAGAAATATGCCTGTTAAATGGGCAGCTCCTTATTTTTATATTTACGAGTGTTTCGTGGCAACTTTCGATTTCATCATTTACATCATATAAAGAATAAGAAAGATTTTGTTTCTTTCATTTGAAATTACATATATTGCGGTTAAAGGGATGGTTATTATAAAACCAAATATATATTTATGTAGGAAATTAAACGATCTATAAATGTGAATACTTATGTGAATTACTTTCTAGCAAGCCATGACGTCACGTCCACTCTATGCCAAATTGAATAGAGATCTATTAGAATAGACCTTCCTGTAAGCTCAGATTTGAGTTTACAATCTTTAAGCATATATAAATAGCTTGAACTTACAATATTTACTTACTTACTTACTTAGCTTCACGCTATATCTTTAGCGGGGTACGCAGAGAGAAACTGAGCACCAAACGCTGCGCTTTTTACGTGACCTTACTCCAGTATCGTCGATACTGTGTTTCGAAGCTCAACCGAGGTCTCCCCCTCCCTCTCTCACCAAAGTTTTAAGCACATGAAAACGAATATATATATATATATATATATATAATATATATATTATATATATATATATATATATATATATATATATATATATATATATTATATATATATATATATATATATATATATATATATATATATATATATATATATATATATATATATATATATATATATATATATATATATATATATATATATATATATATATATATATATATATATATATATATATATATAAATACCGAGTAACACTACACGCAAAAGCTAGTTCTAAATAATCATAACTACTAATTAATAAAAGGCTGTGGAGCGAATATCATCTGTAATAACTATTCATATAACAATACAATGATAACAATCACAATTGTATGAACCAACGCGAACCTCATTTTCATATAAATTGTAAAACAAATGGGTAATAGTACTGAGTTATGTAATAACGGAATATATAAGTATGTTCGTTATTTTGAATTTAATGAACTTTATTGAGCTCAGATAGGTATATATATTTTATATTTTATATGTATATATGATATATTTCTATGTTGTTCTATTTTATTTACATATGAGGCCTGTCATGGCTTAGAGATTCAAGATGAGACTGTTAAAGTGAGAGGTTGTCGGTTCGATATTCTTCGATCGTGGAAAATAAATATTTTATGTTTTCATTTCTAGACTCTAGTAACAATGCAGAGGATTTTGAGTTAGTGAGTCAGAGGATACTCGACACGTAATGCTTTAAATTTGGCGAAAGCTGGGGAACGGAATTCTATTAATGGCAACCGAATATTTTACAGCTAAGTGCGACATACATAAATAAATAATAAAATTTTCAATATATAACAATAATAACCTTTATTTTCATCTCGCATTTTCATCTCGCATCTTCAAATTTAACAAAGAATAAATTAGTGAAGGTATTAACAAAAATTTAGAGTACAGCAGGAAGTTGAAATAAAATAATAATAAATTCTTTTATAAATACAAAGACTGAAATTAAGAGAGAACAAAAAATAAAAAAGTGAGTCTGTACATTACATTATAATATTTTAACGGCAAAATAGTAATGTGTATTTTTTCTTAATATACATACACATATATATTTTTCAGTTTTTAGTTGGTCTGTTGTACACGAACATCTTATGAATTTCTTATTTAAATAGAATAATATTCATGTTGTACAACTTAGGTGTCTGTCCAGACCTAGAGCTATATTTGATTTAAAGTATATAAAGCCTTAAGCATTTCAGTGTAAGGTAAACAATCGAGACAATTAAAACAGACTTATTTAAAGTATTAGGCATTTAATATTAAAAAGGAAAATTAGAAAAAAAAATCAGTAGTAGTGCGTCAGAATGTACTAAATTGTAGTAGGGGTGATTTTTAAACGTACCACGCGATTTTGAGAGATTGCATATTGAGTGGTCGAACTTAATGCCTTACTTTATCTTGTCAAAGTAAGAAAATAAAAAATATTTATTCACAACACCAATATAGGGGAAGATGGCCCCAAATCATGCTATAAAGTAGTATTTAGGTTATTTTAAGCAAATTCCGCGTTTCTATAATCCCTGTCAGTGTCATGCCGCTGTTTCGAGAGAAAAACTTTTGACAAAATTTAATTCAAAATGACGGCACTGAATCTAAGGTGAGCTGTTGTTTGAAATTATGTAAGACGATTCTTTGATAGAGTTGTCCAATATGATAATTTTATATGTTACTCATCTTATTGCTTAAGATTGGGTTGAAAAGAAACACTAACTACTAACACTGCCTGAAAAAACAGAGTTTGTTGAATCTGTAAGAACAAATTTTTATTAACTAATGTGTATCTTTCGACGACGACGAATATAATACTAGTAATAGAGATGAAGTTAGGAGTAAATATTCTATTTGCTTAGGATGCAGCCACAATGCTTGCCCTGGTGTTGATCTACACCATGCTGATGAGTACACGTAACACGGAAATAATAAAAAAAATATGAATCCTATCTCACAAAGGCGTAGTTTGAACTTTTCGAAGATAATAAAGAATGTAAAGCCAATAAAAGCTTTATGAAAGATTTTAGTTTCAGAGCATTTTCTGTATTTTTAAGTCAATAGGTAAAGAAGGTTGATGATAGAACAGAGAAGAGAACATTAGTTTATTTAAAATTCATTAAAAAGCATGAAAGAGAAGTAAAGGCCTTTTTTCAGTTTTTTTCCCAAGTTCTCTCTGCCTACCCTGCTACGTAAGGGATCACGTAGGTGGGTAGACAGAGGGAACTTAATTCAAGACACTACGTTCCATTCCCTATTTTCCGACAAATTTTAGGCATTACGTTTGAGAACGTAACTTAACGCCACGCTCTGTACCACGACTTCATTTCCTCGAGTAGGCATCGAACCCACAACCTGTCGCGATCCCAGACAGACCTCATATCTTTGAGACTCTATGCCAATATTAAAGATTACGCAAGATCACAGAACAGTTTTAGCAACAATACAGTTCAAACATGTAGTGCTTATAAACAAACGCTCGATACCAATACATTTTCGTTTACATACAAATGTTTTATTGCTTTAGCTACTTGTTACACAAAGCTTTAATCGATTTAATTCCCTAAACAGATGGTTGTGTGAAAATTTGTACGTGAGCTGAATTAATTTGATTTTTAATGGATTTTGAAAACTGTTATTATTCTATTGTTTGTTCTATTTTGTCAATTTATTCTATAGACTCCGATGGTTGGTTTTTACACGAACAATTTGAAGAGTTCAGGTTTCATTGTCAGAGAGGAGAAATATATATTTAAATATCTTTTTCTGTATTTTTAGTAATGTAGAATATTATGAAACTTGTAAGATTAACAACATTTTTTTTCAGCTTTATGCTGTATTCCGCACAGGGCATATAGGCTGAGAGAACTTGGGAATCTAGCATTAAGACACATTCCCATATTCATCTCCAGCTAGATAGAGCGACGACAAATGCAAAGTGACAACAGTAAGACGCAAAGCCAAAGTAGAGCTCAGAGCTCAGAGATATCTTGCACTTTGGTTTCGTTTTAAATTTAAAAAAAAATCACATTAACATAAAAAGCCCCTAAAAAGTTAACTGGAAATATTTTAAATGAAATGTCGTTTTAAAATATAATACAGCGTATCTACTGCAGTGCAGAGCTATTGTGGGAAGCAGTTGCGCCGTTACGGCTCCATTACGGATGCATTTGCTTAATCTGAAAAAGCTCACACATTTCAGTGAACTTTTGTAAAAGTGATATACCTTTGGGTAGCGGAAATGAAAAGTATCAACTCAGTAGCTTCAGATTTACTGCATTGAAAAGCGGAATTCAATTTAAACATATATATATATATATATATATATATATAATATATATATATATATATATATATATATATATATATATATATATATATATATATATATATATATATAATATATATATATATATATATATATATATATATATATATATATATATATATATATATATATATATTATATATATATATATATATATATATATATATATATATATAATATATATATATATTATATATATATATATATATATATATTTATTTATATATATATATATATATATTATATATATATATATATATATATATATATATATATATATATATATATATATATATATATATATATATATATATATATATATATATATATATATATATATATATATATATATATATATATATATATATATATATATATATATATATACGCCACTCAACACGAAATGTCTCAAATTCTGCGAAAACAGAATTGAGTGTCTTAACACTAGGTTTCTAGATTTCCTTTGCTTACCCCACCATATGAGGGATACAGCGTGAAGCTGAAAAAAAAATAATAAAAAAATATGTAGATGTAATTATATACTAGATACTCATAGTCTTATGGCACAGTTTCTTTACACATTAATGTTAATCACGACGGTTGGGGGCTCAATTTCCATTTCGGGTATGTAACATTTTCCTCCCTATAATTAAGGCAGGGAGGAAACTATGAATACTACTGGATTTCTCATATCTAGCCTGGACGCATTCCAGGCGGATTAAGCGTGAAGCTGTTTTCATTAACTTAAAATATTTTTAAAGAATAGATCTTTTTCTGTATTTTTTTATGTTAATTTAATATGATATAAAATAGACATTTTATAGATTTGGTACATATTTACAGGTAATAACATAATAACATATTTATAGGTTTTTTACTGACTAGGGAGATTTAAAGAACCAGAAACAAAAATATAAAAACGCTTATGACACTAAATTATTCAATACTGAAAAATTTTCAATTCATCTACAAAAACGGCGATATTCAAAAGATATTTAACACAAGCTCGGCCCTTTTCACAAAGTCGAGCTTCTATATGACGTCTGAGATTAACCTTGGGATTAAGCACTTCGCCCCTCTCTAAATAAAGGTATAATTTTACGTTTATTTAATTTTGCTCTCAATTTACACTGCCGGCATGGTCTTTAAAGATACTTCACAATGAATTAATTATGTTTTAATAACATTTTTTAAAAGTCTTAGTCAATATATTCAATATTTTAATAAATTGGTGGGCCTCCGATGCCCACTGGTGGGAATGATTTATTTTATTGTTAGAATTGGTGAATTCAGGCGGAAAGCTTATAATGTTTTTTTGAATACAAATTTCTACCGTCAAGTAAACCCAATATTATAGAATTGTACATAGCTTTACCCTGTATCCCGCACATAACAGGGTAGACAGAAGGAACTAAGGGACTTAGTGTTAAGACACTTCGTTCCGTTCTCCACTATCTGCCGATTTAAGGCATTGCGGAAATCAATGCCGTGGCTTGCCTTGATACCAGAGCAAAGATATAAAAATATTAAATATTTCATTTGAAAATGTTAATTATTTCATATCTTCGAGTAGAGATCGATTCCACAACCGGTCGCTTACAATTACACGCGTGTACCGCTGCGCCACGACAGGCCTCTAAAGAATCTAAAGAATTGAATAATAAATAACTCCTTACTCTACTCTGTATAAGGATATTGCATAATTTAAACATTTTCTATTTTTCTATATATAATAAATAAAAAAATAATAAATAAATTCATCCGTGTGACATCTAACCAATAGTTATTAATTATTGAATGATTTCCTTCAGTGACACTTGTCCCAATGCGCTCGTATGACGTTTATAATTGATTGGTACCATGAATTAAAATATAATATCGCCATATGGCGTCAATGTAGCGTATATTGTCAAGTTAAACTATGACTGGGGTACGATCCCCAGTATAAGTTGTTTCTAAACAATTATAATTCTCGTATTATCTTAACCAGATTAATCGCTTTTCTACATGTTGTCATAGACAACCGAAAAGTACTCAAAACCTCGACTTTTCAAAATTGTACAAATATAAATAAAAGTAAGTGTTTTTTTTTAATTAAAGAAATAATCATACTAATACTACTACTGACAGAAAAAAACGTACAAGCTTTATTTTTTTACACTTTTCGTAAGTATATGTAGTCATTTAAAGTCAAATGTTAATTCCCAATACAATGTGTATACCCACATCAAGTATGAAAAAAATATGGCCTTAGTTTTATTTTAACTTATTATATAAAAAAGAAAGAAAAATATCAACATTCATTTTTTTACTCACTTACTCAGCTTCACGATGTATCCTGCACACGGCAGGGTAGGCAGAGGAAACTTGGGAACCTAGTATTAAGATACTCCGTTCCACTTCCGTTCCCCTAACAGGCCTCACTTTTTTTACACTTTACCTACCCAAATATATACATTTTAAAGTCAAATATTAATTCCAAATACAATGTGTATACCCACATCAAGTATGAAACGTGTACGTAAACTTTCAGTTATTCTCGAACATTCATCAATTAGTTTACGGTTACAACTTTCCTACAGATTGTTTCGTCTACGATTACTTCAGGTTCGTTAGATATTTAGTATGAGCTTACATTTTATATATACATTTGTATATAGATATAGCCTTCCGAGAGACGTCGATACGTAATAACATATTTGTAATTATATCTTTAACTTTTTTAATTTACCGATTGTAATGATATTTACTAACTTTCTGCGGAATATTTGTACTTGTATTACAATTTTTTCTATATTTTTGTTCTTTTTAATAAAGATTGTTGTGCTAAATATAACTTATTAAAAAGGTCATCAATCAGAAACCTTTACATTTCAGGTTCAGAAGTCCTAGTAACTGCTCCAAGCTCAAGAGTATTATGGTTATTACAAATTAACGAAAGCAATTGATCTTTAAGAATTTAAATAATTTTAAAAAATATTTTTTTTTCTTTGTATTTGCGCCGTTGAGTTCTGCCACTCAAATTCGGCAGTAAATGGTGAATAGAGACGTCTCAATTCACTCTGCCTAAACTGCTATGAGCGGTATACAGCGTGAAGGTGGAAAAATATATATCTACATTAAAATTAAAAGCCTTATTTTTTTAGGCTTATTAAGACGAGTACTGTATAGCGGTAATCGTTCAAATAAGAAAAAATAGTAAAAAGAGTCGTTTATTTTATGAAAGACATATGTATGTACAATCCTCTTACGGCCGCTAGCAACGGGAATTAAACCGCGTTTCCTCATGAACCCATTTAGCGGAAGTATATCGCTTCATACTCGTATATCCTGTGACCTTACTTTATACAATTCGTATCGCTCATTTGCTTGGTTTATAAAATTAAAGTAAAGAAAGGTCTCTTTCTTAATTAATTCATGAAAAAAGACTTTTCGAAAATAGTTTTTTTGATTATAAATAAAAATAAAGGTGCACTTTATTGCCAGACTACGTCAAATTTATTAAACACAGTTTACTTGTTTAAAAAGTGTTTTTTTTATGGACAAGAAGACACGGCAAACGAGCGTACGGGTCACCTGATGGTAAGTGATCACCGTCGCCCACGGCCCCGTGTAAGAGCTACAGGAGCGTTGCCAGCCTTTAAGGTAGATAGGCGCCGGGGCCCGGCATTACCCAATGCGAAACACAGTGGCTAAAACCACTACTTAACGCCACTTTTAAATTCCGGGAGTGGTAACCGTTCGAGTTTGCCCATGCGTGTTGCCACTGCTGACAACGTGACTCTTCCACAAGTACTTTAGTCGCCTCGTACGACACCATCAGTACCAGGATGATCCTATTCTAAGCGGGAATCACACGGCTGCAGTTCTACTATAATACTGTATGCACCTGCAGATTTTTTTTTTTCTTTGACCAAACGGCATAAACTGTCTGGTTTCATGTCATACATCAAATTAACTTTGGAGCCATTTATATATTTTTCTACTTTCACGCTCTATCTCGCAGATGGCAGGGCAATTAGAAGGACCTTGAGAACCTAGTGTATAGATACTCCGTTCCACTATCTGTCGAATTTGAGGAAATGTGTGTTGATCGAAAAAATGATAATAATAAATATTTCATTTCCTCGCGTGGGAATCAAATCAACTTGTCACATTTAGAGTAGCACGTTTGTGCCCCAACCCTACAACACGATTTTTTTCATATATTATTTTTTTCGGTTTTTTGCCTTTATTTAAACTTCAAGTTTTCACTACTTGCCAAGTCCTACAACTATTCATTTACGGGAAATTACTTATAGTTTTTTATTACGCGAACATAGTTATATATGAATATCAGCAAGGTACCTCCACGTGATGTCAAGATTTATTTTGATAGACGGACCAACATACAAAAACACGAATAACAAAGTGTTTTTTCTTTTAAAGTAAAGTATCCTAAAAAGTGCAACTTCTTTGTTGTTGCACCAAATAAACTATGTGTACAAGTATTATTATTGATTTTCAATTAAGGCTATGTTGGCAACTGATATCTTCCCTTAGATAGTTATCTAATGAAACTATAAAAATTTTAAACTTTTGCCAGATTCTTGTCTGCTTCAGAAATTTCAGTAACTTAATAATATGTTATATCATTATTGATAACTTACTTTTATATAACTAAAGTGAATGTTCATGTATTTACTCAAAACAATAAATTCCTAATAAAAGAAGGTTAGAGAGAACGAAAACTTAAAATATATTTAAAAAAATAGAATTTTGTTAATATCCCTATCTGAGTAGCCAGTATACGCGAGGCGCAAATACTACGATCTGTGCAAATCTCTACCGCCTCGTCCGCCATCATCAATTTTTTCATAATTTCTTTTGATTATCTATTTAAGCATTTGTAAGATATTAAATTGTAGCCTGTCGTGGCGTAGGGGCACAAGCATGTGACTATAAATGCGACAAGTTTTGAGTTTGATCCCATTTGAGGAAAATTAATGCTGCGGAAAGTGAAGGACGGAACGGAATGTCTGAACACTAGGTTACAGTGTAACACTAAAAAAAATACATATTAAGAAAATACACAAGTTGTTTCATTTTCTAGATTTTCTTTTATTACTATCTATTTGAACCAGGCGTAACAGTACGCAGTGCAGCATAAATAAACTAACGTAACTTTATAGTACATACAACGAAACCCCTGTAACGTCGCTTTAATTACTCGGCTTAGTGACAATATATAGCTCTCTGTGAATGGAGATAGTGGTAATTAAAGCGTATTTATGTAATCAAATGTTGAGTTGAGTTTATTTGGTAGTTTACTCGAAGCAAACTGTTTTCCTTTGTTATTACTCCTAATTCCCCATACGGCCTGTTGGAAATGTATTAATTGTACTATTTCTTATATGACAATGTAGTTGGTTCAAATCTTGCGTAAGGTAAGATGTGTTTTAGTGATTTAGCTTTTTAGTCAAAGAAAGTCTGGTGTCGCTTTTATTTTACGCTTCCAAAATCCAAATAAAAAAATTTGTCTATTAAGTTTCATAATAATTCACTCTACTAGGTAACTCATTACCTAGGCAGAAAATTGTATTCACAATTATGAACTAAACAGTGGTACATTGTCCTACTGCACCGAAATAATACTTAAATTGTACAGATGGCATACATTCGTATGAAACAATATATTAGGACAGTAAATTATTTTAAAATAAGGTCTATCATGGCACAGGAACACAAACGTGTGAATGTGAACGTGACAGGTTATGCGTTCGCTCCCCGTTCGAGGAAATTATACAATTAATGTTTTCATTCTTTTTCTTTGGTAACAAGGCAAAGAACGGCGCTGAGTTTTGTCACTTAACTCGCAATATGTAACACGGAAAGTGGAGATTGGGACGGAGTGTCTTAACACTAGATTCCCAAATGTACACTGTCTACCCTGCCATGTGCGGAATATAGCAAGAAGCTCAAACATTTTTTTAACAAAATATTATATATAAAGCTAGGTACAGATTAATGTGGCTTAAGTTATAAATTAATAAGAATTATATTCAAAACTGAACACTTCTTAGTATCTGTTTTACAATGAGTTATATCTAGCCTGTCAACGTAAATTATTCCAACATATAGCTTATAAGTTATTCTCGAAGAAAAACTACAAGATACAAAAAAAATATTGTTAATTTGAACGAATACTTTCTGAGATTAGAACTTGCATATAAACTTACGAAATAATTTTATACAAATTAATAAAGTAAATAATAAATAATAATTTAGTAAGAAAACATATAGCTAATGAAATAACAATTATCTTTACATAACAATAAAAATGATAATTTACAAAATGGCTCCCAGTTGGCAGCAACGCTTTCTAACGGCGGTTTAATTACAGTTTGTTGTAGAACTGTGGTCTCTGAAGAGGCGTCATGAATTAAGCAGTTTTATTTGAGATTGCTTTCTTAATGTTTTTCAATGTCTCAAAAGATCGGTGTGTTGAGTAGCGTAACTCAACGCCGTATTTTGTATTCCCACCATATCGTGGAAATTAACTAATTACAATCATTGAACGGGAATCAATTCCACAATTGTTGTCAACAACTACATTACACATGTATGTATGTATTTATAATAAGAACGTTATTAAAAAGGAACTAACTTAGTCTCACTCAGCTGCACGCTGTAAGCTGAGGGAACTTGGGAACCTAACACAACTGTTAAGACACTCCGTTTCGTTCCCCACTTTCCGCCGAATTTTAAGCCTCGCGTGTTGAATGGCGGAACTCAATGCTGTACTAATAATTATTTATTATATTATACTAATAAAGCTATTAAATATCGCTTTATTAGTTTAATTTTTTACCTAAAAGTCTTACGGTTTAAACAGAATCTAATTTAGCTGGTGAAATGTTCTTTACTATTGACAATTGGGATGTACGAAGCTCAAGTAATGTGGGTTTAATTAGTAACTTGCGGTCGGCAGCGGTAGACTCCATGTTCCATTTGTTCTTCCAATCCAGATATACTCGTATTAAACTTAGAGACTATTTTACTTTTCATTAGTGCTTTAAAAAGCAGAAAAGGAAAGAATTCTTTAATATTTTCCTTTTTGCTACTATTATTGATTTTGAAAATTTAATTTCTTTTTGTTGAGTTTGGTGCCGCTCTTGTTAGTAGAAAAGGTTCCCACGCTGATACGATGTTTCAAATGTGTTTACAAATAGTTCTAGATTCCTTGAATATTTTCACCAAACTAAAAAACAAATTTTTCGTGCATATCTTTATTTTGAGGAGACGCTTCATTAAATATCTATTTTTATAAAATTATTTTTAAAAATAGTATTTAACTTATGTATAATATTTAATAATATATAACTGTAACGTGAATTTAAATGTTGAATGTTTTCATTTCTACACTCTGGGAACAAGAGAAAGCGCAGCGTTGAGTTCCGCCATTCAACACGCAACGCCTCATCTAATTCGGCAAAAAAAATGGGTA
This sequence comes from Eueides isabella, assembly GCA_019049475.1. Taxonomy (NCBI): domain Eukaryota; kingdom Metazoa; phylum Arthropoda; class Insecta; order Lepidoptera; family Nymphalidae; genus Eueides; species Eueides isabella. The sequence goes on from CM032407.1 coordinate 6,506,419, forward strand.
ATGGAATGAAATTTCTTAACAATAAGTTCTCAAGTTCCCTCTGTCTACCTTGACATGTGCAGGATAAAACCTAAATAATCCAATAAAAATTAATGAAACACACGAAAAGATTAAGATAAGTAAGATAAGATTGCTCACGCAAGCCGTAAGATTGCTCACGCAAGCCACTACACCGTCTCAATAAAAAATACACTGAGTACACACTGATTACAAGCCGTAATCGTCTTCAGGGTGCTCCAGGATCTCTCATAGTGCACGTACACCAGGTGACCCGGTGACCAAACAACATTTAAATTATGTCAAAATTTAACTAACTGCTACATACGGTTTCGTCTGTGTGATTAAATACAAATAACTAAGAATATGTATGACATCTGACATATTATACCAATGTACGGAATCTGTCCTCGTGTACCCACTGTCTTCTTCTTCTCCTTCTTCCTGGCATTAATCCCGGCGTGTCGTGCAAGGGTCTGCCTTCCTACTTAACCTATTCCACTTTGCACGCTCTTTTACGTCCTCGATGGTTAGACCATGGGCGTCCGGGAGGTTTTACTCCAGGGACAGACATATCCAGGGTCTTGCGTCCGACATAGTTTCTAGGCCAGCATTCGCCGCCGTATAAAAAACCGGTCGAACGATGCAGTTGTATATCAGCCCCATGAGATTGGTTGTTACTTTTTCAATTCGATTGCAGACCACACCAGTAAATTCCCGCCGTGAACATCGTGATCAATGCCTCCAGACTCGTGCATAACGGATCTACGGATCTACGAACTACGCGCTCGAAGATCTTCATGATGTGACGCATAAGCTTAATGCTTCTATAACTACCACAATCTTGAACACTACCCCTTCCCGTGTAAATAAGGTTAATGAAACTAAGCAGCCACTGGTGTGGCATCTTTTCAGTGTTCAAAATATGTTTAAAAAGATCTGTACACTGAGTGAGCCCAAAGATTTTCACGCTTCGGAATATCATCTGGTCCCACCGCCTTTCCACTCTTCATGCGTCGAAGACAATTCCGAGTTTCGTCGAGTGTTATTAGGGCGACAAGTCCGAGGCAACAAATCCGCTCTGGTAACGCGTAACTAGGCAAAGCGTAGTATTGAGGTCCACTACTCAACACGCATAGCCAAAAGTGAGAAACGGAACTTCCTCAATGGGAATGAAACGTCTTAACACTATCCTCCTTTCTGCCTATCATACTATGTGCGGGATACATCGCAAAGCTAAAAAAATACTCTTTAACTTTACAAATTTAAATATAGCTTTTCAATGGCACCACATAAGAGGTTGACTTTGAGCTGACTCGAAAAGTAAATAACGCTCTTTGGATCCAAAATAATATATTAAGCGTTATACAATAAACGTAGCAATAAAGAAGCTTAGAAGTAAACAAATTTCATCACATAAAGTATTGTTGTTTACGCGGTTTGTTTACCGGTTGTCTGGTGTACAAACAAAATTATTACACTTTCTATGAATTATGACGATGTAGAGGACGTTGTTTTTCTTAACTTATACAATTTATGAAAAATTTGGTTAGTAAAAATATTTTTCTGTTAATAAATACCAGAATAAATATTTTTAGTAACAATATAATATTGAGGCAAGTAGTGGCGCAGCGGCACAAGCGTGTGACTATAACCGACAGGTTGTGGGTCGATCCCCGTTCGAGGAAATAATACTAGTATACCGGAAAGTGAGGAACGGAAATGGGACGAAGTGTCTTAATACTAGGTTTCCAAGTTACTTCTGCCTACCCTGCCGTGTGCGGGATACAGCGTGAAGCTAAAAAATAAACTTTATTTTTTTTTTTTAAAAAAACCCACAATTTTTTTTTTTTAATTTTATGTAATAAAAAAAATCTTATGATGGAATGAAAATTCTTATTACCTTAAAAAAAATAATTACTTTTAAATAGAAGTAAAATCGTTTATGCTATCTAAACGAAACATACAGCCTCTCAGTTTATAAGATTTACCTAAATAAGCCACGCCCGATAATTTCACGCGCTATTAAAATTTATGAACGGACCTGTTTACAAGCGAAAAAAATGACCTTTGTAGCTCTGAAACGCGGTTTGGGTGATAAAAAAGTCTATTTCAGAAAACTTATTATACCTTTCAATGTACGAGTAAAAGAAACGCCATGTTAGAAGAATTCTGTTTACGAATAAATTTATTTTTATTTTCTTACAAAAAATTCTTTGTTAATATATTGTTTTTTATCAATGCATAGAAACCGATGTATTGAAAATCTTTATAAAAAATAAAAGTTATACTATGTGACATTAAATAAAAAAAGATGGCCAGGACTTTTAACAGGCTTACAAATTAAAAGCCGTATGCTTTTTAACCATAAGTGATTTAAAAAGAAAACGTCATCATAGACATTGACATTTCATTATTTTTTCGTATAATGTTTTGAATTTAATTTTCTATGGAAATCTTTATTTTTAAAGTGGTTAGAGTGATCATTAATTAAATGTTATTTTATGCTTTTTATTTCTATTTGTGTATATGTTACAAATTAATTTGTTTTACTGGGTTTTTTTCGATAAAGACATTATAATTGTAATATTTCAATTATAAACAAGTAAGTTAATCACTAATTATGTAATTTCTGCAGTTTTTTTTTTATTTTAATAATATAACTTTCTAAAGTTTTCTCCTCAAATAGGTATGCAAATTTGTTCTAGCCAATATTAAAAGTTTCATTTATTTCCACAAAATATATTAAAATTCGACTAATTGGTAACTCAAAGAGAAATAAATTTTGTTTCTGTTTAGTTAAAGGCCAAAAATAGAAATTATGAAATTTTTTGTATGCTTATCAGTGCATTTGTATATACTATTCTAAGAAACAGCTAAACAGATCAATAAATTCGGTTTCACTATTATATTTTAGCAACTTTCTCTGAAGATTTAGTGTTTGTTTTATTTAAAATGTTACGTCTATTTGGAATAACATAATTGCTACAAAATATTTTATTAATTTGACTGACTTTAAAAGTTCCTGTAATTTAGATTAATCTAAATTATTAAGATATATCTCTTAAGATAATTGAGATTAATAAATAAAATAGTGTAATTCAAGATGGTGAAGCGGGTTGGTGGCTAGTCAATAATATAAAAATCAAGGCAAAGAACTCTGTAACGTTGTTATATTAACTTAATTTCTTGTTGGCCCTCATGCCCCAGCATATGCAAAATTGACGATTCAGGTTTTAATTTTTAGTCGGAGACAACTAATTTAAGCCACAACTCAACACGCAATATCTTAGAAATTATGTAGAAAGTGGGTAATAAAATGTGTAATTCCCGAATTGCCCTGCTTCTGCTATGTGCGTTATATCGTGAAACTAATAAAAAAACATTGAGGCCTGTCGTGGCGCAGCGGCACAAGAGTGTGACTGTAACCGACAAGTTCTGGGTTCGATCCCCAGTCGAGGAAATGAAATATTTAATATTTTCAATTTAAATATTTAATGTTTCATTTCTTCGCTCTGGTAATAAGGCAAAACGCAGTGTTGAATTCCGCCACTTAACATGCAATGCCTCAAATTCGGCGGAAAGTGGGGAACGGAAGTGGAACGGAGTGTCTTAACACTAGGTTCCCGGGTTCCCTCTGCCAACCCTGCCTCGTGCGAAATACAGCGTGAAGCTATAATAATAAAAAAAAAAACATTTGATTCTTTATCATTTACAGCAAATTTCACAAAATTTCCTACAACTGCTATGCTGAACGTACTCCGCTCGATGTTCGGCGTATGCAGTAGTTCAGCAGAGAAGGGGGAGGTGCACGACATGATACGCAAAGTGTTCGGCAGCGAGTTGGTGATGAAAGACAATAGTGACAAACATAATCAGTAAGTAATTATTACCGTACGAAAACAGTTAGTTTTGGGTTCAATTCTTATTTTAATGCTTATATAAAACATCTATATGAGGAAAGTGCACGAAGTAAATGGGATATAAGAAAGTGGACAAGTGCCAAGTGTTTTTAATAAATAGAATTTCCATTATTTAGTGTTTTAATACTAATTTATTTTTCCTTCCGCACTATATATACCTACACTATATATAGTAAATGCATCGATACGATAAAAATATATTTTTTTATATTTTGTGGAACCGATTGACTTAACACCCATTTCCCCTTTAATGTCCTGCTATGCGAAAATAACATAGCAGTTGCTATTTTTTTATTCAAAGTTTAACTTTACCTGATATTTATAATTACTTTCAGGAGAACTAAGTACGTAACTCATGTAAGAGATAATCTAACAAAAATGCTAGACACTAAAGTGGCAAGTCATAAACCAAAATCTATGAAGAAACATGGTCCAATAACGTCTGAGGTACCTGTAATTCTCTTTCATATATTATATTCACGTAGGTATAACTGCCGTAGACTGTAGACTCTACGGCAACGATGGTCGCGGATCTTACTTAAAACAGTTTTTTTTTGTTCAGCTCCACGTTTTATATAGCATGTAGCTGTTAATAGATAAATCAAGATACTCTATTCTTCTCTTTCCGTCCGAATATCACACAGTAATATGTCCGAATAAGTCACAGCGTTGAGTTCCGTTACACAACACAACAAATGACAGACTCAACGCTGTACATGAAAGCTATCCTATAAGAGCGGGGAAATGAAAGTAATTTACGTAGCATAATTATTTTAACAATTTTTTAAATGTAAATCCCCACTCAGGAAAGAAAAATACTTATTTAAAAACATATAAAAAAATGATCGTAACGTACTTTGAAGCCGCGCCTTAGACGGCTAAGAAGAGGCGCGGGTTCAAATCCCGTTACGTTAAAATTGTTACATGTTTTTAAACATTGCATACTTTTTGTATATTTATGTTTATTGTTTTTAACAGAATGCTGATTCGTTGGACGACAGACCTGGTCGTGTCGGGCCTAGAATCGTAGTTTTTGATGCCACTACCGGTGAGGATGCTTTTCTAAAGTTTTTCTTTAACAGCCAGCGATATCAAGATACTTGGTAACTTTTGAAATTATTTTATCGGCAATGATTTGAGCAGGCAGTTATATTTTCAGGTAATCAAATAAATTTTGGTTGCCTGAGTATAGAAAAAAATTGAGAAAGTTATTTTTTTTTAATATTTTCTTCATAAATAATTTTGTTTTGTACCTGATGATATAAATTAGTTGTAAGAAATATATATAACATGTAATAATATTATATTTGAGCACAAAACTGCTATCAGATGATCTGTTTGACGGTTTTTGTTAGTTAGAATTTCACTTGCTATACAAATGATGTACCTATCTTATATTTTTATTAATTATCTTGATAATTTAATTATGTTCGAAGATAAGGAGGGTTCTCTTTTTTATTATTTAAGCTGTAAATAACTATCTAACTTCATAGTTAAATCATAGAATCTGAAACCATTTTTTTTAATAATTATTGTATCGTCATAACATTTAACAATAATATGGATGACAACACAGTATTATGGTACTGTCTAGCCGACCTGAAGATGGCTGACTGGCTAGGTCCCACTTAGGACTTCCTGCTACTAAACATAAGCGTGTTTTTTTTTCCACTTCCGTTCCCCACTTTCCGCCGAATTTGAGGCATTGCGTGGTTAAGTGGTGGAGCTCAACGCCGCGTTTCGCCTTATTATTAGAGCGAAGAAATAAAACATTAAATATTTAAATTGAAAATATTAAATATATAATTTCCTCGACTGGGGATCGAACCCAGAACCTGTCGGTTACAGTCACACGCTTGTGCCGCTACGCCACGACAGACCTTATAATATTTTTTAATTAATAATTTATCATAATATCTTTTACTGTAATTTTACAATTTTTTAAATTGTTATTCCACATTTAGGACAGAAAATACTTCTTCTTTTACTGTATTTGCAAAATAGATAAATGTAAAAAAATAAATAATAATTTAATCTATTTTCCATTTAAACGATACCACTATAAATAGGTTTTGTAATAAATCTATTAAAGCACTTTCAGTAATTAGATATCAAACGTCTATTTATTTCGTAATATTGATTACAATATTGAGTCCTTAAACCTATTACAATAATATAAGAGGCTATTAAAATGAAATATACTGCCATTTTAGATAGTCGATTGAGTGATTTAAATAAAATACTATCAATTCTATGAAAATTAAGATATCTATCTACCTCTATTGATAGAGTAAATTGAAATATCAATTACATATAGAAGCAACAAAACATATAGGAAATAAATTTATGTATACAATTTAGACTTCATATTAAATTATACTATATTGAATTAATGAACTTACTGGGATTCAAACCCGTGACTCTTGAAAATTGTTGAAGCACTGTAATTAATACGTATCAATTAGCTGTCCCCGTAGAATGCAATTGTAATTGAAGTACATTTTAGATTTGTCGGGGATTCTCTAAAAATATAAAAATAATATTTAGTAGGTGGTTTGTTAAAACTGATATTGTGATTCTTAAATTAATTTTTCTTTTCATTATCTTTTGTGAAATATCTACCCGCGACCAGGGACTGCTGTAAAGTGTTTGAATCGTCGGGATTCCAAACATGTATATTTCCAAATATCAATAAAGCCGATTGTTCTGTTAAGAAGATTTATAATTATTTTATTGTAGAGGTATTTCAACCAGCGTCTTTTTGAAACAGTCCTAACTCTCCAACAACTAAACCATACGTAGAAATTCTATATTTTGAACATTTATGCTATAATTAAACTTTATTCGATACAGGCACTGGAAGACTAGTTTTGGTGGGCGACGAACGTGTCAGTGTGCAAGGCTTGTCAAGCTTTGCAACGATACGGGCCACGGCTTGCGTTTACGCGGGCAAGTGGATGTACGAAGTACAATTGGGCACTAAGGGTATAATGCAAGTAAATAATTTGTATTGTATTAAATCTTTTTTATTAAACAATGTAGGTAAAATACTTTGTTGCAGAGCTGGCTCGTATCTTTTAGTTTACATTTTGAAGCTATCATTTATACCAGAGGTTAGTGTAGGCTGTTTTTAAAGAAATCAGTATAAATAAACCAGATAAAAGTCAATGCTTGACAGCCAACGTTACATATATAGGGCCCAAAACAGTATTTATTTTTAATTTTGAATGTTTGTCGCTAATCTCAGAAACGACTGACCAGACTTAAATTTATTTTTACTATTATATGTACTTTGGCGACCTCCTTGTCTCATTTAGTGTTTATTTTATTTTATCCTTGTAAACAATTACAAATTTATGTTAATTAAAAACTTTAGGTTCGGTAATCTTGCAATTCGTTTTTATTTTTTACTATCTTAAAAGTAATAACGTTATTAGACCAAGAAAATAGTTGAAATTATTAAATAAAATAGTATAATTCAAGAGCGCGAATCCGCAGGCAAATTACTTTTATTAATAATATATGAATCCATTTTTAATATAAAAAGATTATTTTCAAGGTCTTACTAGAGAAAATATTAAAGTAATTTCTTTTGACGATACTAGAAAGTTATTAGATTTTCCCTCGAAAGCTTTCAAAGGCGAGCGTGTGATGTTAAGTAGAGACACGAAGTGGCTTGGCACTTAATTATGCAGTTAATTGGCTCAAAGGTACCTATATTAACTTACTTTAATGCCGGTGGTTGTATGATGATACTGAATTTTCATATAAACTGTTTGTTTTATGTTAAAGCGGTAAGCTAAGCTGTTTTTAATTAAATTTCGGTATAAGACAAGTTTTTAATGGTTAACATATTTTTTTTTCACGCTGTATGCCACACACGGCAAGGACAGACTTGGCAACTTAGTATTATATGACACTCCGTTCTGTTCTCCAGTTTTTGTACAAAATAATATATATATATATTTTCATTTATATATATATATATATATATATATATATATATATATATATATATATATATATATATATATATATATATATATATATATATATATATATATATATATATATATATATATATATATATATATATATATATATATATATATATATATATATATATATATATATATATATATATATATATTCATTTAAAATATAATTAATATTTTGCATATTTATTCATGAAATATATCATCAAAAATATCTGACATATATATTATACATAGCTTATGCATTTCTTTACCTACTTCAGAAAGGGAGAGTATTAAGACACTCCGTTCCCTACGCCTCGCCCAATTTTCAAAGTATTTTATTGAGTAATGGGATTTAACTTGAAATTTTAAAGCTATTTTTGTTGAGGTCGTTTAAATAATGTCACGTCGATATCGTCAATGATGGTCGTGATTTAAATCAATTATGCATCATTTTCACTACATTTTGTAAGAAATACGCCTCGCGTTCAATACTTCTCAAAGTTCTATAGTTATGAAATTTAGCACGTAATAATTTATGAAAAGTGAAACTTATACATTTGTAATTAATTTTATACAAAATAAGAGTATATAAAAATTATTGCGTATTTTTACCAATTTAAGATCGTTTACTTTTATAAATTATACTTCCCGGCGATCTATAATCTTGAATTAGGTGCGCAACCCACTGTGAACAAATCCGAGTTTTATTAAAGAAAGAGAGCCCCACTATTTATTTCTTAAAATATGTCAATTTAATAAGTTGACAAAAAAAATACATTATATCTATTATTAAAAAAATATAAAAAAGTAAACAATGCCGGATGTTATCGCTAGTACTCATATAAGCGCATTTCAGAGGCAAGGTTTGATTGAGTGAAAGCGCTCTAATTAGATAGCGATGGAGATCCGACCGTTCTATTTGTAATTCTGTTAGTGACGCTTGTGTAGGGGAAAATTAAGTATTTGTTAATTGTCTAATGTTTTATAGATTTATTTTAAACTTCATGTTAGATTCCGCAAGTAAGAGTGTAGGAATTCGGGAACCTAGTTTTAAGTCACTCCGTTCCATTTTTGAGGCATTGCTTGTTCAGTGACGGAACTCAACGCCGCGCCTTGTCTTGTTATCAGAGCGAAAGAAGAAAAACATTTCATTTTCTCGTTCTACGACGTGTCGCGGCTTTGCCCGCTTGAACTACTGAATTATGTATTTTCTAATCTGAATCGCTAGTTATATATACATATATATATATATATATATATATATATATATATATATATATATATATATATATATATATATATATATATATATATATATATATATATATATATATATATATATATATATATATATATATATATATATATATATTCATTTAAAATATAATTAATATTTTGCATATTTATTCATGAAATATATCATCAAAAATATCTGACATATTTATTGTACATAGCTTATGCATTTCTTTACCTACTTCAGAAAGGGAGAGTATTAAGACACTTCGTTCCCTACGCCTCGCCCAATTTTCAAAATATTTTATTGAGTAATGGGATTTAACTTGAAATTTTAAAGCTATTTTTGTTGAGGTCGTTTAAATAATGTCACGTCGATATCGTCAATGATGGTCGTGATTTAAATCAATTATGCATCATTTTCACTACATTTTGTATGAAATACGCCTCGCGTTCAATACTTCTCAAAGTTCTATAGTTATGAAATTTAGCACGTAATAATTTATGAAAAGTGAAACTTATACATTTGTAATTAATTTTATACAAAATAAGAGTATATAAAAATTATTGCGTATTTTTACCAATTTAAGATCGTTTACTTTTATAAGTTATACTTCCCGGCGATCTATAATCTTGAAATAGGTGCGCAACCCACTGTGAACAAATCCGAGTTTTATTAAAGAAAGAGAGCCCCACTATTTATTTCTTGAAATATGTCAATTTAATAACTTGACAAAAAAAATACATTATATCTATTATTAAAAAAATATAAAAAAGTAAACAATGCCGGATGTTATCGCTAGTACTCATGTAAGCGCATTTCAGAGGCAAGGTTTGATTGAGTGAAAGCGCTCTAATTAGATAGCGATGGAGATCCGACCGTTCTATTTGTAATTCTGTTTGTGACGTTTGTGTAGGGGAAAGTTAAGTATTTCTTAATTGTCTAATGTTTTATAGATTTATTTTTCGCTTCATGTTATATTCCGCAAGTGAGAGGGTAGGAATTCGGGAACCTAGTTTTAAGCCACTCCGTTCCATTTTTGAGGCATTGCTTGTTGGGTGGCGGAACTCAACGCCGCGCCTTGTCTTGTTATCAGAGCGAAAGAAGAAAAACATTTCATTTTCTCGTTCCACGACGTGTCGCGGCTTTGCCCGCTTGGACTACTGAATTATGTATTTTCTAATCTGAATTACTTTGACTCACTCACTCAGCTTCACGCTGTATCCCGCACGTGGCAGGGTAGACTGAGGGAATTTGGGAACCTAGTGTTAAGACACTCCGTTCCACTTCCGTTCCCCACTTACTTTGACCAATTTCCACCAATTTCTTTGACAAGTTAGTATATAATTGATATGAATGACTAAAATAGTGTAATCCAAGTGAAGCCGCAGGCGGGTCGCTAGTTATATGTATATATATATATATATATATATATATATATATATATATATATATATATATATATATATATATATATATATATATATATATATATATATATATATATATATATATATATATTTGTTTAAAAATCAAACAATAATTCTCAGATCGGCTGGTGCACATCTTCCTGTACGTTCTCAATGGACACAGGGGTAGGTGATACAGCTCACTCCTACGCGTACGACGGCGGCAGAGTCAGAAAGTGGAATGTAGCGACGAACCAGTACGGGCAGGCGTGGATGCCTGGCGATGTGATAAGCTCCTGCATTGATCTGGACAAAGGAACTTTAGAATATTTTAGGTATAATGTTGCTATGTATAACTCACCTCTCACTGATACTACAAATTTAATTAGAAAAATGATTTTTTCACTGTATAGTGCTTTTAATAAAGGACAATAGCTTTATGATATATTAAATCTTTTGATGTAACTTAGTGCATTGCGGGCAGAGTCGTTTTGGGCTCTTCGAATGTGTCATACTAAACTTTTAGTAATTATCATATGACAACGGGGACGAAGTCGTGCGTAACTAATATGGTTATTTGGTTATAATTATTAGTAATTAATTCTTAGAATTGCTTGTTAAACTTAGACTACAACCTAAGTGATGATGTATCTTTATTACTTAGCTTTACGTTGTATCCCGCACATGTCAGAGGGTACTTGGAAACCTAGTGTTAAGACACTCCGTTCCACTTCCGTTCCCCATTTCCGGCAAATTTACAACATTGCTTGTTGGGTCGCGCAATCAATGCCGCGTTTTGCCTTGTACTAGAGCGAAGGAATGAAAATATTAAATATTTAAATTTAAAATATTAAATAGTTCATTTCCTCAAGTGGGAATCGAACTCACAACCGCCTGTTACAGTCACACGCCTGTGCAGCTGCGCTACGACAGGCCTCGATAAGATTGTTAGATATATCTTTACCTTATTATATTAGATAAAGATACAACTTATTATATTTACGAGTAGGCTGTACATTAAAATGTTGGTATTTATTTAAATATTTGCTTAAATGAGGTAATTTAAGAAGAAATAGCAGGATATATGGATAAGTAAACATATTTAATTACGTGCCACCACCCACACGAGCCCCGAGCCGAGCCCGTTCAAACTTATTGCTGTAGCCAATTTCATAATAGCCAAAACATACTAAATGTTAACATAATTTTTTGTCTATATCTTATTCTGATGCGTGTTATATTACTGTAAAGTTTCATTAAAATCCATTCAGCAGTTAATGGGGAACGGAGCGAAGTAACTTAACACTAGGTTCCCAAGTTCCCTCTGCCTATCCTGCCATGTGCGGGACTGTAGCTGAAAGAAAAAAAATGATGTTTATTTAATTTAACGAACTTAGTTTCACAATTCATAAACTATTGCGCAAATACTCGGTCGTTAATTACAGAAGTGGAAACAAATCGACAAACGCAAAATAAACGGAAAGATAAACATACATAGCAAGGAGTAAGTATTGCCTGGTAACGCTCTCTTCTGGAATAGGTTAAATAGCAAGCAAATACCTTGTTTTGGTGTTATTTCATATTGATTTATTATTGAACTGTCAACTACCGCGTACTTTTCAATAGTTATTTTTTTTAATAGGACATGCTTTATAAAATTAATAAAAAGAGTACAAACACAAATCATTCTTTGATATGGTAACTTATTTATAGAAAAATTAAAAAAGCTTTTTGAAAAGAAAAAACATAAAAAGCGATATTAACTTTGACTATAAAAAAAATACTATCATTCACTCTCTCAGCTTCACGCACACGGTAAAATAGGCAGGAGGAACTTAGAAACCTAATATTAGGACGCTTCATTCCGTTCCTCACTTTCCGTTGAGGCATTGCGACTGTTCATACAGTTATCCATTATGAACAGTTATCATTTCCTTCCGGAATTTGAGCTAGCCAAACTCAAATTTAATAATACACTTAGGTTCATGCTGTATTCCGCTTGTAGCAGGGAAGGCAAAGGGAACTTGGGAACCTAGTGTTAGGTCACTGTTCTCATTTATACACTACATTTCTGTGAAGAAACTTCCGTTGCCACTTTCAGCCGAATACGTGAAACAATGCGAACTAAGCAGCGGAACGGAACACGTAATGTTTAGTTAGTAAATAGTTACGAAAGCGGATAAAATGAAAATATTAAATATTTTAATACATTGGATTGGATAAATTAGATAAATCTTTGCAGTAATATGACAGTAAATTTGAGCTGGCGAAGCCGCTTTTGGGTCGCTAGTAGGTACAAACTAAAATAATTGGTTTATATTACAGAAACGGTACATCTCTCGGAATGGCCTTCGATAAAGTTACTCACGGCTCAGGTCTAGCCTACTTTCCGGCTGTCTCGTTGGCAATGCAGGAACATCTGTATGCGAATTTCGGTCACGTACCGTTCATGTTAGTATTACTTATTTAATCTATCTAGTTTAAATTTTATAAAGGTAATTGTTTTATTTTGTTACACGAATATATGTCTTTAATATATTTTTAAGTTTTTTATAATTTTATTTCTATAGAAAAAATATTTCAACTGCGAAAAATAGTCTCTTAATTTTTACCGTATATGTATAATAAAACTTACTATAATTGTTAGGTAGAACTAGAGGTTCTACATAAAATCGAATTACAATAATCGTCTGACCCAATATCCTGAATTTGATATACCTATTTTTCTACATTCAAGAATATCAAACTTGTATTATAGTATTTTTAACGGAATAGTCGAGACAATAGCTGAAAATCGAAAAATGATTGAATGGCGGAATTCAACGCCATGTTCTTCCTGTCCACAGCAGAAAAAAGGACAGCTTTCTTCTGAATAAAGTTACAGTCATATATCATATGATAAAATTAAACTTGTTATTCGTCATTATTTAATTATTTGTCCACCATCCTAAGCAGAGTAATCTAGTATTTAGTCTTAATTTGCCCATACAGCTTTCCCATAGAGGGGTTTACACCACTACAAGCTCCGCCATACCACGAGTGTGCTAGAGCAACCATCTTATTTAAATCTTTAGAGGCCTTGATGGATGAATTGAACACACTCACTAATCTTAAACCGCCAGTTGCAGCCAAAAGTAGTAAGGTGATTTCTATTATATTTGTAATAAATAAAATATTGTTTAAAAATCTTCTTGGCGCACTGAAAACAGACTGTAAACATGAAGATCGTGAGTTCAATATCCTGAGTCCCTCTCAGTAAATTAGGGGTCACTGGGGTTTATCATAATAAAGAGATTTGACTGTAGGTTCTCTTGGCCTGCCTGTTCGTATATGGGATACATAGTGAAGGCAATATTTGTTACATATTTAAATTCATGTTTTTTATACATTTTCATCTATTTTTATATAAGATTTATATCTAATACACAATTAAAATATACTTATCTCTATTAAGTTATTGAAACGTGCCTACGTGAAAAGGTCGTGGATTTGAACTCATTTGGTAAATGTTTATATTTATATTACGTTTCTCCTTTCGATGCCAGACAAAATATCTTACTAGTAGTGACAAAGAATTTCGCCTCTTACATATACATATAATACTAACTTAAATTTAAAAAGCGTATAAAAATTTTGAACGAAGCAGGATTTGAACCCGCGCCTCTGGAATACCGTTCCAGCGCTCTGACCACTAAGCCATTCGTTCAGTCAGTGAACAGAGCGCTGGAACGGTATTCCAGAGGCGCGGGTTCAAATCCTGCTTCGTTCAAAATTTTTATACGCTTTTTAAATTTAAGTTTAGTATTTTCTGTCCTAAGTGTGGAATAACACTTTAAAACATAGTAAAAATATACATATAATATTATTGTGGAAAACACATTTAAAAGTAATTATAGAGAGTATTTACGTTTAACTTAATTTGAAACAATATTGTAATATTTATAATAATATTTATAATTCAGCTATTACTACCTATTTATTTTTTATTTTATTTTATCAGCTTTCTACGCCACATTCGCAGGTGAAAGAGCGAAACCACCGCAGTGTATTAAAGCAAGGAAATTAAAATAATTCTTTTAGTGACTAATGATCGAACCTACGACCATGACCGTGCTTGCCGTTAGACTAATAATTAACTTTTAATTATTTTTTTTAATATTACTTAAACAATTTTAAATATTTTTCTACTTATTATTTCTAAATATAGACAAAATCAGATTCTTCAAAAGCTGAAATGGAAGTAGCTCTTCGCATACATAGCACAGATTCAGTATACACTCCTCGTGCTTCACCACATAGCATTGCTGACTCTCAAAGTGCGGAAATGAAGAAAATGTCAAAAAAGGTACATCAAAGTGCAAATATATAAATAACTATAAATATTTTGCAGTATCTAAACTTTAGTCAATAATAATATATTACAACCATTTACAAATATTTATAGGAATGTTATTTATTTATTTATATACTAAGTAGCTTTGGCGACGTTGGGCAAGTAGTTTTTGATTTCCTATAAGCGATAAAAGTAACCTTTTATATCTTTTATTAGTGAATATTTTAGTTATTTTCTAAGTTTTTATGTTTTCAATTTACTAATATCGTTTGTCCAATTTTCTTTTTCAAAGTACTAGGTCCAGAGTGAACCAAAGTAGGTCTACATTGACCTCTCAGTTTATTATATATAAAAGGTTTTCTGTTTTTTCCTTGGTACGACGACGTGACAAATTTATAAAAGTATAACAGTATTCTTATTATTTTTTTTTTTTTCAGCTTCACGCTGTATCCCGCACGAGGCAGGGTAGGCAGAGGGAACCCGGAAACCTAGTGTTAAAACACTCTGTTCCACTTCCGTTACCCACTTTCCGCTGAATTTGCATATTAATAATCATTTGTATTATTATAAAGGTACTTACTAAATCTGTTCGGCGTCTATGTAAAGCAAACTATAGTCTAGAGTGTTATGACTTTAACTTCAACATTTTGACAATGATCTATGTGGAGATTAGCTTTGTAATAACCTTGTCTCTGGTCCGACTTAGTTGTTGTAAACTGCTCTTATGTATTATAGAATTATAAGATATTTAATAGATAAGTATGTGATGGTTGTGAGTTCGAAGTTGCATTTGAATTAACATTCTGTTTGTATATATTTTTACATCATAGCCAAGATATTTTTCTTAAAATTATATACAAGTATATAATGTTTCCAAGTTGATGAAAAAGATCGTATTGTATCAATCTTCTTTTTTTCATCACTTTCCTTAAAGATGTTGTAAGATCTAACACTAAAATTTAAAAAAATGCTTAGTAGACTGTACTATTTAACATATGTATTATCAATAATTAAGATCAAACTCACATCCATTAAGTAAAAAACTCGTATCTTGTACGTGAATAAGAAGAAAACTAGATTTTTTCAGCTTCACGCTGTATATCCCGCACATGGTAGTGTAAGTAGAGAGAGATTGAGAACCTAGTGTTAAGACACTCTGTTCCGTTCACCACTTTCAACCGAATTTAAAGCAAAAAAATATACAATATTACTAATATATTAAACTTATTTCATTTTTCTAGGCTTTTTTAATGTCTCTAGCGCGTTTAGTAGTGGGGGAGCTGGGCACAGTACTACGCTTGTCTTATGTAGTGATATCAGAACTGCTCCCAAGGTTTAGGGGTGCTCTTGGCTTGAGCTCTCGAGCTCTTCATGTTGATCAAGCAGCAATAGATTTCTATCAAAAAATGAAGGATAAACATTTTGTAAGTATGGCGTAAGCTTTATATAACAATAAATTCAACCACTTAACATATCATGCCTTCAATTTAAGCGACAAAGTCAGTCTTGGGGAGTTAGTCACAAGGAGAGGCACAAGCGTTTGTAAACGTGACTAGTTGTGGGCTCAATCTTCACGCAAGGATTAAATATTTCATATGTTCATCTCTTTGGTAACAAGGCAAATCAACACGCAATGCCTCCATTATTTAGTAAAAAAATGAGATGGAACAATGTCATGGGAACGGAAACGGAACGTCTTAATAATATGTTTCCAGGTTTCCTATACCTACCCTACTATCTGGAAAAAAAATTAAGCCAAAACTAATGTTCAACTTGTACCTATGTGTAGCTAGTTGAGAGATGATATATCTTTTGATGTGTAAAATTAATAAATATAATTAAATAACTCTTAGCTCAACACATATTGATTTTTTTTTTTAGTATAGCCTGGCACAAAAATTTCTGGCTCAACCTCAGCCTCGTGTTTGTATGTTACTCGATTTGCTCTGGACCTTTCTAGAAGAAGCAGCCTTATGTGACGTCCTAGAACATTGCGTTGTCAGGCAATATCTATTATTTGACTTGGTTTCACCGGTTAGCGATTATTTTTCCTCTTTCTGCTTATGTATATATAATAGTTAGTACAAGATGATTTCTTTATTTAAGAAGGTATATTTCAATTCAGCGTACTTACTTAGCTTCACGCTATATCCCTAGCGGGGTAGGCAGAGAGAACTGAGCACCAAACGCTGCGGTCTCGGCATACCTCTTTCGCCTCGCCCACTGTCAACAACCTCTCCATATATACCCTCCGGGGGGTCTTCATGCTTTTTACATGACCTTCCTTCAGTATCGTCGATACTGTGTTTTCGAAGGTCAACCGAGGTCTCCCCCTCCCTCTCTCTTACCACTCACTTTTCCTTCATAAATCTTTTTTACCATTCTTTCTTCACTCATTAGCTCGACGTGCCCAAACCACCTGAGCACGTTCTTCTTCATTCTCACTGTGACATCCACGCTAGTACCTGCCATAAATTGCTCAATTCAGCGGTCACTCCAAATTGCATCAAAATTAATTTAGTTGTTTTGATGTACTATATTCATAAGGAAAGCATCATAATATTAAGTACCTTTAATATTTATATATTGAATTTTGTAAAAGCTCCTTAGGAAAATTACAAATATATTATTTACATATGAAATGAAAAATTACAAATAATACCCTTTTACTATTAGGATATGAACTTCACACAACAAATAGAAGTATTATACGTGATTTGTGGACTGATGCAGCATCGAGAGACTCGACACCACCTGGTTAAATACGTGTTCTTCAATAAAATAACGTTAGCTATTTTCTGATTCTTGAATTAGCTGCATATTTTAGAATATTTAAAAAAGGCCCTTACATTGCTTTATTTTATTGTATTAACAAAAAAGTTGTACATTACCCTTGTCTTAAAATTTTCAAGTTGATTCTCTTTACACCCCAAGAACACCAAGAGTGTTTTTAGAAAAGATAACCAAACAGTTCTAGAAAAATATCATATTAAACGTAGAAAATAAATTTCACAATTTACATAGATTTGACAATTTCCTGCACATCAAATGTCCAGATGAAAGTGTATTGAAAACAGTAATACGTAAGCCGTGGTGGCAGCGCCCTACATCCGTGCAAGGTGAAACGGATCCGAGAATCGCTGGTAATTTTCTGAATAAATATAATCATTGTGGTGCAGTGGGCAAGGAGATTTTTCCATCTATTGGTTTTTAATAGGTTTTTCTTCCGATGGTAAAATCGTCAATGAGGCAATCTTTGGGCGTTAGCTCGACTTTTATGAGGTAGATCCGATCAAAAACACGAAAAAAATATACACATTTCCCGATTAAAATATATTTTGGAATATATTGTTTCCGTGGTCTGGTCGCAAATTAACATCGCACTTTGCCTTATTGTCAGAACATGGACATGAAAATATTGAATACTTTATTCCTCTGAATGGTAATCAAACCTACAATTGTCGCGTTTACAGTCGCACGTTTATGTCCTTCGTTGAGAAGGGAGAGGCGAGGAAGGGGGCGTTTTTGAGCTCTATTCGTAAGCAACATAGCAAATTTAAATGATAGCTAAAAATGAAGAATTTAGTACCTCTCATTGCTCTGGTGTGCTGGAAAAGTTTTGAATTACGTAATAATCTACTCACTTGATTTAAACGTTTATTATTTACGAGTAGATATATATTAAAATGATGCAAATACTATTTACGCTTTTTAATAAGTGGTATATCAATAAAAATATTTGTAGAAATGGCCGAAAAGGGAACACTGAAGAATTCTCCATTGCTACTTGGAAACAGTAAGTACTACTACTGTAGGCAAATTTAATAGATTATGGAGTTATAGTATAAAAAATAATACTATAACTAAAAATTACTTAACTTGAACTAGCAATTTTTTCGGTTTAAAGATCTTTATTCTCACTTTGACAAAGTCAAATTGAAATGTTGTAGGTTTCGCGCTAAAATTAGTTGCATCTAGATTGGATCTTTACTCATGATCGATCCCCATTCTGATGTATTTTTTTTATGTGCTCTATTAAACAAAGCTCGGTGTTTAGCTCCGTAATCTAGCGCGCAATGTTTAAATTGAGTAACTGCATTTCTTGTTGTCAAATTTGCTCTATTTCCTGCTATGTAATAATAATAATAGCCTTTTATTCCAAGAATAACACAAAATTGCTGTTAACAGCGATAAATATATACTAGATAAAATAAAGTACGCGCTATTAAAAATATTTAATTAGTATTACTTTACTTATAAAAACAACATATGATTTTATTTGACAGTTATTTAAACGATAGTTTAGATAGATAGCTCGAAGTCTCCTCAGAAACATTCGTTTCAAAACATTCAACCAGGTATTCTTGAATATTACACAGCTGGTATTGTTGGGTTTGTTTTCACCTCCCTGATCATTGTCAAATCTCAGTCATTTTTCTTTTAATCCCTCTCATTGATGATTGTCTAATTTTCCAAACTTCTCAAATATTTTGGAAATATTTTGGAATTCTGCAAGCTTCTGCTTCTGAAATGGGTAATTTCTTATTCGATCTAGTATGACTTTTGCAAAAATTTTTTGTAGAATTGATATGAGGTCTGTAATTTCCGATGTCCACCGATTTGGGTACTTCCAAGTCTACTTCTAGATACCGTGAGATAGCTTCTTCGAGACTTTTTTTGTTAATATTAATTATAATCTTTTTATTCATTTTTGATATGGAGTAGTGTAGGAACACCTGCGCACTGCTCCATCCCATAAAAAGATAAAATCACCATGAAAAGTAATAATAATAATAGCCTTTTATTCCAAGAAGAACACAAAATTGCTGTTAACAGCGATAAATATATACTAGATAAAAAAAAGTACGCGCTATTAAAAATATTTAATTAGTACTACTTTACTTATAAAAACAACATATGATTTTATTTGACAGTTATTTAAACGATAGTTTAGATAGATAGCTCGAAGTCTCCTCAGAAACATTCGTTTCAAAACATTCAACCAGGTATTCTTGAATATTACACAGCTGGTATTGTTGGGTTTGTTTTCACCTCCCTGATCATTGTCATATCTCAGTCATTTTTCTTTTAATCCCTCTCATTGATGATTGTCTAATTTTCCAAACTTCTCAAATATTTTGGAAATATTTTGGAATTCTGCAAGCTTCTGCTTCTGAAATGGGTAATTTCTTATTCGATCTAGTATGACTTTTGCAAAAGTTTTTTGTAGAATTGATATGAGGTCTGTAATTTCCGATATCCACCCATTTGGGTACTTCCAAGTCTACTTCTAGATACCGTGAGATAGCTTCTTCGAGACTTTTTTTGTTAATATTAATTATAATCTTTTTATTCATTTTTGATATGGAGTAGTGTAGGAACACCTGCGCACTGCTCCATCCCATAAAAAGATAAAATCACCATGAAAAGTAATAATAATAATAGACTTTTATTCCAAGAAGAACACAAAATTGCTGTTAACAGCGATAAATATATACTAGATAAAAAAGTACGCGCTATTAAAAATATTTAATTAGTACTACTTTACTTAACAATATATAAAAACAATATATGATTTTATTTCACAGTTATTTAAACGATAGTTTAGATAGATAGCTCGAAGTCTCCTCAGAAACATTCGTTTCAAAACATTCAACCAGGTATTCTTGAATATTACACAGCTGGTATTGTTGGGTTTGTTTTCACCTCCCTGATCATTGTCAAATCTCAGTCATTTTTCTTTTAATCCCTCTCATTGATGATTGTCTAATTTTCCAAACTTCTCAAATATTTTGGACATATTTTGGAATTCTGCAAGCTTCTGCTTCTGAAATGGGTAATTTCTTATTCGATCTAGTATGACTTTTGCAAAAAATTTTTGTAGAATTGATATGAGGTCTGTAATTTCCGATATCCACCCATTTGGGTACCTCCAAGTCTACTTCTAGATACTGTGAGATAGCTTCTTCGAGACTATTTTTGTTACTATTCATTGTTATCTTTTTATTCATTTTTGATATGGAGCAGTGTAGGAACACCTGCGCACTGCTCCATCCCATAAAAAGATAAAATTACCATGAAAAGAGTCTTTCTTTTTTCGCGATTGCTAGTTATGTTATTTCTATATTTCCATTTCTTTCGCTGTGATTGTACTTTTGGTAATAATTGTCTACGTGCTTCCAATATTTTCACAGAAAAGTCTTGTATATATTTCATTGAAATTTGTGTTTGTTTTTTAAAATATTTTTTTGTAAACACAGCTTATTTCTTGCGTATCTACATGTATACCATCAACTTCCTTTGTCCACATATTCTGTTTCTGATTTATCCTTTTCTTCGATGTCTAAGAATATATTTTTTTTTTTCTTTAATTTATCATTTTCCAAAAATACCTTTTCTTATACCTTTCGTGTTGAGGTAACTTTCCTCAATAAGAGAATTTCATCCTTTCATTTAGGATTTCTATGGCCTTTTTCGTAATTGTTGTTAACACCAATGTTGGCCTTCTATAAATAGTAAATAAATAAAAATATTTCTTTACAGAAATGGGAGAAAAGGGTACACTTAAAGATACCACCCCATTGCAACTTGGAACCAGTAAGTACTTTAGCAGATTGTGAAATAAAAAAAACAATGCCATTTATAAAAAATACTTAATGAGCAAGACATATATTAATGATACAACTTTTGGGTATTTTAGCCGCGGTTGACCGAGATAGTATAAAATTTAATTGTTTTTATCTGCTCTAGTCAATAAAGTGCGGCATTCAGCTTCGCAACTCAGAGCACAATGTCTAAATAGTGAAAAATCATTACTTTTTATACAAACTGCTATAAACGGAAAAAAAATCCAAAAAATAAAAATATTATAAAATTCATGGAACTTATAATATTTATAATTATAACCATATATATTACTGTAACTGTTAGTTTTAAAACCTATGTTCAAAAAAATATAGATAAAACGACTCAACTGACGCCTGTAGTTGTTGATGAGTCATATATCGAAGCTCAATATAAAGAAGATTGTACTAAAATTACTAAGGCTGTTGCACCACTTGAACAAATTCAGGTAAGTTTTTTTTAACTTGGCTGAAAATAGTAACTGGCGTTTTATTTGAGGTAATTTTTTTTAAGTATTTTAAGTAAAATGCTTATGTAAACAGAACGGAGTGAAGCTTGACACTAAGTTCCCAAGTTCTCTCTGCCTACTCTATCATGTGCAGGGTACAGCGAGTATCGAAGCTAAAAAATAATTATTATAATTTCGTTAGAACAGAATCTCACTAACAGTGTAAGCTGGGGGAAATTATATTTTTTGAGACCTAGAAAAGCGATGATTGTGCCTCATCACAGTTACAATCTCTATATTAGTAGTTACAATGTCATCATTGTTTATTGAGTTAAAGTATGAATTACTTAATAAGAATCTTATTAAAGTGCTATTTTTACATATATTCTTAGTGGAAATTGCGGTTTCTTTAATAGGAGATCGCTATTAGGTTGTTTGGTTGTTGTGAGTGTTTGTGGAGTTTTGTCTGTTAGATTATAAGGTAATTTAGGTTAGTTAATTTTAAAATGGATGCTGAGCATCCACCTAATCTCTCTGATCCTGGTGGTCGCATATGCGATTCGCAGGTGTCATTGCGAAAAATGTAAATTGTTGATCCACTTTTAGATAACAACGAATCTATAAATAAAACAGTAAATGACCCAGCTACTGCTACTCGGTCAATATAAAAATATTAAATACACCATTCCCTATGTGAAAGTTCAAAATCCTGTCTTGATTCGGACAAATGCCCTTTTATAGTGTATGTGTTAATGGAAATTCCTTCAGTACACTGATGACATCGTCCTTTACTACAGTTAAAAATATGTGGAGGACATAACTTATCGTTTAAATACTGCTTTACACTATTTAGGTTTTAGTGGCTTTCTGGCCATGGCTTGGTATTATTAGTAGCGAAATGTCGTGTGGTAGTTATTTCCATAAAGAGAATAACTGATTTTGAAATTTATTGCGATAATAATACTATAAAATTAGCAGATAATGTTAATTCTTAGACATAGTCCTTAATAAAAGACTGAACGGAATTCATCCTGAACATGTCAGCAAAAAATGTGAAAAACACATTAATGCTTTAAGTGCTGTGTCTGGTGTGTGATGGGCACCCCTCTCACCTTTTTACTCAAAAACTACTGTACAATGCTATAATTTGTAATCATATACTTGTAGTGATACAGGTTTTTTTGCTTAAGGCCCCTTTAATAAAGCTGCTATTGACAAATTTGATATTAGTACGAATGCCTACGAATTATTTTAGATGCAATAAAGTCTTCCTTTACCAACGCATTAAAGGTGGGGTGTGAAGATCTGGTTTGCCTGTCCGTCGTCAATTTTTATCTGATCGATTTGTTGGTAAAATGCTACAGCTTTCTCCCCATCCCTTGTTGTCTAAGATGTCTGTATTATCTGATCTTGTGCTCTAGTACATCATCCTTTTGTCATTACAAATCTTAGTCTGACCAAGGGACCTGCTGACACCAACACATAGTTTCATTCTATAATAAAAGAAAGTTGGTTAATAAATGAAAATTGGTAACATTATATCCTTATCTTTCCAGGTTCATCAAAACTTTCAAAGCAAAGCTGTGTTGGTGCATCATGCTGAATACCAAAATTCAAAATTATGTTAAAATTTAATGTTCTCCCAAATCGTCTGTACTAACTGGGTAGACTGTTGCTTTGTTAGAAGCATTCCGGTTCATACTCTCCCATGACTTATATGTACTGACGCGTTAAGCTGCATAATATATCGGAACATATACGGAACGGTATTCCAGAGGCGCGGGTTCAAATCCTGCTTCGTTCAAAATTTTTATACGCTTTTTAAAATTTTAAAATTTAAGTTTAGTATTTTCTGTCCTAAGTGTGGAATAACACTTTAAAACATAGGAAAAAAAATATAAAAATAAATAGTATTCTCTCTTGCCAAACGATAATTCTTACGAGTTGTCTTTGGGTAGCGGAAATTTGTAAAAAATCTCCCTACAGAGATGCTAACAACAAAAATAAGTTGTAACAAGCGTATAAGAATTTCGACGGAGCTCGGTGAGAACGAATGGCTTAGTTGGTCAGAGCGCTGGAACGGTATTCCAGAGGCACGGGTTCAAATCCTGCTTCGTTCAAAGTTTTTATACGCTTTTTAAAATTTTAAAATTTAAGTTTAGTATTTGAGGCCGGTCGTGGCGCAGCGGCACAAGAGTGTGACTGTAACCGACAGGTTCTGGGTTCGATCCCAGTCGAGGAAATGAAATATTTAATATTTTCAATTTAAATATTTAATGTTTCATTTCTTCGCTCTGGTAATAAGGGAAAGCGCGGCGTTGAGTTCCGCCACTCAACACGCAATGCCTCAAATTCGGCGGAAAGTGGGGAACGGAGTGTCATAACACTAGATTTCACTTTCGTTCCCTCTGCCTACCCTGCCTAGTGCGGGATACAGCGTGA
The DNA here is from genome assembly GCA_019049475.1 of Eueides isabella. Classification (NCBI taxonomy): domain Eukaryota; kingdom Metazoa; phylum Arthropoda; class Insecta; order Lepidoptera; family Nymphalidae; genus Eueides; species Eueides isabella. Next base: position 6,530,809 of record CM032407.1, read on the forward strand.
AGCTGAGAGAGAGAGAGAAGTTTAATATTTTCTGTCCTAAGTTTGGAATAACACTTAACTTAGTTAAGCTGCATAATATATCGTCCAATAAGTTTCGGGACTAGCATAGACATGGCGCTAATAATGCTATGTATATAACAAGGTTCAGAAGTATCAACCTTTAGACAAGATGTACCAAAATTTGACGTAATTCGAAACATTATCAAAGAAAACTATAGTGGTTTGAAATTGACTTGGATTTTCAATTATGGAAAAATGAACCAACACTAGTTTCGTGTGTTGATAAAACATTGTTTTCTAATAGGAAAAAACATTGTTCAAGCTCAGCAATGGCTTTCAAAACATTATTCGGACTCTACCCTGTCGAAAACAACCATTTGTCGGCGGTATGCTAACTTCAAACGCGGTCGTGCTCATACAAATAATGCGGAACGTTCGGTGCGGCCAAATGAGGCAGCAACTTCCGAAAACACTAAGCAAGTATTGTTAGGTGACCAGGAAAAAAAAGTGCACGAGATAGCTAAGAAGATGAACATATCAACTGGTAGTGCATCTACTTGCATTTGCACCAAAAATGGGCTATGAAAAAGGCTTTTTCAAATGGCTGCCGGGTTTGCTGACAAAGAAACAAAAGTAACAACGTATCAATGATTCGCAGAGCTATTTGGCACTGTTTACTAGCAAAAAAATAGGATTTTTTGCGTCGATATGTGACAGTGGACGAAGAGCGGTGAAAGCCGCGTCCAAGAACACAACAATCGGCCAGCAAAGTGATGGTATTCGTATTATATTCTGGAATGTGAATGGTATAATTTCAATGTCTACCTCGAAAAAGGAAAAACTGTCAATAGCTTGTACTACATGGTATTATTAGATCGTTTGAATGCCGAAATATCGAATAAACACCCACACATGAAGAAGAAGAAAGTTATCTTTCATTAAGACAACACACCGTGCCACAATTCAATCATAACGATCACCAAATTCAACAAATTAGACTTCCAACTGAGTCCCCATTATATCTACTTCGATCTGCCCCCCAGCGACTACTGGCTCTTTGCGGATCTCAAAAAGATGCTGCAGAGAGAAAGATTTGACTCAAATGATGAGATGATCACTTCTAGTGAGTCTCATTTTGGATCAAAAGTCAAATCGTTTTGAAGAAGATTATGTTAATGAATAATAAAGAATTTTGCCGATTAAATGTTGATTTCATAGCTAGTCCCGAAACTTATTGAACGATGTGTTACTCCTTGTAAAGGGTAATCCTTTTCATAGTAAATTAAGGTCTTCAATTGTTTTAAAGATATGTGAAGAACTTTACTCATGTTATTTAAAGGGTTTGGTTGTTACTTTGGAATGAATTTTAGGGCATTCTGAAATCAGTGGCTTCAATGACTCTTGCGCTATATTAGCCATTCAGTGTGGCAGTTTAGATTATTTTTCTATTTCGTTTTGTCCTTTTGTCCTCTTCATTTATTCATCTATAATATTTCCTATAAGAAAACAATGTTTATGATGTAAAGATAAATATTACGCTGCAATTCAACGAAATATCCCTAGGTGACCTTGGTTTTAATCTAAAAAATTTACTGAATGGAGAATTATATCAACTCTTGGTGCTTGCGCCTTGGACATACATATACACCGACCCCTCACTGTGTGAATGTGGTCTGGACGACGGTTCTCCATCTCACGCCCTTTTTACATGCCTCAAGTATTTTTTTTTACTCTTGACAATTTTTAAGTCTTCTTCTTAATATCCATTCTCCTATTGTGTAATATTATTATTCTTTACCGTACAACCTCCTTCATGTCTTCTCCACACAACTTGACATTGGCGAAGTGATAAGTGCCTAACTGGCATACTCGGAACGCCATAATCAAAGAAACACACCATACCAACTAAACAAGAAGTTTTATATCTACTTAACTGGCATTTTCTAGTCTAAAGACCTAACAAATTAATAAATTATTTTGTCAATGTTCATAAGTTACACATTTTTATATCCAGTTGGAGTTTCTCTTAATGTTACTGGATAACTCAGACGGAACAAATATGGTGCCATCCACGAGGAAAATCTTTTTAGAAAAATTCAGACGGTACATAATGGACAACTGCATTTTAGATATGGTGAGTAGAATGCAAGCTGTGAATTAGTTTTAAATATTTTTACGTTTTATTTGCATAAGAAAATATATGTTTTTACACAAAGTTTGATGTATTTTTTTTTATATTATTTGTCATTTACAGAGGCTATTCAATATTTCAAGAAACTCGCCAGCAATATCTTGGTGTTGCCATGCTCGGCTCCTAACAACAGTACTAAAATTGTGGAACGAGAACCCGTTACACGATATGCCGTAATATTTTTTACGTAACACATACCATACAAAAAATAGCTTTTACGTTTTACTTTTTATACAGGAAAAGTATAAAGTAGGCTAGACTAGTGTCGCTGAATCAGCACCGCGCATTGTAGGCTTTGAGTAGGCATCGAACCCACAACTACTTCGTTTACGGTCAGATGTTCACACTTAATAACTTCATAAGTTACTTTTGCCTACGAGGATAACTATCTTGATATCCAAAGAATAGATTCTCTTGATTTACATCACTTGTTTTGTTTATTTTACTCTTAGATATGTTTATCTATCGTAGTTTGTTTGTCTCATATTATGCTATTTAGTATTTGTTACACAATTATTTTGTTTTTATAAAAGTGAAAGTCCAATAGGATTATTTTTTTTATATGTAATAAATGTATTTAAGAGAAATATACATTTAATAGATATAAAAAAACATATAAAAAATGTTCTACCATTTACGTGTACTTACTCCTGACTCCTTAAAAATGTGGTATTTAGTATCCGTTCATTAAAATGAATATACTCGTACAGTACGGTCGACGAGTTTACGTCACACTGAAGTTAGATTTTCTGAATTTTTGAACTTCGGAATGAAATATGCACAGTAGAAGCACGAGGGTACCACGAGGACCAGTACTGTTTGACCGTACTGTATGTAAAACTAAAAAAGTTATACATTATTATTTCATATTTAATATTATAAATGTAATTTACGCCAAAAGTACTCAATTTTATATCATGAAAGTTTGTACACGTGTATATTTTTTATTAAAAAAAATATTTTGGCGTATCTGCCAATGATTCCTTGTTAAAATATTTGAAAATCTGCCAACTTAAAAGTCTTCAAAGTAATATCTTCTTGAATAGCTGTTATGAAACTGTGTATATTAAATAAATATCCACACTGTTAAAGCGGGCTTAACATTATACAACGTTTAAAATATTTACAGGCATATGCTCATACACATACCCACAAGAACATTTATAAATGGTGATCTTGATTTCTACAATGTTGATCGTCTTGGAGGCGTTTTACCGTTTCTTGTGAGGACGCTACGGTTCGTAGAGCATTACTACGCTTGTGAAACTTTTTAAAGTTATTATTTAACAGCCTTATTTTTTTATATTTTGCCTGCATTTTAATCACGACGCTGTGGATTTGGGTCTTATTATAATCGCGGTAGTTATGGGTTCTATATCTATTCAAGGGAATTAATAATTTTTATTTCTTTCTCTAAGACAAAATATGGCGTCAAAGTCCACTGCTCAAGGCAATGTCTACAACTTAAGAGGTTAGCAAAGGGCAGTATGTTAATATTTGGCTCTCTGTGCGTTCCAGCGTATCCAGCTTATAGCAAGGGACTATTAGCGGGATACGACGTGAAAAAATATTATCAAGAATTAAGACAGCCTAGTAATAAATTAGTCAGTGGCATATTTTTTCTAATTTATCTAAACTGCAGGCAAGACTTAATAAATGTGCTGGGAGAAGATAACCCATACGTACAGAGTTTTGAACCGAACTACAATAGAGGAGGAGGAATTGATACTGGTGAATATATAAGTACTTATATTTTTCATGTGATATTTTATAATATTGTAAGTTAAAACTTTAGAAAGTTTACCTTTATGATGTTTACAAGTCTATAATTTAAAACCAAGATTTGGCTTTAATATAAACACAAAATTGTAATGTTATTAAAAAAAACTTTAATTATCTTAATGTTACAAATCACAGAAAATCTAATAATTACTTTGTTTTTTAATTTTTTTTTCGACAATATATTTTTAGGAGTGAGCGACATGGCCGGAGTTTCCCCGGGCCTGGCGACGTTACCGCAAGTTATATCTTCTATGGCAAGATTTATGCATCAACCGATGCCGCAAATTGCTGATAGGTATCAAAAGCTTTATGTATGTATATGTTTAAGCTGAAGTAAACTCCTTAAAAAGGCCTTTTTATATTGCCTCATAGTAGTCTTGAAGGCTTAAAAATATATTTATTGTTATTTTTACCTGATTGCTTCAGAAGGAGGGTGATTTCCTTAGAGCGAATATATGTATGTATAATGAATGGATACTAAACTTAAATTTAAAAATCGTATAAAAATTTTGAACGAAGCAGGATTTGAACCCGCGCCTCTGTAAGACCGTTCCAGAGGCGCGGGTTCAAATGCTGCTTCGTTCAAAATTTTTATACGTTTTTTAAATTTAAGTTTAGTATTTTCTGTCCTAAGTGTGGAATAACTTTAAAACATAGAAAAAATAATGAATGGATGTCAGTTTATAAAAATATATAAAATTTTACACCAGCAGCTTTGATGTATTTTAATCGATTTTTCAATGCAATTTATTATTTTGTAACAATTGAGTAATTTTCTTTAAATAAAATGTTATTTGTTTAATTTGAACAACAGTTGTAATGAATAACGAATTGTCCCAAAAGATATTAATATATTTATTTATAGTATGAACTATAGAACAGCCGGTGAAACTGCACTAGCCCTCAAAGGAACCCGCTCCATGATGCCGGGAGCGGGTTCCGTGGACACTAAAGTGGCGTACTTAAGATTAGTCGATGGTTTACTTGCTTTATATCATGGTGCTGCTGTTAAATACACTGAAAAGGTGAGTAATTATATTTTTGATTTCACTTTACCGTTGGCTAAAATGATAAAGAAAAATATTGAGTTCGGCCACAAACTGAATGGAAAAGTGTCTTAGTGGCGGAAATAAAGCAAAAGAAAAAAAAGTTAAAAATGTGTTTCTTTAAGAAAACTACTGTCGAGACGTAGGGGCACAGTCATGTTACGATAAATACGACAGGTTGTGGGTTTGATGCTCACTCGAGGAAATATAATAAATATAATATATTCATTTCCTCGCTCTTGTAACGAGGCAAAGCGCGACGACGCGAGAGTGAGGAAAGAAGGTTGTTAACATTAGTTCACCAAGTTCCCTCTGCCCACCCTGTTATGTGCGGGATACTACTGAATTGTAAAACTATAAAAATATCTCACCAAACTAAAGACATCTAACTAATGTAAATTGTCAATATTTATGAAAGATTGCCTATGAAAGACCTCTAAACTTTAAATCTACAAAAGCTTTAATTTCTTTCATAATAACGCGTTTCTAATTTAATTACTATAAAGTTATAATTATATTTTAGCTTTGTGAAATTCGAGATAATCAATTAGATATGGCTGATTGTCTTCACGATATAGAACAAAGAATCTTTACCGTATACAATGAAATTCATTTGATGACAGGTATTTCAAATTTACCTTTATATAGTATATAATAAGGACATCTTTGGTAGTTGAACCTAGCTGTTTCAGGAGTTACATAAATTTTACCTAGCTATTTGCGAGCTGAGATTGATAAAAAGAACTTATTATATTATATAGTAACGTTTTTAAAAATACCCAGAGACAAAATGATAGTATTAAATTTGTATAAAAGCTGATAGCATATAAATTAACTTTTGCTAATTATTCTGTTTATTAAAGTAAAAAAAAATGTTTCAAAATTAAATTAAATATTACAGAATTGCTTAAATCTCGATAAGTGTTGTATCTGAAATCGAAAATAATATATTTATTCTATCAATACCTTTACTTGAAAGACCTAATGAGGTAAGAGATCTCGATGTTGAGGTTTGGTGAAAGTATATTTATTTTTGATTGACATATAGACAAAATAACAACAAAATCTTAACACATGCTTAGACTTATATTTAGTCAAGTTGCGGCTTTACAAAAGGCCCATACGCTTCTAATGTTGTACAATTCTTATGACAGATTACATCTAGAATACGCTTCAACTGTTTGAAATCCACAGTTCAAGTACATAGAAACAATTGAAAGACTACTATTAAATAGTTCTGGATAAAATAATTTCATAAAATTTTTACTTGATAAAGTATTATACATCTCGATTTCATGTAAAGTTTTCATTTCCTGTGTGCAAAACAAATTATTGTCAAAATTCTTTTATAATAAGAAGTTGCCACAAATACAATGGAGTGTATTTTGATATTGACATATTTCATAGCGGTTTCAATACATTTGTTCGTCTTTTAAGAAAAATATAAATATACCCTTTTTGTGTTATTACACATATATATTTACATAGTTCACATATATATTTATTTTCTTGTGCAAAAGTTTATTGCTTATTTCTAGTAATTAATTCATTTCATTTATTAATATTTTCATTTAAAATAAACAAAAATAAACTTATTATTTATCTTCTTCTTCTCGGTCCCAAGGATGAAACAAAAAAAAAACCTTAATTTGTCTGAGTCTGTCACCGGGCTGTACAGTGTCAACAGTAGAAAATTTTAACAGATCATAAATTTCCATTTACAACTATAACAAGAAATAGAAAAACCAGAATAAATTTAATATTTAAAAGGGTTCTGCACTAGTGTTCAATAAAAATATTTTTATACGGGCATAATTTTTTGCAATTTTCATAAATATTGTCTGGAACCCTATGTGCGTTAGAACGTTCTACTGTTTTTTCATAATTAAATACTTACCGTATTAAATCGATCACAGGTGATACCAAAGGGCTCAGCGATAAAGATACGAAATATAAGCTTACATTAAATATTTTGGCAGAACTGGAACGATCCCAAAGTGTTTATTTGGTGAGTGTTCATTTAAACAAAAATTAAACTATAAATTGTTATTACATTGATAACAGTTTAATAGACGTCTTTTTTTGGGTAACGTGTTAAAAAAAAGGGCGGAGCTAATTTCCGCCACTATACAATATAATCTATAAATACTAAACTTAAATTTAAAAAGCGTATAAAAATTTTGAACGAAGCAGCTGCTTCCTGCTGCTTCGTTCAAAATTTTTATACGCTTTTTAAATTTAAGTTTAGTATTTTCTGTCCTAAGTGTGGAATAACACTTTAAAACATAGTAAAAATAATCTATAAATATTTACACACAATTAACGATGTAACCTATCGTTTCGGTTTTTTTTTTGGTTTAGATATCCACTCCAAGAAGTATTTAATATTTTGTAATGAAACATTCAGCTCAGATTCATGCTGTATCCCGCACATGGCAGGGTAGGCAGATGGAACTTGGGAACCTAGTGTTTAACTCCGCTCCACTAACTCTCCGCCAAATTTGAGGCATTGCGTGTTGAGTAAGCAAGTTGAGTATGAAATATTTATAAACTTTATTTCTTCAAATTCGGCAGAAAGTGGGGAACGGAACGGTTGCTTTAACACTAGGTTCCCAAGTTCCCTTTTTTTACCACGCCATGTGTACAATACAGCGTGAAGCTGAAAAAAAAAGGTGTCATAAATTGTAATCAATCGTTGTCTACATGGAAGATATACCTGTGAGAAAATATATTATTGGAAGCATTTATCAACGTGACAGAGTCCATGATAACGTTTTTATAAAGTTATTGTCATTAATTATTCATTAATTAGTGATCGGAATAACTTTCTTGTTGGAGCGAAGCCAGGAGCGCATCGCTAACATAAGGTCCATTAATTACGTGATGTCTTTTGTAACATTTTTAACCCCCCCCTCCCCCCTTGGTGATACGTGGTAAGGTTTAAACTGTGATATCTTACTTCACATTGCAACCCCCCCTTCCCCCCTCTACACCCTTGTAATATTTCGTCGAGCACCCTTCCCCCTTTTTCAAACCTCACATGATTAATAAACGGGCCCTTATATAATTGCAGGAAAAATTACAAACAAGTGCGTTACAAATGGCTTGGGTGATGGGTGCTATATGGACGCCGCAGCGGCAGATAGAACTGGCAAAACAATTCACAGGGACTCTATACTCTTTGCGGGTTGCGTCTGATTCGGATTATGCTACACATGTTCACGTAATATTATTCTGTTTTTTTTTTTAGTTTCATGCTCTATCCCGCAGATCGCAGGGTAGGTAGAGGGAACTTGACCCTCGAGAACAAAAGCTCTGAATTTCCTGCGGAATTTGAAATTAAAACTCTACACCGCGCTTGGCCTTGAAAACAAAAAAAATCTTCAAGTGTAGATCGAACTGATAAATTCTGTCGAGCTTACACTCACACACTTGTGCGCTACGACAGGTCTCAAAAATGTAATGTTATTTTAATTTTATATTTTATAATCATATAATGTAAATATTGGATATAGTTAGGCATTGTACACTAAGCAGCCTTCAACACGCAATGTCTTAACAAATATATGTATGTCAGAGCAGAGAGAGTCTTAAAAAATATTTACATATTTATATGATATTTTATATGATTTAAAAATATTTTTTCCTTTATGACAATGTCTATCCCATAATTATCTTGAAACATAGCAAGTACATATGCATCTCATATGTATATCATATGTGTGAACATCTTTGCACTATGCCTTAATATACATATGCACGATAAAATTATATTTATACTATTTTTTAAATGTTAACCCATACGTAGGAAAGAAAAATACTTATACAAAAATTTTAACAAAGCAGGATATGAACCCGCGCCTCTTAAAAACCGTCTAAGCGCTCTGACCACTGAATCATACGTTCTCAGCTACGTCGAAGTTCTTATACGCTATTACATCTAACTAATTATCTTTTGGTAAAGGAAATTTAACATCAGCCCAACAGAGATGCTAACAACATAAATAAGTTATCTAAAGAACTTGTATGTAAATTTGTTTTGGTTAAAGTCAAACTTTTCTTTGATCTTAGCAAGTCCAATTTTTATTTAAAAATAATAAATTATGCCGGAACTGAGTCATATCTAGCTATCAATCTATTTACTATCAAAGTTGGTTGTCAGTTCGTATACCAAAGAAAAGCCTTTCTTTGCGTGACTTAGGTTTTCCGCCGTTTAATACGCTATACGAATATCTTTCATACAACTTTATAATTTAAGCCTTTTATTGTTTAAATTATATGACGAAAATTCAGGGTGAATACGACATGGGTACCTTCAAATCCCTTCGTCGTGGACGGCGGTGATTACTTACCATCAGGGGTCCTGAATGCTTCTTTGTCATTTCTGTACTGTAAACTGTAGTCAATGGTTTGAAGTTCGATCCTTTCTCAGGGGAATGAGTGTTATTTCCCAGCTTTGGCAAGATAAGTCAATCAATAGCAAAGGCAAAAGCGTGCGACTGTAAACGCTTCAGTTGTGGGTTCCATTTCTACTAGGGGAACGAAATATTTAATATTTTAATTTCTTCACTCTGGTAATGAGGTACAGTGCGGCGTTCAGATCTGCCACTCAGAACGCAATACATCCACAATTGAGCGGAAAGTAGATAATGGATAGTTTTAACGAGATGTGGCTTGAACATTAAAACAATCAAATGACATAAGAAGAGCCATTTACGCTACGTTTGTACAGTATTATTTTTTATGTCAAGAATCCATACTACATATAATCAGAAGTGAAGAACGCTACTTCTCCAAAGTATCCACTTTTCATTTCATTGTTCAATATTTTTCTGATATTCTGTAAACAATAAAATATGATGTAATGAAAATGAAATGTAATTTTCGTATAATTTTTAGCTATTATTTGACCTTCGGACCTTCGAACGTCAAGTTTCCAAAAATGTGACTAATTTGATTAAATTCCTTTTATTTAAAATGTCTAATTTAAAAGTATATAATAAACATTTTTGATCAGCGTTAAGTCTCGCCACTGTCTTTGCATAGATTTCAGACAAAAAATGTTAAAGTCATCCTTGTTATTTAGGCAAAATTGATAAAAATATAAATTTATTAATTAGAAAATAAATAAATATATAAGATTATTAATATTTAGGCGGCAAGTAAAGAAATACTACCGGGCAAGAGCTCAATATTAACTTCTCACAGTTATGCATCTCTTCAGTTGGAATATACTTCCAGTTCTGATCAAAGGTAAGATAAAAAATTTTCCTATTTTTTAGCTTCACGCTGTTGGTGAACATAAAAGGTTAAGCAGAGGGAACTTAGGAACCTAATGACACTTTGTTGTTTTCTCCACTCCCGACGAGATTTGAGGCATTGCGTGTTGAGTTGCAGAGCTCAACGCCCCCAGACCGAACCTTGCTACCAAATCGAAGAAGTAAAAAAAATAAATAGTTAACTTTAAAAAAATATTTTTTCTTTCTTCGAGTAAGAATCGAACCCACAACCTGTCGCGTTTGCAGTCACACGTTTGTGCTTTATCAAATTTGATTACTATATATATGACACATATCTTGTTACATATATTTTCTCCTAAATCACAGTATTAAGTTACATAATTACATACATTTTTTTTCATAATTAAACGATATAACACTTAAACCTATACTTTCTATACCTATAGAGCTTTCAGAATTTCAGGCCACAAGATTCTAAACCTTAATTATTATTCTATAATTATTAAAATATTTTTGTGTAACATTTAAATGAGTATTTCATGTAAATTGATATCTATCTTCTAAATAAGGCAAGAAGAATACATTCTGATTCAATACATTCTGAGGGTTCCGTACTTACTTAAAAATTTTAGTTCAACGAGATGTACTAAGAGACTTGAACATGACATTTGTAAAGACACACACGCTAGCTTTATGTTATCCATACTCACTGTTACTAAATTTAAAACTCAAACAAAATTTATAACAAATAAATGTAAGAGAAGTTCGGAAGAGATTCGGAAGTATGTAAATGTAAAGAAGATTAAATTTAAATAATAAATATTGGCTACCATAAAACTTGCACAAAGCAATAGATGGAGCAAATAGTTTATAAATTGAACTCTACTAAGACTATTTACTTAATACCATATGTAAATATGCTTAGTTATCTTGCATTAATTTTAACTAGCATTTGCGCGTGGTTAAGTAGGAAACTTAGATTTTTATATAGCAAATGATTATATTCTAAGTGCACGAAAATAACTCTTAAAGAAGATAAATAAGGCTTAATATGCATTCCGCAAATATACAATGTTATGGAATAATGCCAAGTCTGGGAAACATTGTGTATATACACTGACTGACATATTCTGCTAAAAAAAGTTAAAACTCCTACAAAATTCATACATTTATACTTTTCAATGTTATTGAATTCTTCGCAGTCCTCAAACACCAACGTCGAGGGCGGCCACGCCACGAGCTCTTTCGAACACACAAATCGGTATGATATTTTTAGCGACGTCTTTTACCAGCAAAATTTTATCATGAAGGATATGGGAAATTACAAATGGACTCAGGGCCTGGCCTTAATCGTACTATTTGCAGAGAATTTATAAGTTTTTAAATGCATATATCGCTTAATAAAAATATTTCAAAGGTTCAGTTGTAAAACAGAATTTTAGCTTGGCTAGTCTTTGTCCTTTTTTGTTTTTTACACAGTAATTTTCTACACTCAACACACAACGTCTCAAATTCGGCGGAAAGTGGGAGACAGAAGTGGAAAGAAGTGTCTTAACACTAGGTTCCCAAGTTCCCTCTGCCTAGTGCAGCGTTCGGTTCCAGAACGTGAAGAATGGAGTGTATAGAACGGAGTGAATATACACTCTCTAGGCTTCCATTACCTAACCTACTATAAGCAAAATACAGCGCGTACATAACAAAAATATTTTTGTCTCGTAGCACAGAACACTGGTCCAGAGTTTGTAGAGTCCCTCTTTGCCTTCGTACCGGAGTACCACGTGGACGCCATGCTTGAACTCTGCAACACTTTGAGGCTTTACATGCATCCTACAGTACCTGTTCAACAGGTACCAGGTAAATTAATGTAGTTATAACTATAATTTAGTTTTAATAAATATATTTTTATAATAGCTAAGATGTTTTAAGTGAATGACGATTTTCAAATTAAAATAGTAAATATACTGTATATTATACAAAAGTAAAAAGATTTAAAATATTTAAAAATACAATATTCAAAAACAACTCAAACATTTTAAGCATTTCAAATCACTTTATTTAAAGACGCTATTTTATTTAAAATCACTTTAATATATCAACCTTTTTTTTGTATCTCAGCGCGCTGTATCACGCATGTGCCAGGGTAGGCAGGAGGAGTCTAGTGTTGAGATACTTCGCATCCCTCCATTTTCTACATTCAGGTGTTAAGAAGCGAAACTCAACGCCACGCGCTTTACCTCGAAACCAGAGCTATGAAAAGAAAATATTAAATAATTAATTTCAAGTATAAATCCAACCCACATCCTGTCGGCTTTTCAGTCACACGTCTGTGAGCACAAGCGTACCACTACTGGCCTACAAAAAACATACACATTGTCTCTTATTTACTTTAAAGTACATAGAAGTAAAGTAATTGTTAACAGTTCATTTAATACTCTCTCTCACTCAGCTTCACGCTGTAACCCGCACATGGCAGGGTAGGCAGAGGGAGCTTGGGAACCCAGTGTCAAGACACTCCGTTCCACTTCCGTTCACCACTTTCCGCCGAATTTGAGGCATTGCGTGTTGAGTGGCGGAACTCAATGCCGCGTTTTGCCTTGTACCAGAGCGAAGAAATGAAAACATTAAATATTTAAATTGAAAATATTTTACATTTCACTTCCTTGTGTGGGGATCGAACCCACAACCTGTCGGTTACAGTCACACGCTTGTGCCGCTGCGCCACGACAGACCTCAGTTTGTTTAATAAGTTTCTAATTTATATTTCACCTCATATATATTTATATCATTTATTCTTCATTTAGATTGGGATGAACTTGTAGTTTCCTGTGCTACTTTTCTTTGCGCTGAATTCGCGGACTCTCGTATAGTATTAGCTAGTACGAGGGAGTCTTTGGTACAGACTTTGGCGTCATTTGCCACACAACCGGCCACTATGAGGGCTATTGAACGCGTACCCTTAAAACAGTAAGTGTTCATATAATATTTATTAATTTATTTTTAAAAAAACTTTTTCCACAATATTTTATTACTCATTCACTCTTACTCAGCTTCATGCCGTATCCTACACATGCCAGGATAGCAGAGGGAACTTTGGAAGCCAATGTTAAGACACTCCGTTCCACTTAAGTTGAGGAAAGTGGGGAACTTAAGTGTCTGCATTGCGCGTTGAAAGGCGGAACTCAACGCCGCCTTTTGCGTTGTACCAGTGCGAAGATCGAACCCAGAATCTGTTGGTTACAAACACACGCTTGTGCAGCAGCGCTACGACAGGCCTCATCCAATATTTTTTTGTCAAGTAAAATTATATTAAGGCATGTGACACAAATATGCAATTGTAAAGGCACTTACACAGGTTGTCCCACTTGAGTAAATTAAATATTTTAATATTTCGCTTTAATAGCAAGGCAAAGCACGGCGTTGGGTACCGCCACTCAACGTTGGAAACGACACGGATTGTTGTAACGCTAGGTTTCCAAATCTCCTCTACCTACCGTGCCATATACATAGGCGTGAAGCTAAAAAAAAGAAATTAGTAACTTAGAATATGCAATTACACTATACAAAGCCAGGCTTTATTTATTACGCTTGACGAGTCTCGGCCGCTCTAAAAGCTGTACAGATTGCATTTCCCAAATTAGTCTTACTTAGAATTATTTTGATTCGAGTGAAAAATTAAAAAAAAATTAGAATACCTAACTAAATTCAGGCGGTCATGACGAATGACAGATAGTGATCAGATACAGATTTATTGTAAACATAAATAAACAAAACAATACACAATTCTTAAACACATGGACAGCGATAATTTTCTGCAACAAATACTATGGAGATGCATAAAAATTTAAAATATTTATGTATTTCATATCAAAAAGGTATATCAATGCAATAGATTTGAGAAGTTTCATATAAATTGAACAAATAATATGAGCGTTTGCTTTTCATCCACTCTACAAATAAAGTGCGATGCATGTTTGTTATTTTGCACTTGTTTACTTAATTTAGAAAATGGAATAAGAATGCATATATACATAGATATATTTCATAAGATTATTCCTCTTGAGGCCTGTCGTATCGAAGGGGCACAAGTTGATTGTGACTGTAAAAACGACAGGTCGTGGGTTTGGTTCCCACTCAAGGAAATGAAATATTTAATATGTTTAAAGTAAATATTTAATGATTTCATCTTTTCACCTTGGTTACAAGGTTGAACTCAATACGCAATGTCTAAAAAATTATACCTTTCATGTTTTTGCAGTAGATTCTCTCTGCATCTACTAACTAAAGTCTAACGTTAAAGCGTAAAGCTACAGAAATAAATTAGTTATTAAACTATATAATAACTTTCTCGCCATACATTTCAAGAGTAATTTATATTTACATAGCCCAAAGTCTGTTCATCAAAATATACACCCTCGAACTAACTCGTAACGTTATCGCAAACTCGTAATTTTAACAAGAAAGTTTAATTCAAAGAACAAGCTATTTAATTAAAGTTATTACAAGCATTTTGGCATCGGCCAATAATGGCAGTTCACTGAAGTTTGCTACGTTGATTTTACAAAGGATACTTGTACTAATTTAAACATAAAATTATTACAACCTTTAAATGTCCTTAAGGGCCTAAAATAGATGGCGTTGATCGCTGATAAATTATGTGTAAAATACGCAAGGGTAGTTGTTAATTTAAATTTGATATGAAATAGAATATCTTGTATTATAATGTTACTGTCATAATCTAATCTACCAATATATGTTAATATAATTATTATAGTATACTTTATTTCATTTATATGTACAGTAAACCCTGACAGTAGACAAAGTAAAAGAACCGTTTAGACATAATTTCTCAGTTTCTACACAATTTTCTAGAGATTTTATTGTACGTGGAGGAAGACTGAGATCCAGTAAAGTGCGAAAAACGTTGTAATTTATTGTGATTTGTAATTAAGCCCATAACTATATACACCTTTGCAGTGAGATGAGTATTCCATAATACTAGATTTTATAATATTTCTAGTCTATGTTGGTAGAAATAATTATCGCATACCAAACTTTTATATTTAAAGTAATGATTTTTAATGTCTGTTTTTAATCATCTTAGACAAATGTCGATGGTAGAAGAATTGGTACGTCCATATCAGAACCGCGCATGGGCTCAGTCCAACTGGGTGTTGGTTCGCTTCTGGCATGGCTCAGGGTTTGGCTTCCGACATCGGCAATGGCCACATTTAGCAGCAAGGTAAAAATTATATTTGTACTGTTTTAATTAAAGATTTTGATGGGCGATAAATGTATTTTTTTTTTGCGTAATATCGTATTTACTCGACTACCAGAAATAATCAACTGTACTGAAAAACCTTATAAAATAAGTATATTTATATATAAAATGCATTAATAAGTATATTTATATATAAAATATGTTATAGTTCTAAGTTAATTAAAATCTAATAAATTATAGGTAATAAGGCAAATCGCGGCGTTGAGTTCCGCCACTCAACACGTAATGCCTCAATTTCGGCGGAAAGTGAGGAACGCAAATGGAAATCTTCCTACCCTGCCTCGTGTGGGACACAGCGTAAAGCTAAAAAAATATATTTATGTTCCCTACGAAATCATTATAAATTCAATCATTTAATCAATATATCCATTTTAATTATATACAAATGACAAATTGTCGATTAATTTGTCAAAATTTCGTCAAATTCTCATAATTCTAGAGTTCGACGAAACTGAAATAAACAGCTGGTTTTATACATACACATTGATTGCTTCAACGAATAGAAACAAAATTATGGATTATTAAACTCAATATTACAGAAAAATTAATGTCAGTGTTTCTTATTGAATAATCAATAGTAATAATACAGTAGACGCTATTGATTTACTTATAAATATTAACATCGTGGATACTTTCGTAAGTTAGTGATTTTTTTTAACTTCACGCTGTGTCCCCCACATATAAGAGTAAGCAGAAGGGCATTCCATTTCCCTGTTTCCGCTGACAACGGTGCCTTACTCAAAGTGACATTTAGTTTTGTTATAAAAACGAAGAAGACATGAAAATGTTAAATATTTAATTTATTGGAATGGGTATTGCACCCACAACACCTCGACCGGCCTTTCAGTTATATGATACATTTGAAATAGCAAAATAATTTGATTTCTCGAAAGCCATATATAGACAATAAAGTAGGGACCACTTTATATACTTTATATACATTATTCGATAGACAAATTTATATATGTAAATGAGAAATGTCAAAAGTGATGTGAAACTTAGTATTGAAAATGTGAGAAGACACAATACTAACTAGTATTTTGAAAAATTGAGAAAATAGAATCACTTTGTTCTATAATATATTGCAAATGGAAAAAAATTCAAATTGGAAATATTTATTTTAACGCGACACACGAAAAAGCTATTTATCCAACAAATTGCCGGTCCCTTACATAATGCCGGCGATACGTGATAGAATAACAGCTCCAGCTAACCTGCTGCAAACTTACGTAATATACTCGTATGTTTTAGTTAGGAGAACTATGAGTCTAAGACCAAAAGTTTTTACTAGGTCACAGTTTATGGTTCGTAAAGAAGTCAGGGAATTTAGGAAGCTGTTTCACGTTTGATATATCATTTTTAAGGTATAGAGTGACGTGACTAAACCCCGATTGGCATTTAAAAATAAATTAAAATTAAAGAGACAATCTATAGTTAATATAAGATTTTCAGGCAAATTTAAGTCGGTAAAACATTTAAAATATGCTGAATAAATGACATACCTATCTTTGTGACACATCTGATATGTCGAGTTCCAATATATGAATAGAGCCAGATTATTTAATGATAAAAGAAAATTAGTTTTAACATCGATTTCGCAATATTTTATAACGGTTCTTAGGACAAATCCTTATGGTTTTATATGTACTAGTTATTTTTCAAATCTATGATTAAAATTGATAAGATAAAAATAACACTAAGTTAGAGCTATCAAGTTTGTCAAAATTATTGTGAATTTTAATTTATAATGTAATATATTATTCGTAGATTGGAAGTCAGATGTAAATAAAATTATTTCCATTCACTCTTCACAAAGGTTCCATTGGTAGAGATACTTACTTACTTAGCTTCACGGTAGGCAGAGGGAACTTGGGAACCTAGTGTTAAGACACTCCCTTCCCCACTTTCCGCCAATTTTGAAACATTGCGTGTTGAGTAGCGGAACTCAACGTCCCGTTTTGCCTTGTACCAGAGCGAAAAAATGAAAAAAATAATTATTTAAATAGAAAATATTAAATATTTTACTTCCTCGAGTGGATATTGCACCCAAAACCTGTCGTTTACAGGCACATTGATAGAGATCAGAAAGAATTATCACTAATATATTAGTACACCCACACACACACACATTTTTTTTTTATGGAAAAATCTTTGCTCTCATCGGATAAACTAAATTTATTAGAGAGAGAGAGAGAGATTTCATTTCCATTCAGATCGGTGACATAGTTCCTGTAATAAACGTTCAACCGAACATACTCTTCAGCTTTATAAAAATAAATATTGAAGCATAGATTTCATTACATAAGTGTTTACGAGTATGTTGAAAACCGTTTGTTTTATAGATACGGTGACAGAGAGCCGACTGTAAACAATCTAGGAGCTAAAGTTGACGCCGGCCTCATGAGCCAATGCTTTGGTAAATATCTGTATATGTATTTCCTATATACAAGTAGTCACGTCCAAAATAGTTATTTCAATCCTTTTACCAAAAGAAGTGTAAATTATTTTGTAGGTTTATTTGATTCGACTAAATTTAATTGATATTTTATTCATTTACGTTCAAAAATTTATATATATATATATATATATATATATATATATATATATATATATATATATATATATATATATATATATATATATATATATACATATTTATATAATTATAATATAATTACAGCTATCCCACTATTATATACAATATTGGCTTCTGATTACATACATACATTAAAATAATAATATCGACAGGTCCGTGTCCATCGGAAGTTATACAAAGCCGCATTAAAGAGTACTTGGAGGCTCATCCCAAGGAAGCCGCTTTATATCTAAACTCGTTACTAAGTCAACTCAATTGGGCCTTCTCAGAATTCTTTACTATGATGCAAGAGGTAATTATTATTATTCATATGTTTATTTATACCAAACTGTATAAGTGTTATTTTTTTTTAGCTTCACGCTGTATCCCACACGAAGCAGGGTAGGCCGAGGGAACCCGGGAACCAAGTGTAAAGACACTCCGTTCCACTTCCGTTCCCCAATGTTAATGAATGAGTATTAATGGGCACGGAATATTTTAACATTGGGTTCCCTGGTTGTCTGTATAAATTTGCAGGATCATATTAAGCTCTATTCTTCGTCTTTTTTACGATTTTATCACTGTTATTTCTTTTCCTTGCCAACACCGAATCTGAGGCGTTGCGTGTTGAGTGGCAGAACTCAACACCGCACTTTTCCTTGTTAGCAGAGTGAAGAAATAAAAACACTAAATATTTAAATTGAACATATGAAATATCAAAGAATAGAGATGGACTCCACAACCCTTCGCGTTTACATTCAAATAAGCCACGACAGGTCTCAAATAATTTAATTCAATTTATCTTATATATAAAATTATTAAATATGCATAAAATAAACTCATAGTAGTTTATTAACATTAACATTCAAATATATACGAGTAGGTACGTTTTTCCCAACTGCGTTGCTATGACGCTATTGTTCGAGTTTAATATAACGTACTGATCCATTTAAAACTTTGCCTGTAAATCTGCATTGTATCTAGATTCAATTTTAACTAGACAAGATTTAACATGTGGACCAACTTCCCTTTATCGAAACTTACTTAAGTTGTTCTGAAAGTTAATATTTTCAATACCGCTTTATAGTTTTGTATGGAAATGTTGTGAGGATTTTAGCTGGCTTAATTTTTTATGATTTCATACAAAATGTATCATTATATTTTTAAGAATTTTATTAAAAAATTATAATTATAGCATTTTCCTTTATAAATTTCATATTACTTTTCCTCTGTCGGATTTGAGCCTACACTCATTGCCTTTCATCATTCATATTACACCATAATCACTTTAATAAGTTCCAAAGTAAACATAATAATAATATTCAGTTTTAATACAATTTTTATATTAAAATGACAGATGGACAGAGTCCAAGTGGACGCTCACCTAGAACCGAGACAAATTAAACTATGCGCTACATGCTTCGATCTCTACCACGGGCTGGCTAGAGCTTTGGAAATGACATTGGCTCTAGTGCCAGAAATACTGACGAAATCCGAATCCAGTGATAATCAGAATGAACTTTTATTGGGGAGGACTTGTCAGGTATGTAACTATTTAAACTTATTTTACTTTTACGTGACCAGACTGAAATATCAAAGAATTGCTTCTAAGATAGGTATTAAACAATCTAAGCGACATTACACGGGGCCTTTGTGGCACAATAAGAACGTGTCTAGCTTTATAGTCTCACTAAGATTTTTTTTTGCTTATTACTATGGCAAGAAGATAAAGCGCGGCACTACTCAACACTCAATGTCTACTCGGGTGTTAATGTGAAAAAAATATTATTATGTAATAATACTATGGCCTTCATTAATAAATAGTTAAAAAAGTTTTATAGTAATGATGCTTTAAAAATATTTCTTTATATTCGGGTAATATTTATCTGTTTCAAAAATACATTTCGAATTAGAACCAAATGATTCTCGAAATTAAAGCGTTCCGCCAAACGAATTATTTAGCCTCATAAAATAAGTAGGTAAAAAGAATAGAGTGAAAAGAGTGAGTGTAAAGAATAGAGATAAAATTATTAAGTATAATTTAGTAATCGTTCTTCATTACAATCAATTGTCTATATTTCTCAAGCATCATTGATTCACTTGTTACTTACATAGTTTGATAATTATTTTGCAATATATCTACCTATAATGATAATTTAGTAAAGGTATTTTTGGTCGTAGTGGCCGTGTATTACAAGAGCGTGACTGTGAATATAAAATATTTAATATTTTTATTTCTTCGCTCTGGTAACGAGATATAGGATGGGTAACGAGATATAGGTGGGATATAAAATATTTAATATTTTTATTTCTTCGCTCTGGTAACGAGCTCAACACGCAATGTCTCCAAAATTTTACGGAAAGTAGAGAACCGAAGTGTCTTAATGAGTATAAAATGCTATATCTGTAGGTGCCTATGTTTCCCCTAAAAATATTATGGTATACATTTAACTAGATAAATAATAATGAATATAATTATTATTTATCTAGTCCTTATTCGTTAATTAGGTTATTATTTTAATAGTAAAATAAAAAATCATAGTCATACAAACAACGGCTATTTGGACAAAGACATCACAAATTTAAATAAAAATAACGCTAACATTTAGGAAATTCCAAATAAAATGCGAAATATGCTTGGCACAGCATACGAATTCGTTCAACTTAACTCCACACGATTCGAAAAAGTTGTTCAATTTCTCACAATAGAGTCGTTTACTCCAAAAGAACGGCTGGCTCAGCACAATATATCTAACGAATGGTCCACGCAAAATCTGATAACAAAAGATTTACTTGACCAGTTCTGTCCCTGCGTTAGAATTGTGAATTTATTAAAGAAATTCAGGCTTTTATGTGTTTTACTAATGTAAATGTGTACAGGGTAAATGTGTATACTCCTTTTTACTTTACTAAGTACTAAGTATGAGGCCTGTCGTGGCGCAGTGGCATAAGCGAGACTGTAACCGACAGGTTCTGGGTTTGATCCCCAGTCGAAGAAATGAAAAATTTCATATTTTCAATTTAATTATTTAATGTTTCATTTCTTCGCTTTGGTAATAAGGCAAAGCGCGGCGTTGCCTTAAATTCAGCGGAAAGTGGGAAACGGAAGTGAAATGGAGTGAATTCATACTAGGTTCCCGGGTTCCCTCTGTCTACCCTGCCTCGCGCGGGATACAGCGTGAAGCTAAAAAAAACAAAAAAAAAGTACTAAGTACTTACTTCCTTACTAAATAGTAAAAAATACTTAACTTATACGCACTTTCAGCAAAACCACTTTGCCATGCAAGTGCGGCGTTGAGGTAACACCAGAACGAAAAAATTAAAATATTAAATATTTCATTTCCGCGAGAGAGGATCAAACCCCCATACTTTACAGTCACACTCTTGTGTCACGAATTTTTATAAACAAAGTCTTTTCTTAACTAATTCAAAAGAAATATCTTGTACTTAACTTGCACTATATACTCGGGAATTTTCGTATTTCCTTTTTCTCCGTATTGTATACCAACATAAAACAATGGATCGTTTTCATGCGCCATTGATCTTGGGCGGTTCAGTCGTTTTATTGGACTTATTTACTTTAATCTTTTGGCGCGGAAATGTTCCTCGAGCACGTAGCTTTCTTTTTGCCTCACCGATAATAATACTGGTGCAACTCGACTGTATTTACTTTTATATTTATTATTTTCGTAACAGGAAAATTAAAATTTTATGAATTGAAAAAATATGCGAAACATTTATTGCTATGCGCTTTTGTTTTACATGCCTATAGCGGGGTAGGCAAAGTGAAGAAGATAGATAAATTGAAGAAGATAGAAACATTTCGTTTTCTCTCTACACAAACCCCTATTTATCGTGCTTAATTAGATATTGTGTTACTGCGCCACAATGACCACGTTAAATAAGATGAATAATATATTTATAATTTGTTCTAGCATCACAGGCACAGGAAATCTAGCAACCTAGAGTTAAGACACTCCTTTACTATTAAAAATTCCGTTTCTAAATTTCCGCTGACTTGTCAAATTATTGCGTATTCCATTCCTCCCAGTGAGAGTCGATCCGTCAATCCGTACTATTACCCCTGTGAGACAATAGCTCTATAGATCCTCTCTAGATTAATTAATTCAATGATGTGGCCTCTGAATCGTGTCATGTTTACTATATAATATTTCTAAATAACACGATATTTTACCATACTTCTATATATTATTTATTTATTTTTTTAAATTATACATCTTATATACCTAAGTATAGTATAAAATTTCCTAATAGTAATAAAACAGACTATGACTTTCTATTACACAACATTTTATCAAGGAAATTTCGTCCAAAAATCCGGCCGGAATCAATTTACCCAAGAAAAAAACTCAATTTTATCAGGATAATGCCTGATGATATCAGATAACGGGTGATTTCCACTTGCCATTGGGGCCCAACTCAGTCGAATTACTGACCGTAGCTTTGTCGCATTTGCTTTAATCTCTTGGCACATCCCAAGTTTGCTTATGTGCCTTTTATCTTCTATTGTGTTAGCTGTAATGGTACAGTTTTATTTTGTTTTGTATGTTTCTGGTTAAACATATATGCAGCTATATGTATTACATCATTTTTTAAAGTTTGATTAGCGTGGTTTGAGTAAAATTGACCTGTCGGTTACAGTCACACGCTTGTGCCGCTGCGCCACGACAGGCCTCATTTGTTTTTAAATATTATAAATTTGAATTATCTGTGTCTGTCTGAATCTTTGTGGCATCGGAATGGCTCGCTCTGTGGCTCCTGAATTAATGAATTGATTTTAGTACGGTCTTTAGTAGCGGTATCTTTTAGTAGAAAGAAAATTTGATACAATATTACCTAAATTTATGTATGTTTAATCCTTTTTTAGCTTCACCCTGTACCCCGTGAATAGTATGAAAGGCGAGGGAACCTGAGAACTTTATATTAAAACATTGTTTTCCGCACACTCTGTTCATTGGTAGAGTACGATAGCATCTCAGTTTATGTCAAAATGAAAGTCAAAATAAAAAAATAGGGAAGAGCAAAAAGATATTACACTCAGAATCGTTAAATAAATATACCGTCTTATATAGTTCTTATCTTTTTACTCTAAAGTAAAAAGATAAGTGTTACAAGTGTCGACTGTCTGTTTGTGATAGTCTTTGTCACCGTACCTCCTGAATAATTGAACCGATTTGAGTGGGTTTTTTGCGATAGCCTTGTTTTTTGTAGTGGTTTTTTGCTGTTTTATGAAAATCAGAACAACATTTTAAAAACTACAAGCACTTTGTTAAGGTGAGGAACAAATTTTTTGGGTCAGGGGTATTTCATTTTTTTTTTTTTATTTTGTTTGTTTCAACGTCGCTAGAAAAAAAAATCAAAATACTTATTTTTTCTAAAATAAATGAAAATAATTATATAATTTATACTATAGCAGTGCAAAACTGCTTTCATTCGGATAAGTGCATTTTATTTATAATAATTTTATAATATAATTTGTTGATGTTTGTTTTTATAAAAGTATTAAGTATACGAGAGTTACAAGTAATCTGAATAATAAAGCGATTAATCCTCAAACTACTAAAAGTTACAAGTATAGGTTCGGTTATGTTGTTGTGAAAATATTACTTCAGTCACACATTTAAATATATTATTTTTCTTCTTTCTAGCATTAATTGCGGCGTTTCCAAGAGGATTACTGCTCAATCTACTCTATTTTGCACGATATTTAACGTCCTCGATGGTTAGACCATTGGCTCTCAAGACCTGCATCACTACATCTAACCAGCGCTTCGTTGGACGTCGACGATATAACATTCAAATGACTTCTAAGACTTTCTAATATATTCAACCTAACAATTTCTCATTACTTTATGTAAACTAACTATCTAACTACAAAAATTTTACTATAACTTTTGTTATGTAAACTACTCTCTAACTACAAAAATTAGGATATTTTTCTGTTATACAGTAAAATATTTAACTGTATACATATTGATCTTTGTTTTTTCTTACTCACAGTTTTTTCCTTTCAGATACTTCTAGCAGTGGTGTCTCGTATATGCGTCAAAGGCGGTGGCGGAGCTGGCTTCAGCAGGCTCGTATCAAGAGGGCTACCAGACACAGACCGAGTGCACTACTACGTAGCCCTAGCGCCTGTAGCTGGGTGTTTGATTAGAATGATAGATCCTAAGTTGTCCGATGAGGTTATTGTTAGATAAATATGTTTTTCTTTATATTTTATAACGGAAGCGAGAGCCGACAGCCGAGATGAAAAGAGATGCCTCTCTCCAAGTGTTGAGCACTAACTGAAGATGATGATTATAGTAGTAATATTATAAATTAGAGCATTAGATACATTATATAATCATGCTCTCATCATCGTCAGATTGTTGTAGGAACGATTCTCACTACTGAGAAGTGTATATATGAAACATTTAAGTATTTATACATTCTGGACTAGAACTGAAGGGTGACGTAGAGTCTATTCAATAAACAAGTTTTAAAAACAGTAAAAATAAATTAGTGCTTCACTTATTTAACTAAAAATGTGGTTATTTTAAATTTATATTAAAATTCGTCCCATTAAAATCTTTTTTTATCAAAAAAAGACAAAAAGAAAAAGTTTTTAAATTTAATATTCATTAAATAGATTTGATTTAAAAATATTTTGTACAATACTTTTATTTTTTAAAATAATAACAAATATACCTACCAAATATATCAATTCAATAGCAATATCAGCAATGTTATGTTCATATGTTTTCACAACGGCCTTTGTTTTGTGATCGCGGCGAATAACTATAAACTAAAAATAAATTGTTTTTGCTTTCAACAAATATACCGACGTGTTGGTTTTGTTGACAAAACAAAACATACTTGTTTATGGGTAAAAATAAAAAAAATAAAGACATTATTGCTTTAATTATTTACTTTATACTTCTATATTTAAGAACATCGCCCATAGTAAGATATTAATTATTCAAGATCAGTCTGTATTTACAAAATATATAATATAAATATATAAACAAAACTCTACTCTAATCTACTCAGCTTCACGCTGTATCCCGCACATGGCAAGGTAGGCAGAGGGAACTTGGGAACCTGGTGTTAAGACACTCCGTTCCACTTTCATTCCCCACTTTCCACCGAATTCGAGGTATTGCGTGTTGAGTGGCGGAACTTAACGCCACATTTTGCCTTCTACCAGAGCGAAGAAATGAAAATATTAAATATTACAAAACATTCAGTAACAAAAAATATTATATACACAAATACAGATAATTTCAATCTTTTTCTACGTTTCAGCATTTAAGTAAAGTAAGTAACTTCATAGTGAACGAACCATTGTTCCGCCTCGACGGTCTTCAATTCATGCTGGAGAAGGATAATAAGAAGCATTTCTCGTTCTATGAGTGTTAGTTTTTGTACTTACATTTTTTTACAAGAAAATTTGTAAATATGTATGATGTGCATTTACAAGTTTTCTGTGTATACATAAAAATGATTAAGTATTATATATTTGCCTGCGCCTCCACAGCGTCAAGTTTCTGGGTTAATTTTCAATACAGGAAATGAAATATTTGATATTTTCATTTCCTTGCTCTGGTAACGAGGCACAAGATGAACGCCTCAAGAATAAAACGGAAAGTGGGGATCTCAACGGAGTATACACAACTGGTTTTTAAATTTTAAATATAATTTTGATTAAATATATAAGATTTTAATATAAGATTTTGTTTAATATCTTAGTAGCGTTTTAATGGTATTCCCTTCGTGGAGATACAAGGATTAGGTAGTCAGGTGGTAGAGGTCAATATAGGCAACAATACTTAGGAGATATACAGAATTATAGAAATGCAAGAGGCACGGGTTCAAATCGTGCTACTTTCTTTTACGTTTACTTAAAACGTATTATTCTTTTGTTAGTGATACTTTAAATATGTTAAACTAAACTAAAAAACATCAAGATAGGCTGTCAAAATGTCAAAATGTGTTGGTTACAGTTCCAGATGATGTAACACTGGAAGAGCTGAGAGCTTTAGAAGCTGTAGTGGAAAGGCTACGATTAGCTCGCGATGCAATTCTGCGGTCGCGGTCGCCGGGCTCCAGCGGCGCGCAGTCGGACTTACTATGTACTATTTGTTATGCGCGGCCTGCGGACACTGCGTTCGTGCCTTGTGGACATCATTCTTGCAGGTAAAGTCAAGCGAAAAGTATAACGAATTTAATAAATAAAATTAGATAACAGTATGGAGGCCTGTTGTGGCGTTGAAGCAATAAGCAAGTGTAGGGACACAAGTGTATGAATGTAAACGTAACAGGTTCTGGATTCGATCCCTTCTCGAGAAAATGAAATGTTTCATATTTTCGATTTAAATATTTAATGGTATAATTTTTTTGATATCAAGGCAAAGCGCGGCGTTTAGTTTTGCAATTCAACATGGAATGCCTCGAATTCGGCGCAAGGCTCAAAACGGAATAGAGTGTCTTAAGGTTTCCAAGTTACTTTTGCCTGCCCAGCAGTGTACTTGAAAAATAATATATAACAGTATAGTTGTGTTAGGTTTGTGAAATTTTATTTTTACGCATTGGTCACTTGGAGCTCGGAAGAAAATAATCAAATAGAAGGAAAAATCCTAATATTAAATCTTCCCAGAATTTTATAGCTAAAGGTGGCCACATAAGACTATACAGTAAACAGCAAACAAAAACATCTACTTAACCTGCCTATACAAAGTCTCCGAAACCTTGTGTGGGAAACTAAAATAATTCCTCATTTATTTTTATTTTTCCCGTAAAATATAATATATTATGTACAAATAGGGGCTATATAAAATATCACTTTAGAAATCTAAAGCCAAGCCCTTCCCTAAATATAATTAAAGATTTAATATTGTGTAAGGCAGAGAGAGAGAGAGAGAAAGCCTCTTAGAGCGGTTTTTATTCATTTAGTTGACTACCAATCGATGGTAACTACCAATTATACAGCATAGTTCTCTCAGGCACTTAGAATATCTCATATTACAATCTTGTTTATTTCTATTTTTACAGCTAAAAGTCAGTTAATAAATATATGAAAAAGACAATAAAATGTTACGATATAATATTCATCAAGGCCGGTGTCGTTCATTCAAAAATATCTCACAATTGTTAGTTTACATGAACTTGGTGTCTAATATAATATCTAAAATTATATATTAACATTTTTCCTTGAAAGAAACGTAGCAATTTCTAACATTATTTATTCAAGTCCATAGAGAGTTTGCGCTTTATAGCTTATTCATGCTGGTATTTTATTCATTTTTATCGATATGGGCATTGAGATCGAGTGGCCGTGCCTAGATTATTTATGTAGCCACAGTTAGAACTTTAAAATTATATCAAAAAGCTATTGAATCTTAGATCATTTTAAAATGTTATTTTATAATATTTCATAATTATATTAACCACACCGATTTCGGCGACGGCGACTCCTTGCATGTTTCACTTTATTATGCATTTGTGCTTGTGTTATGGCGGGCTCTTTTGTGACTCGCGGAAACGAATTTCTTCTTGAAAATCCGCTGACAGGGCACACAGTATAGTTGGCCAGCGTCGTTATATGTGTAAGTGTAGGAAAGTTTGAGTTGGGTCTTTCGTAATTTGCGTTTGGCATCTTCATCTTCAAGCCGCTGTTGTTCAATTTCATCTACGTTTTTATAAACAATGCGTCACCATTCTTGTCTGAAACGTACTCGCTGCTCCCAACAATCTCTCTGTATATTGCAAGCCACGAGGTTTCGCTTAAAAACGTCTTTATAACGTAAGTATTGCCCACCTTATCTACGTTTTCGGTGAGCAAGCTCAGAGAAAAGGACCATCTTAGGCAATCTATTGTTATCCATGCGAAACACGTGACCACACCATTTTAATTGTTTTTTCATAATAATTGCCTCTATACCCGACAAGCCACGTCGACGCAAAATTTCAGTGCTTGGAACACGGTCCTGCCATTTTAGCCCCAAAATTAATCTTAGACACTTAAGGTGAAATATGTCCAGTCGCCTAATGTCTGCTTTATAGCAGCACCACGTCTCTGCAGCGTACAATAACATCGGCAGAACAATTGCTTTGTAGACTAATATTTTAGTTTGCAATATAAGGTCGTGGGAGTTACAAACACCCACCCTAATCTTACCAAAAGCTGCTGCAGCAAATGCTATTCGGGCAGATATCTCTGATGCTAAGGTGCTATCATTTGATATTGGACTACCCAAGTATTTAAAGTTTGAGATTTCTTCCAATACAATGCCATTTAGTGTGATATTAGAATCGTCCCTGCAGCCACCTCGAGGAGGTTGTTTTAAAACTTGGGTTTTATTGGTGTTTATAACCAAGCCGAAACGCTGGCAAGAGAAATGCAACGAGTCTACGTAATTTTGAAGACACTCGACTGAATCGGCCATCAGACAAACGTCATCGGCATATAGAATGTCCAAAATGGGCAAGTTTGTGACTAGACGCTTAGCTCTGAATCGGGAAAGATCAAAAACGCTTTTGTCCATCCGAATGTTTAGTTCAATATTATTATTGCAAGAACTTATTGCATCTTTCATTACAGCAGCAAAATATAAAGAAAATAATGTGTGAGCCAGAACGCAGCCTTGCTTTACACCACTAGAAACCGGAAATTGATCCGAGAAGTCGTCTTCATGCCGAACATATGTCTTCATATCTTCATGAAACTGACGTATTAAGTGTATAAGTTTTACTGGACAACCAGCCTTTTCGAGAACAATCCAAAGAGCCTCACGTGATATCGAAAGCTTTTTCTAAATCGACAAAGCACATGTAAAGCGGACGGCACTGCTCTAGACTTTTTTCTTGGATTTGCCTTACGACAAAAATGGCATCAACCGTACCTCTATCTTGACGGAAGCCACATTGGGTTTCTGAAAGTATCGTTTCAGCATGTTGAGATAATCGAGTGCTAATAATACGAGCTAGAATCTTACCAGCTGCTGAGAGAAGAGAGATACCTCTATATGAGCTGCAGTCAGCAATGTCTCCTTTACATTTATACAATTTGCAGATAGAAGCATTTCTCCAGACCTGTGGTATAGTTTCGCACCTCCATATCTCCAGGATGAGTTGATACAGCCTGTCAGTAATAATTAGGCCTCTATATTTATATATCTCAGATGGCAAACCATCCCAGGCGCCTTGGCATTCTTCATCTTACATCATCAAAGGTTGGTGGCTCCGCTAAGATTTCCACTGTTGGTATGTTTTCTAAGGAGTTGATATACAACAAGTCAGCAAGTTCAGTGGTGGGATTCAAAACATCACAGAAATGTTCCGCCCACCGGGCCACTATATCACGCTGATCAGTTAACCGTTGGGTTTTCTCCTTGTTGTAAATCGCGGCAATGTTCTTAATTTTTGGTCCAAAGACAGTTTTCAAGCATTCAAAAAATCTACTTACCAGATTTGTATCCGAATATAGCTGCATCGCTGTTGCTTTATCTGTCCACCATTTGTCCTTGAGAGCACGCACCTGTAACTTTAGGCTGTGACTAGCTTTTCTCCTTTCAAGGATATTAAATGAAAGGAGACTACGCCTGTGATCCTCGATGAGTTTCTTAATGGCACCTTCGGAATCATCGAACCAATCTTGATTCTTCCGGTCAGGTTTCCCAATAACTAGAGAAGCACATCTGTAAAGATTGTCAGCATATAAGCGCCAGTTTTCATCAACAGACGTAGTATTTGCCATCACTGGCATACTGGAACGGAAAGCATTATCCAATTCCATTCCAAGATCCTTGTTTCCGACTAGCTTTGCACAGTTTAGCTTTGTTGGGATCCTACGAGCGCTTCGACGTGGTGTTCTCAACTGTAATCTAAGCTTAGATCGAACAAGTCGATGGTCAGTCCAGCCTTGGGCCCCCTCAGCACTCGGGTAATCTGAATCTCACCAAGGTCTTTCTTGCGCACTATCACATAATCCAAAAGATGCCAATGTTTAGATCTTGGATGCATCCATGTGGTCTTAAATTTCTCAGGCAGACGAAAATATGTGTTAGTAATCGACAAGCCAAATTTTGCGCATAAAGTAAGAAGATCAAACCCATTAGCGTTGCTTTTTCCAATTCCATGGCGACCAAGAACTCCGTCCCAAGCACTATGATCACTACCCACACGTGCGTTGAAATCGCCCAAGAGTAGGATCCTGTCAGAAGAAGGTATTCTCGAGAGAACTTCACTAAGTTTAAAATAAAATTTAAATTTTTCTTCTTCTGGAGCTGGCAGAGTGGGGGCATCAACACTAATCAGGTGGATGACCTCTTAGATGTCAGTTGAAGTCTTAGTGTAATTATTCTGTCATTGATACCTTTTGGTAACTCCTGCAATCTACGTGCAAGTTCATTTCGCACAGCAAAACCCACTCCACTAGCAGCTCTTTCGGTACTGGGTTTTCCTTTCCAGTAGTAAGTATAGCCGCCAAGGTACTCGCATAATTCTCCCGTATCACTGAGATGCGTCTCACTAATGGCCGCAATATCAATATTGTATCTAGCCAGCTCTCTCGCAATCAAAGCCGTTTTTCTTTCAGGACACGATTTCTGATCAGTGTCCAGAAGAGTTCGAACGTTCGCAATATTTAGTTTAACTGTTGATATGTATTGTTTTTTGTTTTGACCGCATTACAGGTGGTGTACAGGTGACCGCGGCTAGCCATCTGTTTGAGGAACGAGACAGACTATTTTTAGGTCACCTTTTCTAGGCCCCTCCCCGTATTAGGGAAAGCAGAGTGATTCCTAAATAGGGCTGCTTTGTCATCAACTGAGCTGCCGAACTGATTCCCTGTCTCAATCAGAATACAGAGCGACCATCACCAGAAGACCGCCTACGTGCAGATACCAACTAAGGTTTGGATACACCATATCCTCTCCTTGTCATCAGTTCTCCATCGCCGTAGGGCTAATTATCGTAATCACAGTAAACATGCCGAAGTCATTTACGCGTGAGTATATTTAAGTGGGCAAACAGTTGCGCAGATACAAGTCCACTCTCTCATCCTCCGTATCTGAATGTCAATGGACCGGGTAGCCGGTACGACTAACAAGAGACTGAGGTTGCAGGCAATTAGCCGCACGTCACTAAAAGAGCCCCGACGTACGCCCTTTAAGGCACATCACCAAGTACCTTGCCGAACCGCTGTAGCAACCGCATACAGTTGCCTATCGACGTTGCTCGCTTCCTACACCGGTTGGGACTTTTTGTTTATGATGGTGGGCTGCACATTGACTGATTGCACTGGTCTAGACCAGTGGGCGATGGGGTCGTCATTTCCCTACGCCCTGCGATTAAGACGTGCTAGTTTAATTTTTTCACTCTGGTTACGAATCAAACCGTGGCATTAGGTTACGCCTCCAGAATTCACCTGAAGGTGAAGAACGAAAGTGATGGAGGCCTTAAAACTATGTTCCCAGTCTCCTTTTGCCTACAACGGCATCGCAGCAGTAGTTCCTCTGGTAGTAAACTCGATCATAGGCGGCAGTGATCACTTACCATCACATGTCCCATACGCAAGTTTGCTTATCATTTCCATAAAATATGGTATTTGGTTTACCGCACTTATCTCAGCTATTACTGATTTGATATCAAATGGAATTTTTATATGAAGCTACGATCAAATTGGTAGTAGATAGTAATAAAAAAGTCACAAAACCAGGACAGCTTAACAGCTTCCGTTGTTTTACATGTGCTCTGAGTAATTTCTTACTCATAAGTTAGTACCTATATAATATAGCATCTATTTTGGCACTATTAGTCGAAACTCGGAGTTATTTCCGCTCAGCAAGTAAATTAAAAATAAAAAGACCCTTTTCACTTGTATAGTTTATTCTCTCCGACTATCTTTATATACAAAATAAAGACGTTAACGACAATAAATGTATAATCTAACAATATACAAAAGGCATAATATTCAAACTTACTTCCCCTGTAAACGAAGAGTAGGTCATTTTAATTATAAACCGTTCCCACATTTCCTTGAGTGGTGAAATTAAACGTCACATTGTGTTTTCCGGAACGATGAAATAAAAATAAAAGACATAACAGGTATGAACACTGCCTCGAGTAGGATTTAAAACCTCGGACGTTCTCACTTTTCCAAGCTTTATTCCATATATTTACCTCCCAACTTAACTTTGCGACATTTTACGTTGAATTTATGTCTTAGAACAACGAAATAAATATAATGATATCATTTCCATAAATGAAATACCAACTCGTTACTATCACTTACCGTCAGATTCGGTACCACTGCGCCATATTGATTTCTGCTTCACGCTCTAGCTCACAAATGAAGACAATCCGTATCACTTCTGTTCCCTACTTTCCGCCGAATGTCTCAAACATTGCGTGTTAATTGTCGGAACTCAATACCGCACTTTGCCTTATTACCAGAGCAAAGAAATGAAAACATATCAATTTTAAAATATTTAATATTATTTAAAATCTTCGTGTGTCGAGTGGAGATCGAACTCACAACCTGTCGTTTACAGTCGCACGCTCATGGTTTTAACCTATTAATATATATTTAACTTGTATATGTAAATATTTTATCTTCCTCCAGAGCGTGCATAATGCAACATCTACTGAACAGTAAACAGTGTTTCTTTTGCAAAGCGGACATCGACACAATGCGGGAAATTGAACCAGTCAGTACCTAATTGTGATTAATGATATGTGCACGCCATTTGCACTCAGTGGAGGAATTGAAATGAATAGTAGAAATAATGTATTGTGACTTTTTAGTATAGTTCCAATATTACTTTGTTGTTTGTTATTTATTTGTATTGAATTGAAGGTGTTGGTTGTGGCGGATTGAATTTGTTTATTTTATAAATAAATATATGTATGTATTGGTTATCTTATTGTTTTATTTTACGGATCATAATTTTTTTTTGCGCTTTCCATTCGGCGGAAAGTGGGGAACCCTATGTTCCTAAATTCCCTCTGCTTACTTCCACAAAAAATATTTTTGTATTAAAAGTATTGAGAATATGTAATAGTTATCTATCTATCAAGGACATATGAAATTAAAGTATTTGAGACAGCATTTGTAATCAACTCTAATGATAGCGTTGTCTATCAAGCATTGCGGAACTTCACCCTACATATATGTAAGGCACACCCTATATATATTTTAAGTATACGTAACTATAAGGCAGTATAGACATAAAGCAGTAAGTACAAAGATCATTAATAAAAAGCATTAAAAATAAAACAAGACTTTTTTTTTTGCTTTTATTTTTTTAAGTACATTCAATTTTCATAAAAATAAAAAAAATATAACTTTTTTACAAGAACAAAACAATTGACAGTCAAAATAAAGTTTTAACAATGTGATAAATTTTGCACATATGGGACGAAATCAATATATTATATATTATTAATAAATAGTAATAAGTAATAATAGTATATATAATTTTTTTATAAAATTGAATAAAATTTTGTATACATGCAATTAGATATATATTTTAAAAAATAAATAATTATTTTATTTTTATACGACATACGACACAGATAATATAATACTTAATCTGAGAATTTAAAAAAAACTTTTACATACATACGAGTATAATCATAATAGAACCATGTTTTTATTTATACTTAAAAAGAAATAAATTCAAAAACTAAAACATCCAATTATAATTTATTTTTAATTTAAAGTATTGAACACATTAAGGGCCTTTATTATTGCCCAGCGGTGAATATGCATAATACGCGACACTTGGACAGTCGCAAGTACCGCGCGGACCTTGAACACCTCGTGGACCTATAGGACCTATTTAAAAAAAATACAGCTTACATAGAATCATCTGATAAAAAAAATTGATATTGCAATATATTAATTTTAATAACATTGAGAAAATAGTTTTAAATTTTAAGCTAAGGTAAAGAGTAAATGATTATGTACAAAAATATTCATTAAATTACTTATTTGGGCAATTAACTTATTTATTTTAATTAAATATCCTTTCAAACGATTCAGAAACAAAAGTTGTAAAAACCTAAAGGAAAGATATTAATTTACCTTCCCGTCCAGGATCTCCTCGATTACCAGTTCTTCCTTCAGGTCCTGGAGGCCCCACTGGTCCTACACATACAAATATATATAAACATTATATTTCTTTTTGTACTATTGCTTAATACGAAATGTTAACAATAGGTTCACACGTTCAATCTGCTTATTCTGTCATATGCGGGATGCAGTGTGTAGCTTAATATATTAAAATATCACATCTACCTGGTCTTCCTCCAGGACCTTCAGGTCCTGGTATGCCAATACCATCTGGACCTCTCTCTCCCTTGTCCCCTTTATCCCCTCTTGACCCTTCATTCCCCGGTCTTCCGGGTTCCCCAGTTTCTCCTGGAAAGCCCCTTAGACCCGTTGTACCTGGTTCACCTGGTGCTCCTAAAATGTATCGGTACTGCTTTATTTTTGTAAATCTATCAAAGTTTTTATCATGTAATTTTTAAAATTGAAAAGTAAACAATAAAGTAGAGAAAATTTAAGTAATAAAGAAATGTTAACAAAATATTACCAGTTACGAAATTAACTGTTACTAACTGTGTTCTTCTGTTTGAAAACCAATTTCAACTATAAAATAAAACACTAACCGGGAGTGCCCGGTGGTCCAGGTCTTCCCGGAGCTCCCCTTTTAATAATTGGTTCAACAGTCGGTATTATTAAATTGGCTGCCAGCTCTTGGAATCGCTCTGTAAGTGCATTTGTATAGATAATGTTATTAATTTATATTTAAACATATGACTGACTGCTATTACTTTACATTTCAACATATGGTTTATTCGTGCAAGTTGCATATACTCTTTTATACAAAATGCTCCGATCACGTCTTTGTTAGGCAATCCTGCTTCCGCAATCCCTATATATTCTACTCATTATTTACTTGTCAACGATTTTAAAAAATTGCTACAAGGGACAGGCAGTCTTTGCTGTAGTGCGTTTTGGTCCTCTTATTATATTTTGCAGCTGTCTTTATCCAAATATTATAAATTTAATATCTTCCACTTCTGATGTCTGTCTGACATACGACTACCCTCTTCCCTTAATTATCTTACTACATTTATTTATTTATTTCCAATATGTACATATATGTATGTATTTAGTTGGTAACTTCTCCCATTTTTTTTGAAACATAAAGTGTTATTGCTATCAATTTCTAGCCAAGCAAATTTATATTAAACACAGATGAATTGTGTCTTACCAACATTTACAACAACAAGAAGTTTAAACCTATATTATTACAAATCAGTAGTTGTATATGTATATGTCTATGTGAAAACGTCACATTATATAATTGACGCCTGTCGTGGCGCAGCGGCACAAGAGTGTGACTGTAACAGACAGGTTCTGGATTCGGTCCCCAGTCGAGGAAATTAAATATTTAAAATTTTCAATTTAAATATTTAACGTTTCATTTCTTCGCTCAGGTATTAGGCGCGGCGTTGAGTTCCGCCACTCAACATGCAATGCCTCAAATTCGGCGAAAAGTGGGGAACTGAAGTGGAACGGAGTGTCTTAACACTAGGTCCCGGGATCCCTCTGGCTACCCTACCTCGTGCGAGGATACAGCGTGAAGCTAAAAAATAATAATATAGAGAAATATAATTTTACACAACATTTACTTTTCTTTATTTGAATGAATAGCTTTATATCACTTTATATATTTATATCATTACGTATCCAGTACCACTATAATCACAGCCATTCAATTACGTAGCACTTGTTAGAAAAGAAACGAATGGATCACAAGAGATTCTATTAAAAAGTTTCCTTTTCACAAAGTTTAGTGCTAAGATAAAATCTAAGTTGAGCCAAGTTTTAGATTGGATCGTCCTAAATCACTTACGAGTGTAAAATATACTCGAGTCCCCTTTATAAGCTTCTGGGTTTATTTTTAGTATCAAATAATATGACATGCCACGGCATTACAGGTACAGTTTTACTGCGTTATCTAGAGTTTAAGTTCTCGTTAAACTTAAGCTAGTCTAAAGTTTTTTTTCTCTCATTCACTATTAGCATATAATGTCTAAACCTCGAGTAATTCATCAAGTTATATCTAAATATAACTTGATGAATTACTCGAGGTCTGCCGTAGCGCAGCGGCACAAATGTGTAACTGTAAACGACAGGTTCGATCCTCACACGAGGAAATGAAATATTTAATACTTTCAAATTAAATATTTAACATTTTCAACAGGTAATGCCTTAAATTCGGCAGAAAGTGGGGAACGGAAGTGGAGCGGAGTGTCCTTAACACTAGGTTCCCAAGTTCACCACGACAGGCCTTGATAAATCAAATTAATTATTGTTTCTAAAAACATAAAAAATGTAGCAATGTAAATTACTAAATATAATATTTTTTTTATTTATCAATCGATTTAAAAAAATATTTATATCTGCAATTAAACTGCATTTAATTAAACCTTTCTAAGATAAGCGCACATACAGACAGACAAAAAAAAATAAAAATCACTATTTTAGGCCTACTACATAAATAAACGTTCTTTTTAAGATTTTTTTAAATATTTCTTCAATGTACGGACAGTGATCAGTTACAGATTTATTGTAAGTATAAATTAATAAGCGTGTTATTAAAAACAATGGAAAAACAAAAATATTTAGATAAAGTTATCATCAATTTCAACAACTTACCTCGTATCAAGTCTTCACAGATATTTCTCACATCACCTTCAGTTAAAGATGGCATCTAAAATGATTATAATATGGTTTATTTGAGCAAGCGTAAGCATTAAAAAAAAATCTTTACACAACAACATTTATTTCTTGTAATTTTAAATATAAAAATCAACGTTCATTTATTAAAATACTTTTATAATTATTATTATTACCTGCGCTATAAAACTACTAGGTGCTGATATACCCGGAGGCCCCCTCTGCCCCGGGAGCCCCGGTGACCCATCCAAGCCGTCTTTACCTGGAAAGCCCGGTATTCCTGCTTCTCCTTTCTATCAAATTACATAAAGAAATACATTTCAATTTATCTAATAGATATATTATTGTATATTACTACTAATTATAACAGTGTTATGATTTTTTCTCAGCGTATATTTAACGCTTCAAATCCCGCATTTAACAGGGTAGACAGAGGACAGTTACACTCAGTTTCCATTAAAAAAACGTCCGTTTCCCACTTTCCGCTGAATTCTTGAGGTATTGCGTGTTGGGTTGCGAAATTCAACGCCGCGCTTTGCCTTTTTATTGGAGCGAGAAAATTAACATACAGTGTAAATAGTATATACCTATATTAAATATTTCATTTCCACGAGTGGAGATCGAAGACACAACCTTTTTGTGTACTTTCTCAATTTTTGCCAAGAAATTTCTTACTTAGTTAAATTTAATATGTCATAAAATAAAACAACATTATTAAATAATTTTCTTTTTAGAGGCCATCGTGGCGCAACTACACTTGATGATGATTGTTAGTTCGAATCCTAATCGGGGGATCAATTTATTTTAATTTCCCTACTATAGTACCAAGAATACGATGTATAGAAAATCAGGGGAAAGTGAGACAAAAACTCTCTGCTTACTTTGCTAAAAAAACATTTTAACTTAATTAATAAAATTTTAATAAATAAAATATTATTTATTAAAATGTTATTAATTGCCTTAAACTTATACATAAATTTCAATACTCACTTGGCCTCTCTCACCTGGTGGACCAGAAGGGCCCGGTACACTGTTACTAGATGCACTAGTTGTCGTACCAGGAGGCCCGGGTGGCCCTGGATATCCTCTTTGACCTTCAAGGCCCTAGAAATAATTTGATCAATGTAATAGAATAATAATATAAGAGGCCTGTCGTGGCGCAGCGGCACAAGCGTGTGACTGTAACCGACAGGTTCTGGGTTCGATCCCCAGTCGAGGAAATGAAATATTTAATATTATCAATTTAAATATTTAATGTTTCATTTCTTCGCTCTGGTAATAAGGCAAAGCGCGGCGTTGTGTTCCACCACTCAACACGCAATGCCTCAATTTCGGCGGAAAATGGGGAACGAAAATGGAACGAAGTGTCTTAACACTAGGTTCCCGGGTTCTCTCTGCCTACCCTGCCTCATGCGGGATACAGCGTGAAGCTAATAGAATAATTTAAGGTAATGCTGAAAAATATATAATTGTATTGACACATAGCATCAAATTAGGAAACATTCTATTAAAATATATTTACTTTATTTAGAATAAATAAAAATAATTATAGAAATAGTCTTAAAACATTTCCAGAGTATTAATTACAATAATTCAGAAATAAAAGACATTTAATTATTACTTGAGGTCCTTCGGTGCCTCTTTCACCTGGAGGTCCCTGTACGCCTGGCAGTCCTCTCTCTCCTGTCATTCCCGGTAGACCTGGGGGCCCTTGAAGGCCGGGAATCCCCTTAAAATAAATAAAAAAAATAATGTGCATAAATCAACATGCATTGACTAGTGATGAATTATTATTTTTAATTGGCGAATGGTGGGAAACGGAACGTCTTGGCACTATTTGCTTTGACCTTTCCATGTGCTGATGAAGCATAACTACACTTATTTTTATTATTTTTAAAGTGTCTACACTTAGAAAAGAAAAAATACAAATTGTAAAAACGTATAAAAATGTGAAGGTAGCGGGATTTGAACCCGCGGCTCTTGAAAACGAAGAGGAGCCACAGGAGCGTTGCCTGTCTATTTAGTGAATGAGCTCGGGGCCCGGCATTACCCAATGCGAAATGCAGTGGCCAAAACCACTACTTGACGCCGATTTTAAATGCCGGGGGTGGTAATGATCCGGTCGAGTCTGCCCATGCGTGTTGTCATTGCTGACAACGTGACTCTCCCACACGTACTTTAGTCGCCTCTGACGACACCATCAGTACCAGGGTGCGACTATTCTAAGCCGGAATTACACAGCTTAATAAGTTGCAACAAACGTATACGAAATACATGCAACTTGATGAGAACTTTGTATATAATTACATTTTTTAAATTTTCTATATTAAATGTACATACGGCCATTATGGCGCAGTGGCACAAGTGTTAACTGTAGACGTAACGGTTGTGAGTTTGCCCCAATTGGGAGACTAAAATAATTAATATTTTCATGTCTTTGCTCTGGTAACAAAACGCAGCGCGGCGTTGAGTTCCGCAACTGAACAAGTAATGCCACAGGCAATGGAAAGAACAGAGTTTCATAAGCAGAACACTATATTCCCTAAGAGTACATTGCTATATCAGTGAAGCTGAAAAAAAAATACTATATTTACGATATTTTCTAAAAAATACTGCTTAAGAAATGCTTACAGCAAGGCCAGTGTTACCAGGCGGTCCTCTTTGTCCGGGCTCGCCGTCTCTCCCCGACAGACCTGGACTACCTTTATCACCTTTGGTTCCTGTAGAATTTATTTGAAAATATCAACATTTTTACGTTATCTTTTTGGCAATAAATTGCTCATTGTAAGTAAAAAGTATAAGTTTTACTAAAGTAATATTTTTCGTATTAATCATACTTATTTTGTTTTTAAAACTGTTTCTTATTTGTATTTTTACATTATTTTAAAAACTATTTTCTTTAGCTTCACGCTGTATCCCGCACAAGGCAGGGTGGCAGAGGATACTTGAGAACGTAGTCTCAAGGCTTTTCGTTTTATTCCCTTTGTTTGTCATATTTCATTTGAATTTTAGACTGGAAATCGAACCAACAACCTGTCACTTACACACACACTCTGCGCCACGACCGGCCACAAAAAACTATTAAAGGACTTAATTATATAATATCATTGTTGGTATAACAAATATTGCTGATATATAATAACAAAATTGCTATTCAATAACTCTACATGCTTCAGATATTTACAAAGAAGAATAATTTATTATAATCTAAATTTGAGTAAAAACTTAATAAATCTAATTTATTAATTGCAACAAATTAAATAACTGAAATTACCTTGAGTCAATGGAAAATTAATATTTGAAGCTGGTCCTGGGGGCCCAACTGGACCGAGTTCCCCACGAGGCCCCGTAGGACCGGGGGGCCCTGGTATTCCCTTTGTAAGTAAAAATTATCTCTATTTGACATCTTTAAATAACATATTAATTTAGATTTAGAACTGTAATAAATATGACATAAAAAGATATAACGCTATCATTATTATTTATATATATGTAAAAAGCAAAAAATCGTATTTTAATATTTTAAGTAAATAAAATGCTTTCTAAATATTGCTTCATTTTAAACTGTATTTAAAAGTTCTCACGTCTTTTCCGTCTACACCAGGAAGTCCTGCTAGTCCAACCAACCCTGCTTCTCCTGGCTCTCCTGAAAAATACACATTTACATTATAAAAGCTCGTCAAGTGCGATTCGCACTCGTCCGCCGCGGTTTCATTACAAATTTTAGGATTATTGGGTAACTAAAGTAAAATGCTAAGCATTGATATGTGTATAATGATTTTTTTACGAAATATTAATAAGTTTACACTACTTTTTGGGTTTTTT
Source organism: Eueides isabella (assembly GCA_019049475.1). NCBI lineage: Eukaryota > Metazoa > Arthropoda > Insecta > Lepidoptera > Nymphalidae > Eueides > Eueides isabella. Next base: position 6,571,503 of record CM032407.1, read on the forward strand.
TACTTGTATTGTGACCAATCAATTTATGCCAAATTTCATAGCTATAGCTCAAATTTCATGGAAATGCAGAAAAAGGCTACATAATGATGCTTTCCGTTGCTTTTTTCTAAGTAGACGAACCCAAAGCTTGATTATTTCTGCCCTCTAAGGGACCGGAGACCTGAATATTTGTTAATAAATTCAGCGTGGACAGAAAACAATATGAACAATAACTGAACACTAAATTTCGGCCAATTAAATATTAGTTTTACATTGTAGTGTTCCTCGACTTTTTATTTTTGTTTTCTTTTTAATTATAAGTTTTATACTATAGTTGGTGTAATAAAGTATTAAATAAATAAATAAATAAATAAATTATATTGTGTTTCGTAAAATATTCTCAAACGTTACATATTATATGACCTGTTAAAATAAAACAAACATTTAATATTAAGGGACGCTTGTCGATATACAATAGTCAAAATTGCATTTAAATCGGTTAATTCATTTCTCAGTTTAGCGTGCACAAAATACAGTATAATATCAACAAACAAAAAAAGGCCTGTCGAGGCGCAGCGGCACAAGCCTGTGACTGTAACCGGCAGATTCGATCCCCGGTCGAGGAAATGAAATATTTAATATTTTCAATTTAATATATAATATTTTCAATGAAAGATTTAATATTTTCAATGAAAGATTTAATATTTTCAATGAAAGATTTAATATATTCAATTTAAAAAATTACGGTGGAAACTGGGAAACAGAAGTGGAACGGAGTGTCTTAACACTAGGTTCCCAAGTTCCCTCTGCCTACCCTGCCATGTGCAGGATACAGCGTGAAGCTAAAAGAATTAAATAATTATTATATTGGATTCTATTATACTAATAATCGCCCTCAATAACAGATGTTCTTTTAAAGTAAATTTATTATATCAATAGATATAGATATTTATAAGTAAAATGTACCTATATTTTATACCTTTTAACCCCTGATCACCTTTATCACCTTTCTCCCCGCGCCGTCCTGGCGCCCCCGCAGCGCCCGATACTAAAGTCACCTTGAATAAAACGAATCTTATATAATGTACACTATCATCATTTTTATAGACTTTTTTCTCAGCTTCATAATGTATCCAGCACATGGCAAGATAGAAGAGGGAACTTGGGAACCTAATCTTAAAACACTCCGTTCCGTTCTCCATGTTTTGCCTAATTGAACAAATGAAAATATTAAATATTTCATTTTAAAATGTTAAATATTTCTCTTCCTCGAGTAGAAATCAAACCCACAACTTGTTATTTTCAATCACACGTTTGTGCCCCTCCGCGACGATTTTCATCATTTTTATTCATATCATTTTATATGTCAAATAATAATAATAATTGAAATGAACTAACTTGGTAAAATTATACCACAGAGTTATTTTCAAATATTTCATTTTTTAATTGTTTAATTGCTCTCGTGTGAAAAACCATATAAGTCAATTCTAGAATATGTTTGATATTAAGATTGAATTTATTCATATGTTTATTAGGAATAATATATAAATACAAAATACTTACATTGCTAGCGTTGCCTGGTAGCCCTCTTTCCCCTTTCTCTCCTTTGGGGCCTACAGGACCCTCTAAGCCCGGAGGCCCGCTAGTACCGCGTATTCCCTAGACAAATATAAATCACTTAAAAATGAAATATAAGATACGTACAATAAAAATATTTTGCCACTATGGTACCTTTTTGTATACTTGCGATAGTGGCGATATATTTTCATAAAAGTTTCACGTTAATGCTTAGCCTAATTCCATGAACAAGAGAAAGTCTTTCCGCCGAATTTGAGGCATTGTGACATGTCAAGTGACGGAATTCAACGCCGCGCTTTGTCATATTACCAAAGCGAAGAAATGAAAATATTAAATATTTCATTTTCTGGAGTGGGGATATACACACATAGACAGTCCACAACTTGTCAAGATTACAGTCCTATGTTTGTGCTCTGCGCCACGATGTCTCTCTTATATATCTTCTTTTTTTTTTCATTTTGTTAATAAATTTTGTAATCAAAATAAAAAAAAAATGGTAAATCGATATGTAGGTAATCTATGCTCCGTAAATTCTACAATTTTTTCACCTGCAAAATAAATCAGTAAAACATTTATTTTATAATATAACATAAATAAGCACAACATTATCGAATCCTTACATATTTTATTTACGTAAGAATTAGTTTATCTTAATATATTTTATTTATTCATAAATGTTATCTCACTGGTAATCCAGTATATCCACGCGGTCCCGATTCGCCTTTCTCCCCCGCTTTGCCCTCGGGACCCTGAAATGTTGAGATAAGGCTTCATAATACGTTACTTAGTGATTTGTGTCATTGGATATTACCATTTTATTATATTCGAATCGAAAAAAATATTTTGTCAGCATTTTCAAAGCGCTATTCTACAATAAAGATATAGATATATTTTAGAGAACATTCTTACTATTTTAAGGGTGGTAAACGACGAAAGAAAAATATTTAGAAAAAATTTTTTTTTTTCCTTAATTAAGACTGTGAATAATCTCTTTAAAAATAGTAAAAACATTTAATAGAAAGCATTCACCGTTGTTAAACGATTATTCTAAGAAATTATCTTTGGTAAGCGGAAATTTGTAAAAATATGGATGTGTCATCGCGTCTGTCACACATATGATCCAACATCCACACAAACGCGATGACCCATCCACATATATGATCCAACATACACACATGTGTTCCCACATCCATATGTGATCTCTTATAGTTAAATGTCTCTTATATCATATGTGGATGTACCACATATGATATAATATTCACAAATTGCGGTCTTATTTTCACATTTGATATGTGACATCCACATATGTGATATTCACAAATATCTAATTTCACATCCTTACATGTAATGGCAAGTCCCCACATATGATAAAAATTCCACATCTTTTATCTCACCTCCACACATGTACCTGACTTTCACACACTAGTTCTGATATCCACATATGTGATTTGATATCCACACATATGATAACATATCACACACATTTGATGACACGTCTACATATGTGATTACATCCACATTTCAGATAAAGTTAGACTCACATTTACACATGTGTTTTAACATTCATACATGGTACATCTCACATACACGTATGTGATCTCATATTTACACATATGATCTGATATGTTGATGTGAGATCATAATATCACATACAAGCAAAAATCTACATTTATAATGACACATCCACATGATCATACAAATATACACATCACATATAAATGATGTAAAACTCACACATATGATTTCACATTCATATATGTGATCTAATATTCACACATGTGATCACACAGCCACACATTTGATGATACACACATATGTGATCACACTATCATATGTGATCTGATATCGACACAGGTGATCTCAAATATTTACATGTGATCTCACATCAATACATGTGATCTTACATCCACATACGTGGTCTGACATCCAAATATTTAATTACATACGTAGATTTAAGATCAAGTGCGTGTTGGTCACATTTGTTAATGTGAGATCACATAATAGCCATAAAAGTTTTCTAACAACAAGGTTGCTTTGGAAAATCACTGCTTAGCGATAAGATCACCACTTGTAAGTTTTTTTTAAATTACTTTTATTAATAGTAAGTAGTGTGATAAATATATAATAGTGTAATAATATTATTATATATATATATATATATATATATATATATATATATATATATATATATATATATATATATATATATATATATATATATATTGTTTGCGCTATGTGAAACTTACCGGCGGACATGTTTGATTACAGACTGGTAATGGTTCCAGAATTTGATTTCCAGTCAACAACTATAAAATTATATAAAATATTAATATACAAATGCTTAATATTAACAAACAGTTCATTAAGAGTCCAGTCAAGTCCAGTGGCGGAACCCAACGCCGCGCTTTGCGTTGTTATCAAAGTTAAGAAATGAAAATATTAAATATTTCATTTTCTCAAGTGAGGATCGAACCCCAACCTGCCACACATACAGTCGTACGATGGTCCTCCTATTGGCTTTATTTATGTATAGTAAATGGCCTTTCTATATAGCGTTTGTTGCAAATAATTGTATGTTCCAGTCTTGGCAAGATGTATCTATGACAATATGTATTATAGTTGTTTTAGCTTTAATTCTTCTCTCGGTATTTAATATAAATAAATTCTGAATATAGTGCTTTATTTCCAATTTGTTATAAAGATTTCTTTTTTCAGCTTCACGCTATATCTCACATATAGGCAGAGTAGGCAGAGGAAACCTAGTGTTAGGATACTTCCCTTCCTTCCGATCCCCATATATTAAGACAAGTAATGGAAAATAGTAATTTGATTCAGTAGCTTTTTATTGTTACTATTAATGTTTACTGTTGCTTTTTCCTTCTTGTACTTAACTTTTTTTTTTTATGGAAGAGACGGCAAACGAGCGTACGGGTCACCTGATGGTAAGTGATCACCGTCGCCCACGGCCCCGTGTAACTCCAGAAGAGCTACAGGAGCGTTGCCGTCTTTTACGGTGGATGGACGCCGGGGCCCGGCATTACCTTATGCGAAACGCAGTGGCCAAAGCCACTACTTAACGCCGGTCTTAAATGCCGGGGGTGGTAACAACCTGGTCGAGTCTGCCCATGCGTGTTGCCATTACTAGCAACGTGACTCTACCACATGCACTTTAGTCGCCTCTTACGACACCATCAGTACCAGGGTGATCCTATTCTAAGCCGGGATCACACGGCAAACTATAAAAAAATAAAACTTTGGCTGTTAACATAAAGCTAATATATATGCAAGTCATAATTATACAAGTCTAAAGTTATCAACGCGTAAGTATTTAGGCAATTGCTGTAGGAAAATTAGTGTGTAGAAACAAGATATCTTTGACGTAAATTAACTTATTGTAAACAAAACAAAGGATACATACCGGAGAAGAAGTTGCAATTAACAGTTCTGGTACGTCCTGAAATATATATACTTTTAATTTCACACTGAATCATACATACAACAGGCAGAGGGAAACTAATAGTAAGACGTTCCGCTCCCCATTTCCTATCCTTGGACCCATCCAGTCCATATTTTAAGATTTTTTTTTACCATAGCTAAAAAAATATTATTAAATGCATGAGAATCGAACCCACAAGTGGAATACCACTTCAAATATATATATTTTTTCAATTGGCATTGTAGGACAAAAGTTTAATTGCAAATGAGAATGTTTATAATTTACTTTACCTTAAAATGATTATCGAAATATAATGTATTATATTACAGAGTAAAGTGAATTAGTAATTATTGAAGTGTTAGGGAAGTAGGGAACTGTTAAAATTATTGTAGGCGTAATCCCGTTTTGCAGATTATTTTTATATTAGAATTATTTTCATCTTCCCCCCGGCCCTGTGAGACTTAAGAATTTGAGTTCTACCCTCGCAACCGCAATGTCTTTAAAAATAAAGACTAAATTAAAGCGTCCCCATGATTAAAATGAAACCCATGAAATGGGGAAGAGCTTTTTTTAGCCTCATACTGTGCCCGCATATAAAATTGTAGACGGAGGGAACTCAGTGTTAAAACACTCCGCTACCCACGCACCACTGAACTTTAGAGACTTCGCGTGTTAAGTAACAAAATATACCATCAAGCTTAGTCGTGTTACCAGAATGAAGAAATTCATTTTACCGAGCGAAGCAGATTTACAGTCAAACGTGCTACTGCGTCATGACGGCCTTAAGAAAAAGGAAAAATATAATATATAAAATATACTATTTTTTTTATTAAACTTTAAAAAAATATATACAAATATATATTTGAAATTCAGAAGATTGTAGTTGAAATAGACTTGTCGACGAACTATGTACGTACATTGGCTATTTCCTCGCAGTTATCTTCTGTCAAGTTGTAGCGATTGCAGCTCAAAGACAACCATTGTAGGTCTATCTGAAGAATGTAATACAATTAAACAAAGTATAATATAGAAGCAATAATATATGTTTAGTTTTTTGCTTCATATTCACGCTGTATCCCGCACATGGCAGGCTAGGCAGAAGAAGGGTGTTAAGATATTCCGTTGTGTCGACTCTCCGCCCAATTTCAGCCATTACATGTTGAGTGGTGAAACTCAACGCTGCGTTTTGCTTTGTTATCACAGCTAAGAAAGGATCATTTTTCCGAATGAGAATCAAATCTACAATATATCGTGCTTATAGTCACACGTTTATGCACCTGCGCCACGACCGGCATGTTACATTTCCTTATTTGATAACAGATATTTTTATAATATCTTTATTAAATACATCTTTATTTTTCATAAAAAATAATTAAAAACCTATGATGTCTTACATACAGTGCTTAAGAATTATCGTTATGACTTTCTTTCTACAATTTAATTGTATTTCACTTAGGTTGTGTATTTCTATACATACCGGTGCAGGTGTACCATCGTCATTGGTAACAATAGTAATTGAGGTAGCATTTCTAAAATCGTGTGGGCTTATACTTTCTGGTTGTAACTGAAAAAAATATATATATTTATTTTCGGTATATTACTGTACTATTGTTTTAATCTAGTGTTAAGACACTCAGGTCCTGACACTTTCGTTCCCTACTCTCCGCCGAATTTTCGAATCATTTCTAATGCTTTGAATCGTTACCGGAGCGAAGAATTGATAATACAAAATATTTTAATCATGCGATTGATAATTGACCCCACAACCGTAGTGTTTCCAGTCACCCCTAGTGCCATTGACCAAGACACCATCAAAGCCTTCTTTTACGTATATACATATGTATGTAACATTGATATATACATATATTTATTTATTTTATAAAAAAAAAATATTTCCCGCTTGTATCTTTCCAACACAACTGTACGGTTTTAATGCGGTCTTCATATGTAGGTGTATATATAAAGAGTAAGTAATGAAAATCTGAAACTACGAGCCGAGAATATTTGTAATTTGATATCGTTAAAAACATATTTTTGTCGTATTAACTTACCTCGACACAATCCACTGCTGCGTGGACCGTATCATTTGTTATCGCTACGTGAATCTTATGCCAGCCTGGTCTGAAGAGCTGAAATATTATAAAATCCAAATTCAAATATTTTTATTCTAAATAAGAAGTTCCAAGCTTCGTTTTTTGAATGTCAAACAATTTACCACCAGTTCACTAAAGTTACTGCCTCGGACCTGAGAAGAACCGGCGAAAGAAACTCAGCGGGACAAAAGTATAATAAATATGCCATTAAGACACTTCTATGCCAGACTTTCCGCCGAATTGAGTCCTTGCGTTTTTAGTGGCGGAACTCAACGCCGCGCTTTTTGCCTTAGTACCAATCGAGGTACCGAATCATTAAATCGAGAAAATGAGAATAGGGAGAGAATATTTAACTTTCCCAAGTGAGAATCGAACCTGGAACCTGTCTCACTTGGGCTTGTTCCCCTGCGCCTAATATTACTTCCGCAAGTCTAATATTATTTCATGTATCATTGACAGGTATTCAAGGTACTTAAATTATATTATTTAGTAATGGATATTTTAAGTAAATAATTAATCATACTTAAACAAAGGTCCTTATAAAGGTCTATATATCTAGTACAGACACAAAGCGAAGTCCCAGCACCTAAAATTCAGTATCTAGAACTCGGAGAGAAAGTGTATGACAGAGTGTATGAACACTAATTAATTCTAAATACGTATTAACGCACTTACTTCCGGAGATGGGAATAGAACTCGTGACCCTTGCACAAATACAGCCAACCTCTTAACATTGGGTAACAAAGTCAATGAGAATTGAAGCGTTTGCGACCGAACGCGGATCAAACTCCACGGCCGGTGTTGATTGTTTGCGTTGAACGTGCTGATTATACTGAACTGCTCTGGTAAGCCGTTAGGGAATATTCTCCTAAAAATACGAGTAGGTCTATCAATAACCAATCCTGTTTTAAAAACAATGTTAATAAAAGGTAATTTAACGTTAAAAAATTGGAAAATTTCATAATAATGAGAGAAGCAAGTCCATAAATATGCCCTTTTTTGTTTAAAGTTTATGTTTAAAAATGTTACAGTAGGTACTCTTATTGCTTCAAGTAATCTCTTGCAGAGAATCTTTGGTAAATAAAGGATGAATTTAAACAAAATGGTGGGAATAACATTAATAACATTACAGTGTCGTTAAGAGAATTTAGTCGTCTAAAAGAAATATTAAAATTCATATTTAATAATTCTAATCCGCTTTAAGATTTATCGGCAGTAAAAAAAATATAATGAAATATTTATATACCATTATAACGTTTGTTACATGTATTTTATTGTTCATTAGATATGTTCTATTTAATTATATAATAATAAAACCTGCAAAAATTGTGAGTTACTAGAATAAGTAGAACTTGAGGCACAAGCGTGTTTCTGTAAACGCGACAGATTCTCACAATCTGTTCCCCACTCGAGGAAATATAATATTTAGTATTTTCAAATTAAACATTCTACGTTTTCTTTTGTTTGCTCTTTTAACAAGGAGAAGAGCGACGTTGAGTTCCACCACTCATTGGCTCAAATGCGGCACATAATGAGATGATGGAACGAAGTGTCTTTACATTCGGTTCCCAAGTACCCTCTGCCTACCCTGTCAAGTGCAGATTACAGTGTAGAGCTGAAAAAAGATTATGATATAGTAAAGTTTCTAATTAAGGTAATAAGGCCTAATATAAATATGATCTTACCTTAATGGTAAAGTTAAATTGGATCCATCCCCAATCCTGTACGCCTTCTGCAAGTCTTGTGAACCCTGGACTAGCGTCACACCAGTGGTGTCTGTTTTATCTAACCTATACACTGCTATTAGATCTACCATTTGAAAGTCAACATCTCCTAAACCAAGGACGGAACATGGAGATGCTAGCAATGGAGACAATGTTGTTGTATTATCTGTAAATATTTACACATACAGAATCAAAAAAAATATATTAATACTTATATAATTGATCTACAAATATAATTATAATTTACTGCTAAACTACACTTTTAATTTTAAAATGCTTAATAAGTTAAAAACGAAATGTGACAGATTACAAATCAAATAAAAGTGATTTATGTTACCTAACCATTGAAATATGAGGCTGAAAACGTCTGCCGTTTAGAAAAGTTCAGGTTACGTAAATCGATCTCAACCAGTTAAAAGTTCTAAAAAAGTCCCGCAGAATACTTGAGTTGAAAACTAGTACCTAGCTATAAACAATGGTATTTAACAAATGTATCTAGTCTTGTTTTATATAGACCTCATTCGTAAATTCTTGTACAAATATAATATTAATAATAATTTACGTAAATTATTTGGCTGCTATTAACTATCCTATATTAGTAAAGTAGAAGTACTTCGACATTGTTCCTAAAAATTAACATTTTTTCAGCTTCATGCTCTATCCTAGACATGGTAGGGTAGGCAGAGAGAACTTGGAAACCTAGTAATAAAACATTCGATTTTGTTCTCCACTTTCCGCTGAATTTGAGACATTGCAATGCCGCTCGCCTAGTTGTCAGACCAAAGCAATTAAACCATTAAATATTTAATTTGAAAATATTAAATAATACATTTCCTCTAGTGGGGATCGAACCCACAACCTGTCGCGTTTACAGTCACACGCTTGAGTCTTTATGTGTATACTTTAAATTGTTATATAGTCATACAAACGGTTCGTACCTAGCGGGTCTCCAGTGGTGGATAGAGCGAATGCTACCACGGACAAAACGTTAAATACGCTGTAAAGAAAATATATTATTTCATTTGTGTATATAACAATATATATTAGGTAGGGGAGAGCGAGGGGAGTTGAAACAATTTTGACATTTTATTTTATACACCAAATACTATTCGCTGAAATCGTATGATATTAGTACCAATCGACAGGTAATTATTAACACTTGTGAATAACTATCATAAAGTATTTGTAAAAGTGAAATATTCTCAATTTGTTTTAACTCTCCTCATACCAAGGTAAGATGAAACAAGGATGGAGGTGAGTTGAAACATGTGATTTTCGAGAAGTTTTAAGGGATATAAAATAAAAAATATAAAGTATTTATTTAGTTGTAGTTGCTGGTTTTGATCTTCTTCTTGCTTTTATTTCATTAAAGTTAGGCTTTTTCACTTTTCTTTTTTATCCATTCTAGCTAATTCGATTGCAGCTAGTTCTTTTTTTACGGGAGTATCGGTTAAGATAGCGCATTTTACTATACGTATATTTGTCTGATATCCTTTCTTTGGTGGAGTCTTTGACTCCGCCAAGGAAAGGATATCAGGGTCTAAGAGTTTCAGGTGAAAATGGAATTTCAATCACAGTAACTGATGTATCTGGTGATATAGATGCTTCAGGTATTATCTCAGTAGTAAAAATTGTGGGGGGAACAACCGATTAAGTGGTTGAAGGCATCGTGATAGTATTAAGTACATCTTTAGATATCACCAAATTAAGTGAATGCTGATCAAGGTTTTCTGAAGACTTAGGTAGATATGTTTCGTTGCTTATTTGAGGAGGTTGTAACTTTTATAAAAATATACGCATCATAAAAAAGCATGAAATACTTACTATATATATATATATATATATATATATATATATATATATATATATATATATATATATATATATATATATATATATATATATATATATATATATATATATATATATAATTAGGTAATAACTTAAGACAGAAGGTGCCTTAAGTAGGGACTGAATAAATTAGTATCCGACTTGGTATTACAACAATCTCGCAACTTTTTAGAGTAGATGAATAGAGTTGCGAAACTTTCACAAATTAAGTATGTTTTAGAAGGTATCTCATCATCATTTCTGTTAATTGATAGCCCACGTCTATTTTTTTTACGTACTTCCTTCCTTCTTTAGGTCAATTGATTTTCTGAAAGCCTATTTTTTTTAATTCCACTAAATTGAATCGGCAATTAATACTTGTAACTATTATTTAATTATACTAAAATACATGTTTCGCATAATTTGTTCTTCTTCGAACATCTACTAAGATTTACTTGAACTCGCCATAGAATAGAGTTAAATTAAAGGAAAATTTAATTATTTTTTATTTTAATTATACAGTTTACATAGCATGTGCGATAAAAAAATTAGCCTACATCTAGCTATAATGATTAATAGAGACATTTTCTCACAGATGATATACCAATTGAACTATGAGGGCGCACTGACCTCATAACAACTGGGTTACATTCTTTGTGTGACTATTTTAATATTTATTATCAAGTTCATAAGACAATAGAAGAAACTTTTTTCTGCCGTTAAGGTGTATAATAACTATAGTATTAGTAAGAATTTATACAAAGAATTTTAGATTGCCGCCAAATCCCAACTATCCCGATCCAAATTATCATTAATTAAATGGTTTAATATTTTCAACATATAATAATACGGAATTTCGATGTTTTAAAAGACAAACTCTACGAAAGAATAACTAAGCATTTTCTCCCGCAAAAGAACTGAATAGCAACCATATCTGACCCAAAAGCCTACATTTGACGCCAATAAAAGATTATTAAAAAAAACAATTGATAGATCTGCCTATACCAGACAATGGTGGCGAATACCAATCAATGCGAATCAATGAGACCTCGCGGGCCAATTCTGTGGGACATCAAATCTCGATAGCGGTACACAGGTCAATGATCAATTGACATTCAGGATACCAACGAATGTCCTAGTTCTAGTGACCTTCAGATCATTTTTATATTTTTAATCACATTTTTTTTTACTTTTTTAATATTAAAATAAGCTCGTACGATTAAAATTTAGCACTTTTATACGAAACGACATATAGGTTCTATACGAAACGCCGTAACCAAAGAACTAAAGTTAACTAAATTATACATATTAATTATATAAAATGATAATTAATATATATTTATTTACTAATAATGATATTTATTATTTTTGTGTAAGTAACACAAGAATAATGTTATAAACTATTCTACGATACATTAAAAAAGGCAGCGTAGTGTTTTTTTTATGATAAAATCAATTTATATTTATAAAGTCTTTTAAAATTATTTGCGTGTATATTATTTTTTGTTGTATATATTTATGTTATAATAAGTATTTAATAGCGTTATTTGTTACAAAAAAATTTTAATATTAAACATTTGTGCGGCCATGGCTATTTGGCCTATTTTATAAAGCTGTCCAATTTATTTCTTTTCTGTGCAACTAGACAAAGCTGAAGTCATCGAGATTTTTTTTGTATCCAGTGATTAAAATTTTACGACTTGTGTGGTTATTGAACCAATTAATTACAATTTGCTAATGTCATTTTACAAATTTATAAAACCACCAACTGTTGTTTTTAAATCTTCAAGTAGCTTTTATTTTAATTAACATTAAATAACAGAATTTAGTAAGTCAGCGTGCTATACTTTTTTATTTTTGAACTGATTAATAGAAAGCAAACACCTATTATTAAGAACTTACAAAAATACAATAGTGAAATTTGTATTTTAATCAGTTTCTAAAATTAGTGAACACAAACGCAAAAACCACAATTGTAAATAATGTTGTGCTATTATTTTTATAAATGTCCCCAATAATGTAACTGTTACATACATATATCTTCGATGTAGAGATAAGTTACATTTTTAATATATGTATGTGTTTATAATAAGGAATACTAAAATTCTAAGTAATAATATGAAGGAAAATATTATGTACTTAATGGCATTAATATGAATAATAAAATACTAATATGATAAAAAGTAACATTACAATTGGCAAATTGTCTTTTTAGAAGTTTAAAATAACAAAAATTGTGTAAGAGCAAATTGTGTAAGACTTAGCAAAATATAAATACACAAATTAATTAAGGTTTTCAAAAGACAACAATATATACAATTAAAATTTAAAATATAACTTACCCAAAAATATTCATTGTTGAATAAAATTTACAGAATTAAATAAATTGTTTATATTTAAAATTTTAAAATCATTTTATCTTATGGCATCACCATTATGTACCGAGTCGTGTGTTGGTATGCTCTATAACTGGCTAATCAACGTTCCGAGATTTGTTGACGCACAATGATATATATCAATTAATTTTGTCTGACAGCCTTTTTTATGACTGGCTGTCCACTGGATATGTTGCAATATGGTGCATTATTTAGAAAAACTTAATAATTTAATTACTAAACGAATAGTTGTATTGGATGATTTTCTTTGTATTGTTTTAAACAAAATCGCTTCATATTGATGTAGGATTAAGATTGATCATTTTTAAAAAATGAATTTTACACTTGGAAAACAAAATATTTATTTGGAAAATATATATAATGGATGATTTCTAAGAGGCTTTTGTTTATGCATTTTCTTAATTATTTTCTTATGTTCCTATTTTTTTTATATTAATTAACAGAGCTATGCAAAAGAAAGATTATTTTACAAGTAACAAAACACTAGTAATTTTAAGACACATATTATACATAAAATATAACTCTACTATAGATCCCAAAAGATCAATTCACTCCAATCAAAAATCAACATGGCAAAACCTTGGTTGATTTTGCAACCTAAATTTGGATGATATGGGAGAAAGGTCACGTAAAAATCACGAGACCATGTATGGAGAAGTTGATAACAGTAGACGAGACGAAAGAGATAAGTCGAGACCGTAGCGGTTGTCAGAAAAAAAAAATATTTTTGTCTTTTACTCTATGTTAATTTAGTATAATAGTATTAAGTATATCTCTCGTACGTTACATATACATCTTAGAGTGTAAACATTCTATAACTGTTTGATTTTCTGTTATCTACATTCAGAGTTAAATAATCTTTATTGAATTCACTTGCTACATAACATTGGTGTGCTTGCTTGCTCGCTTTAAAATTTCATGTCACATTATATTCATATCTAGACAATAGAAATGAAAAAAAAAGTGTTTTTTTAATTTGTCATTATTTTTCAGGTTCGTGCAAACCGTCCGTTTAGACACTCCGTTCCCCGCGCACCGACCGAGTTCGACACATTGCTTGTTGAGTATTAGAACAACTATATTTTTATCTATTTTGTGATAAGTCTTACTGCCTAGAAAGAAAAATAGTTCACACACATCACAAGTCTCCATGTACAGCTAATAATCCACACCAGAACCAATGTTAAACAGCGTGTAAAAATTTAAATATAGAAAAATAGCAAATTCTCTCTTTACAAAAAATACCAAAAAAATATTTGGCCAATATATTTTCTTTTTCAGAAACTCATTTAAAGACATTGTGTACAAATTATGAAATAGTTACAATATGACAAAACCTATGTGAAAGTTATGTTTTTTTAATATTATAATTGAGCTTCTGTCCTGTATGGATACTCGTACATGTGAACGAATATTGCAAATATAACTGTATATTTATAATAGACAATAGACAACAAGCCTATTAAGCTTAAAATAAATGTATGACTGTAAGAGGAATGACGAAACGCTTATGATGACTTTGTAATCTTGATCCGAATAAAGGATTTCATTACAATTCTAATTGCAATGTGACTTATCAAATGGATCCAGTGACGACAATTATATTACTTTTCCAGCTTAACGCTGTATGCCGCACATAGCAGGGTAGACAGAAGAAACTTGGGAGCCTAGCGCTAATACACTTTAATCCGTTCCATAGTGTTTTGCCGAATGTGGAATTTAACGCCGTGCCTTTCTCTGTTTCCAGAGCGAAAAAATTATTCGAACACACAACTAGTCACGTTTACAGCCTTAGACTTGTCATAGCCACAACAGGCCTTAAAAACCTATCTATATCTCTATTTATTGTAATTTTAATTTAATTTAACAATGCATTCTTTCTCTTCCTACAGTTTTGTAATTATTAACATCAATTAATATAAAAATGGTTTATTTGCTTGTTTCTTAGTAAAATCAAGAAAGACATTCATAATCATAATATCAACAATATAAATTGGTTTTAATTTAAATAAGTGATATATTACATGTCCCGGAAATATGAATGGGTAGTAACAATGGCGCGAACTTCAAAGGAATTCATTTGGAGATCAAGATAAAAGAATAATTATCAATGCTATGAAGTGTAATTAGGGATAGGGTTTCAAGATAAATCAATCTACAAATATGTCACATTTATTTTTGTCGTTATATCAAGTTAAAATAGTTTACTATTTTTTATCATACTAAAAAAAATAAAAATATATTTTATTTTAAAAACGGTAGGGTGTTCTCTTTAAAAAAATGATGTTATTTTAATAGCTACACATTAGAATAACTCATTTCTTGAATATTTATTAAATATAAACGTAAAATCGTAATGTGTGTGCGTAAGTAATGTTTATAAAAAATACTAATATCAATCAACAAAATATATATTTTTTATCTATTTTAATTTGTATGTCACTGACATTTTGTTAAGTCAAATGTCAAATTGTAACAGGTAGCGTTCAACGTGAACAACTTGATTATTTCATCATTGTTTTAAATATTGTTTCCTATTAATAATATTTCGATACAATAAATAAAATCACGTCTAAAGGTATGTTTAATATTCTGGATAATATATAAGTCTTAAGATAGCAAATAACAGTATTTTAAAAACAAATAGGTTATGAATTTTAATATTGCAGATGCCGTTGTCGTGTCGGTTTTATCAAGAAAAATACCCTGAGGTGGAAGATGTAGTTATGGTAAACGTACGGTCCATTGCTGAGATGGGAGCGTACGTCCATTTACTAGAATATAATAATATAGAGGGCATGATATTGCTCTCTGAGTTATCGAGAAGACGTATTAGATCTATCAACAAATTAATTAGAGTGGGCAAAACTGAACCAGTAGTTGTAATAAGAGTGGATAAAGAAAAAGGTAATGACCGACACAAATATAATTTTAGTTTATTACTTAACATAATTATTATAAACATTTTTTCTTAACTTAGGTTACATAGATCTTTCGAAACGTCGTGTCTCAGCAGAAGATATAGATAAATGTACAGAAAGATACGCTAAGGCTAAAGCAGTTAACTCCATCCTTAGGCACGTAGCTGAACTTCTCAATTATCAAAGTTCAGAACAGTTGGAAGAATTGTATAAACAAACAGCTTGGCATTTTGAAGAGAAATATAAGAAAAAGGCATCAGCCTATGATTTCTTCAAACAAGCTGCTGTGTAAGTAATTAATTTAAACACTTTTTCATAAGATGCTGTATTTTTTTAATGTCAAATAATGCACCATCACTTTACCAAAACCTCATTAGTTCACTAAAACTTTTCAAAATTAAGATTATTAAGATTATTATCATACATCTTAAGGAATTGAGACATGTTGTGGCGCAGCAGCACAAGCGTGTGACTGTACGATAAGGTTCTGGGTTCGACCCCCCGTTAAGGATATAAAATATTTAATATTTTCAATTTAAATATTTAATATTTTATTTCTTCGCTCTGGTAATAAAGCAAAGCGCGGCGTTGAATTCCGCCACTCACACGCAATGCCTCAAATTCGGCAGAAAGTGGGGAACAGAAGTGGAACGGAGTGTCCTAACATTAGGTTTCCGGGATCCCTCTGCCTACCCTGCCTCGTGCTGGATACAGCGTGAAGCTAAGTAGGAGTTGAGTATCTTAAGGAATTATGGAATTATATTGTCTACTTAAAATTACAAACCATACAATTATTTTTTTTCTAAAATCATAAATTTATTTGTTAATTTAAAAATTTTGCCTGAAGGAATCTTTAAGCTGCTTGTTAAAGCCAAGGCCACTTTTTTGCTAGACTTGGATTAATTAATAGTCCTACTAGCTTTATTATAATAATAGTAATACTAGCTTTATTATTTAAAAATTGATAGCTTCAAGCCAAAAGCTGGATGCAATCAAATGCCTTTAACAAATCATAGAACATGTCAAGAGCAACCTTATCCCTTCTGAGCCTCATTCATATATATATATATATATATATATATATATATATATATATATATATATATATATATATATATATATATATCTATATATATTCTATATATATATATATACTATATATATATATATATATATCTATATATATATTATAATATATATATATATATATAAGATCATATATATATATACTATTATATAATATATATTATATATATATTATATATATTATATATATTATAATCTATATATAATATATATAATATATCTATTATATACTCTTATATAATAATATACGTATACGTATACGTATACGTATACGTATACGTGTATGTATGTATGTATGTATGTATGTATGTATGTATGTATGTATGTATGTATGTATGTATGTATGTATGTATGTATGTATGTATGTATGTATGTATGTATGTATGTATGTATGTATGTATGTATGTATGTATGTATGTATGTATGTATGTATGTATGTATGTATGTATGTATGTATGTATGTATGTATGTATGTATGTATGTATGTATGTATGTATGTATGTATGTATGTATATATATATATATATATATATATATATATATATATATATATATATATATATATATATATATGTTTGTTGTTGAACAATTTCTTTCGTTTTACTCGCACATAGCAAGAAAGAGAAAAGCACTTTATGTTAAAATTTCCTTCTTATAGCTCAATATTCAAGATATTTTTCTGAAAAATTATTAAAATGTTAGTTATATACCATAGGCCACTACAGTTGGTTAACAATTAATTTGTAAACAACACTTTTGTTACAGAGACCCCTCAGTTCTCAATGAATGTGGCTTAGACGAGAACACTAAAGAAGTTCTCCTTGCCAATATCAAGAGGAAGCTCACTTCGCAAGCAGTGAAGATCCGTGCTGACATTGAATGCGCATGCTATGGATATGAAGGCATTGACGCTGTAAAAGCGGCGTTAAAATCCGGCCTTTCATTATCTACCCCAGAAATGCCAATTAAAATTAATTTAATTGCTCCGCCTTTATATGGTGAGTGACTTATGTATTTTTAAATATTTAATAAATAAGAAATTTGTCATATAAAACATATAAATATATAGTGGATCATGTATCATATAGACCCAACATAGGGCCGGTGGGAACGTAACAGGTCACAAGTATGATTCGCACTTAAGAAATTAAAAACATTTTGTTTCAATTTGCTTGGTCTAGTAATGTGGTATAGTACTACCCTCGGTTCTGCTCCTCTACATGCAACACTGACAGTGTTGTGTATTTTAACTCTAGGCTCCTTCTAGGAACCCTGGAAATAACAAAATGCAGTAACTTGAAGATAAGAAAAATATAAAATAATAAATCATGTGAACAACCCTTTGGCATACCACTCTCTATAAAAACAGTTAAAAAACATAATATGTTTTGTATGAGCCCCATTATATTGCACTGTTAAATAAGCAGATTAACAGACAAACAGACATGACAATATGTATGAGTGTGATATAATCATGTATGTGTATGTGTGTTTTTATTTTTTAACTACTTCCAGTAATGACCACTTCAACCCCTGAGAAAGCAGATGGTCTCAAGGCTTTACAAGATGCCATTGATAAGATCAAAGATACAATTACAACAGCGGGAGGTGTTTTCAATGTACAAATGGCGGTATGTAAATTTAAAAATATATTCTCTTTTAACAGAAGGTTTTTAGACACACAATGTGTCTTACTTACAATCAAAAATGTTTAGTTTAAGCAACCTAGGCCTGCTTGATCCCCACTCGGGGAAATGAAATAATTAATGTTTTCATTTCTTTGCTCTAGTAGTAGGCAAAAGCGCGGCGTTGAGTTCCGCCACTCAACACGCAACGCCTGAAATTCGCCTGAAAGAGCAGAACGAAATGGAGTGTCTTAACACTAAGTTCTCAAGTCCACTCTGCCTACCGTGCCTTGTCTAAAGTAACTATTATTTGATTATTTATATACCATTTTCCAGCCTAAAGTGGTAACAGCGACCGATGAAGCAGAGTTGGCTCGGCAAATGGAGCGCGCGGAGGCTGAGAACGCTGAAGTCGCAGGAGACTCGGCTGAGGAGGATGAGGATCAAGGTAATTAACAACTAGAGTTTTATATTTAGTTGTATAGTCTGATAAGAACGTTATGAATTATTGCACATTTGTGCTGATATCTGGGTAGAATGTGTATTTTTAATAACTACATGGCTACCCCTACCTTCTATCTATTATAGTACAATAGAGTGTGTCGCTAGGTATCATTTATTGCGCCAGTTTGTATATATGTTTATGTGTGCGACATGTAAAAACTTTAAGTGGTACCTGACTTTACAATACTGGAAACTTTTCAAATTAAAAACTTTTAAACGGTTTAATGGCGTATATTGGTTTTTGAACATTTTTGCAACCCTGACGTTTCGGACAAAGTGTCCGACAGTAGTCCCTGGTCACGGGTAGACTGAAAACTTGAAAAGCTTTTTTTCTGCTTCACGCTTCCCTGCATATGGAAGACTAGGCAGAGGGAACTTGGGATCCTAGTGTCGTTCTATTCCCCATTTTCTGTCGTGTTGAGTGGCAGAACTCATCTCCTTGCTTTGATTATTTATCAGAGTAGAAGAAATAATATTTTTTTTTAATTTATTTATTTGTCTTTATTGCACACGAATAACAATCAATAAAAAGTAAAATATAATTAAAAATAAAAAAAGGCATGCAAAGGCGGAATTATTGCTTCGAGCAATCTCTAACATGCAACTGCACTGTCGAAAACTCTCCAGCAGTTACTTCGACAGAGCAGCGACCCATCCGAACACGCTGGTAGTAAACGCTTGCTCATACGTCAAACGCTTGGGCTTGTGACTGATCCGAAGAGGAGGTCCCAGTTTTTCTGTGGCCCAAGCGCGCCTAGCTGTGAGAGGAGCCCGCAATTAAAACTTCCAAAAGGGCTTCAAGAGCCCTACCCAGTAGGCATAGATCGGGCAGAGCGAAGCAAAGTCCTCCACTACAAAAGGTGTACGCAAGTAGCGGTCCGAAACTCACAGGAGACGCCCTTGCGACACCATGCTCCCTATTGTTGGTACCTTCCACAACAACCAAGCTAAGATCAGAGCTCTTGTAGCTCGACCTCCCCAAGTCCAGTGATGCTTTAGAGGTCAATAGGGCCAACAGCATACTGCTCATACGAAGATAGATAGAGATAGGTCAGGTGGTTCCGAACTTTGATAGTTGTTACTATTGACAAAAGGTACAAATAAATAACATATTTGATCTAAATGGATGTTATGTTTGAGTTCCGCCACTCATGTTGAGTGGCGGAACTCAAACAAGCAATGCCTCAAATTCGGCGGAAAGTGGGGAACGGAAGTAGAACGGAGTGTCTTAACACTAGGTTCCCAAGTTCCCTCTACCTTCTCCATATACCATGTGCGGGATAAAGCGTAAAACTGGACGTTTTGTCCAAGAAACGTAGTATGTTGCCATACGTATACAATCGTCTTACCAAGATGAATATCAGCTACATAGTTGATTAATTTGAGTCTCAACAACCAAATCAATTTAATAAAATATTGCTAAGAAAAGAAAAATACAATTTAAAATACAACATAAATGAGTTGTAACAAGCATATAAAAATTTCAACGTAACTTGATGAGAATGTATGGCTCAGTTAGTCAGAGTGCTCGGACAGTTACCGAGAAGTGTTTTCAAATTTAGTATTTTTCTTTCATAAGTGTGGAATAACACTTTAAAAATAGTAAAGATATTGTTTGTTGAGACGTCTAGGAGCAGGAAAAATAAATCAAACCATTCCACTGATTCAAGTGAATTGTTCAAATATAAATTAACTTTTTATATATTTTTTTCAGGTATGGGTGATGCTGGCATGGATGAAGAACCCCAACAAAATGGTGCCTCTGATGAGGATGATGACAACTGATACATTATATACTCTATATCCATGATATAATACTATGTATATGACTTTTACCACAAAAATTAAAAAAAAAACCTAAAAATATATACTTCTTCTTTATTGTTACAGTATATGTATGTATGATTTTTTTTAATAAATAATTTAAAAAATATGAGAGTTGTTTCAGTTTTTTTTTATAAACGTATAATATTTTAATGTAGCAGGATTTGAGCCTGCACCCTTTGGGTCCCATACGTACGTATATAAGTGTTAAAAAGTATTTTTCATTTCTAAGTATCAGTAAACACTAAACATATTATATTGCTTACTAATAGTTTCTTAGCTTTTCGCAGGGATACCCCATTTCTCTCATCTCATTTACATGAGGGTAGGCAGAATTAACCTTATTTAAAACACGCTAGCCCCACTTTTTGCCACGACAGTGCATACGCAACTCAACGCCGCGCTATGTTGTTAAGCAATATCTTTTTCGATGGGAATCTGGCTCATAATTGTTGCTTTATAACTATAAAGCAATTACACACTGCCACTACACTACGGCGGCCTCTAATAATAACTTAATTGTGATATAAATTATTGTTTATTTTGTTAAATATCATAAAAGAAGAAATACTTTCTCATTTATAAACACGGCTTCAAGCTGTATGCCGCACTTGGCTGGGTAGGCAGAGGGAAACTAGTGTTAACACTCCGTTCCCGACTTTCCGCCGAATTTTAGGCACTGCGTGTCGAGTGGCAGAACTCAAAGCCTAGTTACCAGAGCGAAGAAATGAAAACATTACATATTAATTAGAAAAGATTAAATATTTCAATTCTTCAAGTGGGGATTGAACCCACAACCTGTCGTTTGCAGTCACAAGTGTGCCGCTGCGCTACGACAAACCTAAGGTGTCATTTATAAAAATATATGAAAAAAAAATCGTACGAAAATTAAGTAATAATTAATTTAAACTAAATACTTTTTCATACATACACAGTTTTAAAGTAATTTCATTAATAATTAGAAAACAAAATTTACAAAAACAATAAAATACAGAAACTAAAACAAAACATCATTTTATTGACTGTCATCATACATACTGTCATTATGATAAAATAATAAATCTGTACACTTATACATTATAAAAAAAAATGCATAACTATATATACATATGTCTCCATCAGTTGTAATTAGTTTAATTTGCTCTAACATCTACTCCGCATTACAATTTTTTTCCATTGATTCTGTTCAATTTACTTCTGTGTATTTTATCAAAGAATAAAAGGCCTGCTGCTCTCTCAATAGTTTCTGGAGAAACCTGGAATGATGTAAAAAATAAATCATATAATATTTAACCAAATTAAGAAGAAAAAGTAAAGCAAATAATAAAATAAGTAATTAATAATATATGTAATATCAGAATTATATCATAGTAAGGAGGAGGAAGAAAGAAGGCTTATGTGGCGCAGTGGCACAACACCTTAATAAACGCAACGGTTCGTGGCTTCTATTTGAGGAAATTGATTATTTTAATTTCCTCACTCTGGTAGAGAAGCACTATATTCTCCACTTTCTTCAAGAAATTAAAACAGTGTCAAGTGGTGAACTTACATGACACTTTGTCCAATGAAAGTATAAAAAATGAAAATAATTCATTCTACATTCTAGTACTAAACCCACAGTAATCACATGTACCATCAGACACAGTTCCACTATACCACAACTGACCTTTCAAAACAGATAATTAATTAAAGCTTGTCGTGGCACAGATTCACAAGCGTGTGACTGTAAACACGACAGGTTGCGGTCGATCCCCACTCGAAGAAATGAAACATTTAATATTTTTAAATTAAATACTCAATGTTTTCATTTCTTTGCTCTGATAACAGGATTATGTGCAGCATTGAGTAAAATTAGGTAATTGGAACAGAGTGTTAACTTAACACTATTTTCCTAAGTTTCCTCAGCTCAACCTGCATTGTGGGATACAGCGTAAAGTTAAAAAAAAATATAAAGCATATTCACCATAAAAGAAGAAACTGGTGTCTCATCAGGTATTTTCTGATTGGGCATGACATAGGCCTCCATGTCCAAGGAGCCATCTGGCGCTTCAGCCACAACAACTTTGTAGAAATGAGTTGGTACTGCCACTGTATTGGCACCTATCACTTGATATTTTATATAGGACTTGCCGTCTGGTTCCCTTCTGAAAATTTATATATATTCTTTTTATACACCCCTGTATATACTTTATCTGACGATATCCGTAAGACCGCCGGTATTCACTGGATGAGGAAAGCAGAGGATCAATCAACACGACACGCTCTAGGGAAGGCCTATGTCCAGCAATCAACAGTCATAGGATGATGTATGTATGTATATTATTTCCTTTCAACCTTTATGCAATTCCAAACTCTACTTCCACTCGAAGAAATAAACTTTTTAATATTAACCTCTAATAATCGCTGTAGTATCAAAATGCAATACCTCAAATTCGGCGGAAAGCGGAAAGTGGAAAACGAAACGGAGTGTATTAACATAATAAAGATTCTTAAGTACCCTCTTCCTACCCTACCATGAGTGAGATAAAGAATGTAATTTAAAGAATGTAATTTAAAGAAAGACTATAATATTTTATACTATTCATTGAAGCAGTTTGCAATAAAGTGAACAATAAAAAATTGTGAAAATATGTAAGCCAAAAATAAAATGAAGAAAGTATTGCTACATAGCTATATGAGAAAATATATCTAAGTCATCGGAGGTCTTTCTCATTAGGTTCAATTTTTCATGCTTTTAAGACTTATTAATTAATAACCTTGGTAGATATAGAGGTCCAGTACAACAATACACATTGTTATATACTTTTGTTAACTTCCTCACATGTTTCTCTAAGCGGTTCCATGCATGTCTGTTAAATCCATCACCAACCTTAAACAATTAATGTCATTATACTTAAATAATATTTTTTATAAAGTCTTCTTAGAGCCCTTAGGGCCTGTCGTGGCGCAGCGACACGCGTGTGACTGTAACCGACAGTTGACAAAAATGTAATATTTTTAATTTAAATATTTAATATTTTTATTTCTTAGCTCTAGTACATGGCAAAACGCGGGGCTGAGTTCCGCCACTCAACACGCAATGCCTCAAATATGGCTTTATAAATCTATTAATTACTTCCATCTCATCATATTCGGGAAACAAATAAACTCCACTGACCACAGTGGAGAAACCATAAAGTATATATTCTTTCCTCAAATTTTAAAAATGTATAAAAAATCATATTATTCTTTCCTAAGTGCAGTATAACAGTATAAACATAGTAAAAATATATATATTCTTATGTTAAGATATTGTACATACCTGTGGGGCCATATTAGTAAGAAAGAATGTTTGATCCACATGAGACTGAGCAAGACGGTGGTTGCCTGCTGCTGCCATATGTCCCCGGTCAAAACCAGACCCTTTGTAATCACTGTTTTGAGATCTGTAACAATTAATTAAATAAAGCATATAACTTTACATTTTTACCTTTTTATATATTATGCAATTTTTACATAATAAAATATGTAAATTATAGTTAGTTAATTTATTTATTAGATAACACCTTATATGTGACAATGCCCTAATGTGAAATCCAATTTAGGGAAAATAAATTTTTCATTTTTCTGATCTACTAAGAGCTTAAAACCAACACAAAATTTCTTAATTGTAGAATAACTTGAAAAAGGACAAAGCTTGAATATGGGATTTAGTCAAGGAATTTGTAATTAAAGAGAAAGCGAATTATAGAATATCTATACACTAGGTATACTATGTCTACCCTACTATATACTGAAGAAAAGTAAAAAGAAATCTTTATTTGTCTGCTAGTAACTACCTAAAGAATGGATGTATGCTTTCATCTGGTTTAAAGTCACATTTGCTTCTATCAACCGAGTCATTTTTCATTATATGTTCTTTTGTGATGTGCTCAAACACCCAATTTGGTACTTTGTTTCTACGATCATATGACAGCACATAGTCATCATAGGACCGCACATTGTCTAAACTTGGGAACCCATATTTCATTATTTGTGATACCTGGAAATTAAACAAGGCACACTTAAAGACTTTTGCTAAGTATAATCTAATTTATAATAGTTTTACTTAACAATAAATAGGTCAATATGCATCGTTAAACATTGCAAAATACTTTAATTAATTTATTTTAAAAATGAATTAAACGCAGATCTATTATAATAAACATACTCTGTCTTTTGAAGTACCGCCATCAACAAATGGTGTGGCCGCTGAAACTGTACCAAAAATTGGTAAACCTGGTAAAGGAGTAAGTTTCTTTCCATTAATTAATATTGAATCATCTTTAACTCCATTAAATATGTCCTTTTGGCCTACATAATAGCCGACCAGCCCTACAGCACTTAACTGTGCTATATGCAATATACGCTTAGAAATCATTATACTATATTTTTAATTATAAAATCTTAAATTCTAATCTTTTTAATACATTATAGGTTAGAAATTTCAATTAGATAACACCTCGGGCGGCTAAAATTTAAATATGTATTGATTGTGTTGATTCTTGTAGTGACATTTATTTTTTTATGGCAATAATATAATTAAATTAAATTATTACTCTTTATTTAAAATAATTGTAAATAATTAATAATTATTAATAAAGTCAAGCCAGTTGATTTATTTATTTTTATATTCAAATATAACAAAGATATTACTTGTATTGCAGAAAAAAATGCATAAGAATGACAATCAGCTGTAAAATGTCATGGAACATGTTATATCAGATAAAAATGTTGTATTAAGATTTATTATTTAATTATTGAGTAAGTTAGTTATTTGTTATTGAACGTCGGGCATAGTAAAACAGAATATAGCAGTAATAAGAAGGTTACCATGAGGTTGTTGCTAAGAGCCAATCGTTTGTCCTCCACACTTTTTACTAAGAATAATTATAGTACAGCCCCAAAAACATGTAACACATGCCGGATAAATGACAAGGACTACCCTACAGATGATTATAGTAATGTAACACCTAAAATAATATCATACTTGAACCGAAATTTACATTTGAAAAAAGATAACCCTCTATCAATTGTGCGGCAACGAATAGTGAATTATTTTTACTCATCATTCACTCACAGAGGTAACCCATCATTTAGTGTTTATGATAATTTATCCCCTGTGGTTACTGTACAGCAAAACTTTGATGATTTATTGATACCGGAGGACCATCCAAGTAGAGCTAAATCAGACTGTTATTATGTAAACAATGCAACTTTACTTCGGGCTCACATGACAGCACACCAAAGTGAATTGCTGAGAGCTGGCTTAGACAACTTTCTGATGATCGGAGATGTGTATAGGAGAGATGAAATTGATTCTACACATTTTCCTGTGTTTCATCAAGTAGGTAATCTTGTGCACGTCCATGTATATTAAACCAAATCTATATTATATTTCATATTATCAATATATTATTATAATCTATACTATTAAAATATAATATTAAGTAAAAAAAGTACTTTTAAGAAAATGAATATAAAGTTAATGATGTGAACAACTTGTCATGAAACCTTATTCTGTGCTTTTCACCCATATTTAAAATATTTCATTCTCAGTGAAGGAAATTTCTACCCCACATTATATTATCATGAGAATATAAAATGATTAATTTTCGTAAAAGAGGATTGAAACCCTAACTAGCTCATTTACAGTCAGACACTGCCCTACTATTTTATAAAAGCCTTTATTATTATTTACCTTTTTTTTCAGATAGATGCAGTAAGATCTCAAAGGAAAGAACAACTATTTGAAAATCACCCAGACTTAGATATATTTGAACCATCTTTTAACCCAAAAACCCCACATGCTTTTGTTAATTCAATATCTGATCCTACAAAACAAAGTTGTCACACATTAGAAGCAACTAAATTAATGGAAACACAATTAAAAAATCACTTATTGGGCATGGTCCAAGTATTGTTTGGAGATAATATCAAATACAGATGGGTGGAAGCATATTTTCCTTTCACCCATCCCTCATGGGAGCTAGAAATATATTATGAGAATGACTGGTTAGAAGTTTTGGGCTGTGGAATTGTGAGAAACGAAATTCTTGCTAACGCAGGACCTAATAATAGTATAGCTTACGCATTTGGCTTAGGTTTGGAAAGATTAGCCATGGCGTTATATAAAATACCAGATATAAGACTAATGTGGAGCACTGATTCAGGTTTTCTAACTCAATTCCAAAATAAAGATTTGAATGCTAAAATTACGTACAAACCTGTATCTGTTTATCCTCAGTGTACAAATGATTTGTCCTTTTGGCTACCACCAACAATGACGATTGAAACATTCATGAATAATGATTTTTATGATTTAGTTAGGGATGTGGGTGAAGATGTTGTTGAACAGGTCAGTAATAAAATAAAATAACATTTTAATATTTATTTATTATTAATATGTATGATTTTTTTTTTTTACGCTGAATTTGAGGTATTACGTGTTGTGGAAATCAACACCTCATTTTGCCTTATTATGAGAACAAAGAAATGAAATTATGAAATATTTCATTTCTTCGAGTGGAAATCGAACCCACAGCCTGTCACGTTTACAGTCACAAGTTTCTGCCTATTCACCACAACAGTCAATATATTCTAGCATGCACTTCTAAATATATTCATTACTAAATTGTGGTCATTATTCATCAATAATGATCACAATTTATTTATTGTTTCATCGTACATCTATGATGAAACAATAACATATGTATTATTTATGAACATATTTTAATGACTGAAACATCTTTAAATAAAAAATAACATAAAAATAGGAAATATTACTCAATTAAACTATGTAACATTAAACATTTCATTTTCCAGGTGAAACTAAAAGATAAGTTTATCCATCCGAAAACTAAGAAACACAGTCTCTGCTACAGTATAGTGTACAGGCACTTAGAGAGGACCCTTACACAGGCGGAAGTGAACAAAGTGCATAAGAAGATTGAAGATGCCGCGACAAAGGCATTTAATGTTGTTATTAGATAAATAAATTATATAATCATAAATAAGTTTTTTTTTTCATTATACATCTTTCTCTTATAGCGGCGTTGCAGCGTAGATGAGAACTGTCGTGGCGACTGTACACGCAATAATTCGTAGGTTCGATGCCCACTCGAGGAAAGGAAATATTTATTATATTCTCGTCTTTGATATATTTATAGTTTTTTTTTCTTGTAACAAGGCAAAGCGCAACGTTGAGTTCTGGCGCTAATCGCGCAATGCGCTATACGAAAATTTATTAAAAAATAAATAAGTAAAGAGGGTTACTGTTGACACTGCATCCGACTAATTGTGATGCTATTATAATTGGTATAGTCATAGCGTAATGCATTTTAATCAAGATATTAAAATCAGAACATATGTATATGTATTCCAAAAAAATATTTCAATGTCTAAAGAAGAATACTAATTTTGTGTTAATAGACAGTAAAATATTAAAGCTTCGTCAATTGCCAAATATTAAAATTAGTGAAATAAAACACATTTGTGCAACAATTATATATATTATTATTAATTTAATATAACCAATATACTTCACAATCTCCCATCAATAGTAATATTTTAAACAAAATTGAAGTCATTTGCTCGAGTGGGGATCGAACCTAAAACCTTTTTTTTTTTTTTATGGAAAAGACGGCAAACGAGCGTACGGGTCACCTGATGGTAAGTGATCACTGTCGCCCACGGCCCCGTGTAACTCCAGAGGAGCTACAGGAGCGTTGCCGTCCTTTAAGGTGGAAGGGCACCGGGGTCCGGCATTACCTAATGCGAAACGCAGTGGCCAAAGCCAATACTTAACGCTGGTCTTAAATGCCGGGGGTGTTAATAATCCGGTCGAGTTTGCCCATGCGTGTTGCCATTACTGGCAACGTGACTCTACCACACGCACTTTAGTCGCCTCTTACGACACCATCAGTACCAGGGTGATACTATTCTAAGCCGGAATCACACGGCGAAAAAACGAACCTGTCGTCGTCATGTTGGTACACCAACACCATAGGCCTAGACAATTTAAAAAAATTGTTTCTTTTAGCGTAAGTGTCACCTGAACGTGACCGCAGCCCAAGACCCCGTGTAAAATCAGGCCTTTAAGGTGGAGTCAGATAGATGCACTTATATTATTGTCAGCGCACTTTTTTTTTATAAGCACATTAAAACTGCACCTTGATGGTTTGTGTTAAGGGTTTTTGTTAAACCATATTTTGAAAGTTGGAGAAAAAGAGTTTTTTCTTTCTTTTCTTTTCATTTTCGCGCAATCAATATCACATCAATTAAAATAAAAATACATGCTCTTGTGAAAAAATTAAGTAAAAAGTTTTTTTTTTAAATCATTTAGAATAATGTAAAAAAGCAGCAGAGGTGTTTTTATTGTTTTCTTGTGACAGTTTACACTTCACACTATTTTAATATAAGTTTCAGTAAAAAGTTATTTCAAACTGTTAAAATCATTTTTTACAAAAAAAAATTAAGTAAAAAATTAAATTAAGTCTAGATGGCTTTCAGTTTCCGTTATGAATTAGATAGAGTACATACGACCGAAGCTGTTGTGTTAAAATTTTCAAATATATTTCCTTTTCTAAAAATTACTTTAAAAAAGTATAAAAAAGGGAATTTCAAAGTATGTATTTAAAAATAAAATGATGTTGGAATAATGCCTATCGTGGCGCAGAGGCACAAGTGGCGACTGTAAATATAACAGCTAACTCGGGGTGATAAAAATTTTTGTTGTACCCATTTCGCCGCTCTGCTAATGAGGCAAAGCATACCAATGCCCGCAATGCCTCCAGAATTAGAAAAGCTGAGAAGTGTTTAAACGGAAACCAGTAGTTTTCACGCTAGTTTCACAGGTCCTCTCTGCCTGCCCTGCAGCAGCTTCATCGAGGCAGAATACAGTGGGAACATAAAAATAAATTAAAATAATAAACATCAATAATATTTCAATATTTACTAATTAAACAAAGATAAATTACAAGTAATATATACATTAAACATATCTATTTACATAATTACATTAGCACGTATACGTTAGTAACTATGTCGGCTCCAAGCTCCTCTCACTACAACGTATTGGGCACATTGAGATCTACATCTCTACTATTAACTATCATGCAATACAAACTAAAAGAATTTACTCTATATTTATAAGTAAACATTAACATTTATACCTATACACAAATGTTTCTTTTTTGACTTTAAAGCCAAGATCAGTGTTTTTACAATTTTGCAGTAACAATTTGGGTAACGACGTCTAAACATATCAAAATATACAAAAAATACATTTAACATCAACTGTAACATAGAGGCTTTTAAATGTTCACTATCAAATAAGGAAACTTATTTTACTAACACACAATCCATTCTGACTCAAGATAATAATATGTCCTAATATAGATATGTTATTTTTTACATACATATTTGAGTTTCGACATTACAATTTCAATATTTACAACATTGAACTACCTATTCGCAAGTTATACATAGATACATATATTATATATATGTAGCTATGTGTGACTTGCGTATTAAAATTAATATATATTAATTGAAACGATGTCTCTCCACTGACCGCATTGATCGTCACCCGCTTGCTTAGCGCGTTGTAAGAATAAAAAATGTATTTAAAAGACAAAATTAGTTTTACTACTCAACTGTATTACTAAAACAAAAAAATAATACTCACACAAACCGTTGTTACTAATAGGAAGATAATATACACGATACATAAGGTACATATTCCTATCACAATAAAACCCGTTATATATAAGATATAAATAAAACTAAAATAATTTATAAAAAAAAATCTTTTAACTATGCTGTTTTATTTTTATGGAGAAGTCGATATTATAAAAACCAAATGGTTATTTAACATAACTACTTAAAACTAAGAGAAATTTTCAAATACTTTGAAGTAAATATTCCACAGTAATATTAAAATATGCCCCATAATTGTTTCCGTTAAGCAACATTATTGATCAGACACCGAGTATGCAATCCTCATCTGAACTATCATTAAATACTACCGGCTCCAGTACGGCATTGACGCTTGTTAGTTTCATGTCAAGTTTATTACTATGGGTAATACTACTCGGTACTCCCAATGTTTCAGTTATGTTTTCATCTTGAGTATTGCCTTCAGTATTTTTATCATTATTGATATCATTATTATCATTTTTCTTTCTCTTAGCTTTAAAAGCCAACGGTTCGTCATCCGACTCGCTACTTATTGCATTTGCTGTTTTCGAATTATCATTATATTCAATAACATCTTTGTCATTTAGATTTTCTAAATGATTAATTTGTTCTTTTCGTTTTCGATTCAGAATTTGTGTTAATGTGTTTCTTTTCCTTTGCAAGTACCCCTTTTTAATTATGACAGGATTCCTCAGTATACTCTTACCGCTCGCTCTTAGTAACGTTGGACGTACAGTTTTGTATAGTTTAAGGGGTCTTACGGCTTCAGACTGCTTCTCGTTATCTGGCGGAGGATCTGAAGTAGCGTCCTTCTCTTTTTCATTGTCGTCTGTTAAGTCGATCACAGTATTTGGGAGCATTGGCTTGTATTTTGGTTTAGTGTGCTTTTTGATGCTAACGTTTATAGGAATAATTGTTCCAGTTTCAATATCCATTTTATAAAACTGTTTATTTTTATCGTAAGCTTGTTTCAGATCATAAAGCGAAGATATTACGTTTAGATCTAAAGCCAATGTACCAACTTGAACACCTGTGGCGATGTTTAAAGCGTTTATAGGATCTGACTTATCTGAAACTACATCAGGAGAAACATTAGATAATACTTTTTCTGTCACATTATTTTTGCAAATGTTAACTGCCTCATCTTTCGTTAATTCAGTACTTTCACTATTCACAGTTGTATCTTCTAAGGATATGCCCGACATTTCCATTAAATCAGACAATATAGTTTTTTTTGCCGAACCATCTGCAACTTTATGAGTAACCGTTTCAATTTCATTGTAAGATTCATTGTTGTTTATTCTACGCAATTTTGATAGCGAATCAGTTGTATTGATTGAAAAGCTTTCATTAAGCTTGGGACTCTCTGTCAGTGGTTTATCACTAATAGCAGATTCACGTTGAGTTAATGCACTAGAATCTTTTGTTGTAGCCTTATCTTGTATATTTTTATCAATTCTTTCATCTCTGTTTGATTCACTTGCTTTATTTGCTACGTTAGAATTTTCATTGTCCATATTTGCATTGAGGACACAAGAAGCTACTATTGGATTCGAAATGTTGTTTGTATTTTCTTTCTCTGGTACAGTATTCATTACTGGTATGCTTTTAATAGAATGTGGATCTACGTCGAGTCCCGAGTCAATAGGAAGTGTCACCTGATTATTTAGTGGTAACATTACATTTACACCTTCCGGTAATAGTTCATTATTTAACATTACTAGTTGAGGAGGAAGTGGTTCGTTCACTTGCTTTTCAGTTTCATTTTTTGACTGCTTGGAGCACAACAGAATTTTATTATTACCTAAGAATATTGGGTTTGGAGCTTTATGTAGTTTTTTATTCAGAAGATAAGCTTTACTGTCAGGAATTACTACCGTGAGTTGTGTTAAAGGTTCTGGTACATTTGTTATTTGTTCCTTAGGTTGTGTGAGATAGCTCGGACCAACAGAATATAAAATATTAGTTTTACATTTTACTGATGAAGATGTTTTTGCTTCATTATCATTTGTTTGTTGTACGTCCTGCAGTTCTACACGCGGTGTATGAGACAAGCTTTGTACGCTTGTAATGATAGGATTTAGTCCACCCACAACATCCACATGTATGTCTTTTGTTTGTATTTGTTGGACTTGTGATATTTTATCTAACGTAGTTGTTTCAGAAGAAAGGTATTCATTTTGTTTGTATAAGTTCTGTTCAAGTACATCATTATTTTCATCTGCATCGAAAGGTATTTTGCTAGCTTCCCGTAAATTAAGGGCGTATTCTGGATTATAGTCAGTGTTCATTGCCCGTGAGACTTTCTGAACAACGACACATTTTGGTGATTTGTAAGATAGTTTTTCATCCATATTTAAACGTCCAGAAACACCTGAGAGTGTATTTGGTTTATGAACATATAGATTACGAAGCGCTTTTACATAATCATCTCTACAGCAACATGAGCATAACGGCAAAGGGCACGTGTGGGCACTTAGTAGGCGTTTATGTGGCTTTGTAAGCGACACTGTTTTCTCACGAGCCCAGCAACAATAAATTGATCGCGGAAGTTTCTTTTTATACTTTTGCTGTTTTTCTTTTTTGGATTTATTCAAATTTTCTATTGGATTACCATCTGCCACAATTGGCGTGTTAACGATATATTCTTTGTCTTTTACAGGAATTTCATTTGGGGCAGTCTCTTTATTTTCGATAGAAATGTTTTGAATGTTACTAGATTCATTATCATTTGTACTAGCTTTTTTAATGCAGCTTGTTTTCTTAAGAAAATCTTTTCTTAGTTTCATTGCCTTATTTGTTATTTTCAACAGTGGAATTTTCATGGGGTCTACGTTATATTGACAAATACCTAATATTCTTTCTATTGTATCTAATGCTAATAGCCTGTCGGTTGGAATTCCTTTTGTGACGAATTCTCGTAAAGTTTTGGAAGCCGGTGGCTTTACCGGTGGTGTCTTTAAATTTCTTTTACGTTTTTTTACATTTAAATCAGGTGGTTGGCACTTTTTAGACATTTCGATTTCTAATTCTATACGTTCTTCTGGTTCTAATACTAAATTTTCTTTATCTTTTTGCAATACACTAGGCTGTGGGCTATCTATATCAATAGAATCATTTTTAAGCGGTAAACTTTCTTCGATATTTTGAATTTTAGCTACTTTTTTATTTTGACAATTTTGTTCTTTAATGTTTTGTGTATAGGCATTGTGTTGAAAAATTTCTACAGGCGGCTTATTGCTAATGCTAGAAACTTGTATAGGAGTTACTTCTGCAATTAAAAGCTTTTCATTGGCTCGTCGAATTTGATCTATATCTGGTAAGGTTATTACTTTATTTCTTTCGATAATCTGTGGTTCTACATCATTAATTTGGTTTGGTAAATCACGAACGTTTATACATTGCTTTGAAGTATCTAATACATTTTCTGTGCTAATTGGAGTTTCAGTCGGCATTTTGGTCGGTTCTACACATTGTGGAGTAGGTTCTGTAACTTCTCTTTTAATTGTCTGTGAAGGAAATTCATC
Organism: Eueides isabella; assembly: GCA_019049475.1. Lineage (NCBI taxonomy): Eukaryota > Metazoa > Arthropoda > Insecta > Lepidoptera > Nymphalidae > Eueides > Eueides isabella. Next base: position 6,605,743 of record CM032407.1, read on the forward strand.
GAGTACCAAAGTTTTATTATTGAGCTTCATTTCAAAAGATTTATAAACATCTATGGTCACCGGTTTACACTCTTTAAGTAATCGTCTATTCCTTTCGGAACTAAAGAAACCCGCAGTCAATCTCTTCAAGCGTGTATTAAAATCTGGATTTTTACAAAGTTGTATTGGATTGTATGTTGATATTTTAGGTTTTTTAAAGTACCAATTTTTATAATTTAGTCTTTCTTTCCCATTGTCATTTAAAACATCATCACTAGACTCGTCACTTTTATACTGACATTCTGAAATATCCTCCATTTTAAATGATTTTTTATGTACTGGTAAACTTTCTATAATAGCTTCATTTATTATTCGTGCATCTTTTACTGTTTTATAGTCTATGAAACGAAAAATGTCCATATCGTTAAGTCTTTTCGTGTATACGACAGTTTGAAGCAAGAGTTTGAGATCAATTTTTGGGGGATCTTTGTTATCTGTTATACAATCTTCTTCAATATTTTTATCTGCATTATCAACTATTTCTGAAACAGGAACACAAAATGTTAATAAAAGAAATATTACGAGTATAGATTAAGATATTTTAAATATAAAACTGACTGAAAACGTAATTGAATGCTATTTCGCATTTTGTCGCTATATTAACAAGGTAAAACATGGAATTGCCTTCTGCCCCCCCTAAGCGTAATACTGCTTAAAATGAAAAAAATACAATTACTCCGTGATACCTGTGACATCATCGTCATCGTCTTCTTCAAAGTATTCGATGCCATCATCTTCTAATTCAAGTCCATTCATGTAAACGCCGATGTTGCTGGTGACGTCATACAAAATATTCATATTTTCTTTTTCTGGAGTATTCGATGTTTCTTTCTTAATGTCAGATATAAGGTTTGTTAATAATCCTTGTACATTTGTAATGTTTTCTGTATCTTGATGAAATTTCGTTGTTTCATCCATGTTGTTGTAATCTTTAATATCCTCAATGGCATATTTTTCTATATTTTTGATATTTTCTTTTGATTCTCTACTAGAATCACCCACATTTGTACTTCTTAGTGATATATTGCGATGATCGCTATTTTCTATTGAGTTTAAATCATTATCACTCTTTTCATGATTTTTATTTACATTTACATCTATACTTTTTTTAAACTGTATTGAGGTTTCAGTGCTTTCCACTAATTCTTTAAATTCATATTTAGTCCGAAGTGATGTGATCGCTTCATTCGAATCATTTAAAACCACTGCGTCTTCTTCATCATTATCAATGATCTCTTCACCATTATCACTTATCACTTCGTCACTATCACTTATTGTGGTGTTATCATTAATATTAATAACATTTTTATCCTTATCAGTATTTTCATGTGATTGTTTCAAAGATTCAAATGGTATATCTACTGCTTCCAACATACTTACATCGTCACTATCACTTATTTCATCAATTATTTCACTTTTAACAATAGATAAATTAATTTTAACATTGTTTCTCGGCCTTTCTGTCTCATTTGTGTCAGAAGCAATGTCGCTGTCAGAATCTGGTTCAAGTCTTAAATCAATTGTTTCTACATGAGGCTCTATGACTACAAGGTCGGGTTCATTTTCTGCAAGTAAGCGTATTATACTAAATAAATTGAGATTTTGAAGAATCACAAATCATAGCGAAGAGAGACGGTTAAGACTTTGAATCTCACAAAAAAAAAAGTATTTTCTTTATTTCGTTCTGGTAAAAGACAAAGACTCTGCTTACCCTCTTTTATTAGGGATGAAGTGTGAAACTACTGATATTTATAACTAAAGATTGTTTTTTAATCCAATTTTTTCTTGTTTCCTATGATTTAGACATAATGAATATTGAGCCTACAACAATGATGCCAGAAGGATACGTCAGAAAAATATTAAATTTTAATTATCTATACTAAATTTAAAGTAACCGCCTATGGACAATTATCATAAAAAAACTACCTTGCCCAGTATTAGTTCCTTTTTTTAGTGTCAGCTCATAACGTTCCTGCAAGAAATATGAAAAAGATATGTAATTATATCTTTATTAAAAGATATTATTGAAAACATTTTAGATAGCCTGCTTTATCTGAAATATAAAGATATGAACAGTAGTATTTCACGAATTGTTAATAATATTGCAGACCGTCGTTAACTCCACGGTTGTTGGATGGCTACAATTTCAAGTTAAAGGGATTAATTATTTTCATCGTTCGCTCAAATAATAACATAAAGCGCGGCATGAAGTTTGGCCACTTGACTAACAATATCTTGTAAGGCGGAAAGTAGGGAGAATTATACATATATTTTTTTTATGAACAAGACACGGCAAATGAGCGTACGGGTCACCTGATGGTAAGTGATCACCGTCGCCCACGACCCCATGTAATACCAGAGAAGATATAGAAGCGTTGCCGGCCTTTAAGGTGGATGAGTGCCGAGGCCCGGCATTACCCAATGCGAAACGCAGTGGCACTACTTAACGTCAGTTTTAAATGCCGGAGATGGTAATGATCCGGTGGAGTCGGCCCATGTATGTTGTCATTGCTGACAACGTGACTCTCCCACACGTAAAATCTTAATAAAGTATTTTAATATAATTTTCCCTCTATCCTGATATATGCGGTATACAGTGTGAAATTGGAAAAATCGATTTCGAAAGTTTAAATCAAGAATCATTAAGAAAGTTTTAACAAGCGAAAGTGCCAATATTATATATTATATATTAAATTACAAATGTGTTTTTGACAAAAATAGTTTATAATACTACAACAGTTATTTAACCTAAATGTGTTTGTGTGTGTGAGTGTGTGTGTATTTGTGTGTGTGTGTGTGTGATATTCTTGTACTGGTGTACAAGAATATCACACACACACACACACACAAATACTACTTGTACTTACAAAATCGTCAAGAAGAACAACCTTTTTCTGTTCAATCAATTGTTCCCATGTTTGAAATTGCTCTGTTACTATTTTACTAAAACTATGAACATAAAGAATTAATATAACAAGTTAAATGGCCGTAACAGACGACCGAACCGAACCTCGATTTTGGTTCGCCATCAAACCATGTTCGATCGTGTGGAGCATGGCTCGCCTTGAAAACATGGTTCAATGGCGATCGAGGTTCGGTTCGATAGTCTGTTACGGCTAGAAGACTAACGTTAATAATTAAGTTATTTAATGAGGTCATTGCACAGTGGGACAGCGCCTAACTACTAACGCGATGGACGTGAGTTCGATTTTAAAACCATGATAAATACTTAAGAATTTTGTACGAATGATGCGAAAAACTATTATACTTATTACACTCACTATTTTATTATTTCCGTTTGAAGATAAGTCGGCTTGAAACGTCCTGCGCTAGCCAAGTTCCTCGCATCTCCGCGGTACGAGAACCAGAAATTATAAAAGTTGTACCAAGCGAGCTCTTTTATTTGGTACCACCGACGTTGAAGCAGCATTGGTGAACAGAATCGTCCTCTAAAAATTTAAAAATATATAAAAAGCAATTCATACTAGTAAAATTAAAAAATATGTGGTTTAAGCGGGCGGAACATCGCTTCTCGACCCTTCTGCCGCTTCAACCGCTTGAATTAAACAATTTTATTTACCAACTCTAATTACTTCTCTGTTCTAATAACATTATCATTTGTCTTAAACACAATATCTATACATTGAAAACTAAAATTTAAGCCAAATAAATACAAAAATAGCAATGTTGTCGAACTAAATATTTAAAGAGATTAGCGCGTATAAATGCAGAGATAAAAAAAAAAAAAGTCACTATAAAATTAATAAATATCCCCTATAAGATTTTTTTAATACAACTTCCATGTGACAGTGATCGGTTACGAATTTCTTATAAGTATAGATTGTACCGCCATGGTACATAAATAAATATATAATAATATATACATACATAGCTTCACGCTATATCCCTAGAGGGATAGGCGGAGAAAACGGAGCGCCAAACGCTACAGTTTCGGTATACACGTTTCGCAACGTCAACTGTCATCAACCTCTTCATACATGCCCTCCGGGGAGGTCCTCCTGCTTTTTACATGTCCTTCTTTCAGTATCATAGATACTGTGTTTTCGAAGGTCAACCGAGGTCTCCCTCTCCATCGCTTACCACTCACTTTTCCTACATAAAACTTTTTTACCATTTTTTCTTCAATCATTCGCTCCGTGCCCAAACCACCTAAGCACGTTCTTTTCATTTTGACTGTGACATTCACGCTAGTACCTGCCATTCTGTGTCTTTATTGGATATGCGATCGGATAAACTGACTCCGCATATCTGACGAAAAGATCGCATCTCTGCATATATTCGACGTACCTACTTTCAATCTCATGTCACTTTATCCCACTCCATGAAGACAGCTGTCCAAATACAAATTGAACAATCAAACTAACATGTCGCAACCTAGTTTAACACCCGATTGGATGTCAAACCAAGGCGACATATCAGCTCCTACTTGCACGCAGGCTGAGTGATCTCTATAGAGACTTTACAGCCTGTAGTAAGGGTCCGGTCACATTGTTCCGAGGCAGTATCTCCCATAATCTATTTCTTACAACCCCGTGAAACGCCTTTTTCAAGTCCACAAAAGCACAGAAAACTTTTCAGTTTACTGCCAAAAGTATTTCCGTGATCATGCGAAGGGAAAAGATTTGATCCATACAACCTCTTCCAAGTCTAAAGCCTCCCTGGGCCTCCCAAAACAGCCTTTCGGATCTAACTTGCATTCTTCTCGCTAATATTTTAGCATAAACTTTACTACCTAAGCTAATTAAACCGATAGCCCTATAGCTTGTGCAATTTATCTGTGAACCTTTGGCTTTATACAAAGACACGATGACTGCATCTCGCCAATCCTCTGAGACCTCCCCTGATTTACAGAATAAACACCACAAAACCAGAACAGTTCCAAAACTCGTGCCCCACCATATTTGATCATCTCCGCTGTAAATTCGTCTGCCCCCGTTTCCTTACCACATTTTAAACGTCGTATTGCACTCTCTACTTCTTTTATACTGATCTTGCCACCAGCTACATCAAGACTCAGCGTTTTGCTATTGCTTGAGGCAGAGGCTTCATCACATTCATATACCTTCTTGTAAAATTCCGCCCATCGCAACAAAATCTGTGGTTGTTCTGTAAAAAGATCACCGTCCTCCAAAACCCCTTTTCTTTTTTCTAGAGGTTAGCGATTGTGTCGTCGTGTGATTCCGGCTTAGAATATCACCCTGGTACTGATGATGTCGTAAGAGGCGACTAAAGTAGGTGTGGAAGAGTCACGTTGCCAGCAACAGTAACACGCATGGGCAGACGCGACCGGATTATTACCAACTCCGGCATTTAAACCGGCGTTCAGTAGTGGCTTTGGTCACTGCGTTTCGCATTGGGTAATGCCAGGCCCCGGTGCCGTCCACCTTGTAGGCTGGCAACGCTCCTGCAGCTCCTCTGGAGTTACACGGGGCCGTGGGCGACAGTGATCACTTACCATCAGTTGACCAGTACGCTCGATGCCGTCTTTTCTATAAAAAAAAAATCTTGGATGGAATGGATCTTGAAGCTTCCAGCTTCTTATGCGATAATTCGGTACCAAGCTTTAACAATCGGTGCGGCTGCGCCAACCTGCGAACAGACCTCTTGTTCTAGCTACGACTAGATAATGGTCCGTTCCCAATTCCGCACCCCTAAACACTCGTTTATCTATAACTTGGCCTCGAATACGCTGATCGACCTGGAATAGATCAATCATAATTTTCTCTTCCGTTCCTCCCATCTGTAAATGTATTTTTTTTTCTTTGCAAATTTCTAATACAAGCTTTCCAGCCTCATTCATTCTCTTGTCGCCGCACTTGTCGAGCACTCCTCCGTAACCGCTACGCGCAGTTCCGACCCTTCGTTCAAATCACCACATATTATTAGTTTTTCATTCCCTCTTACACTATCTAAAACGTCCCTGACACTCCTCCAAAAACTACTCGAGTTCGCATAATGGAACTGAGGATACCGAAGCGTTCGCCACTAACAAGAAAACTCTTATTATCTCCAGCTTGAAGCGTACCCAAAGCAGCCTCAGGTTGATCACCTTGTACTCTATCATTGCACTAACCAATCGAGAGAACAGTAACACGTCTCCACCTCGACTCCCTCGCTCGCTCTCTGGTACGACCTGTTGCCTGGTAAATCAGTCATGTCATTGCCTTTTCGCTTGGTCTTAGTCACACGAATTACATCCAACATAAGATCTCTGCCATCCATCACATCTAATAATTCTTTTATCTTTTCTTCCATCCTCCCTCTTACATTCCACGTAGTTATTTGTAGCGCCGTCCTCCACTTCACACCGTTCCGGACATGCCATATGTTGGATGGCGGTCCCCAACGTCCCAATTGTCTCCACTTACCACACCTGCGGGGACGCCCTATCAGTGCGCGCTCATGTGGTGCACATTGTGGGGGATGAAACGTTGCAGCCCGCTAAAGGACTGGTAGGGGTCGCTGCAAGCAAGTCTTCCATCGTAATCCCCGTTACCCCCTTCGATATAATACAGGTATGTTTATGATGGTTTAAGTGAAGTACAAGGGCGTATTTAGAGACTTTATTAGGGAGATTTTTTGTTAGTAAAATTTCTGGGGTGGGCACAATATTATTCTAGGTTAGGCTCGGCCCACGAAGTAGTATTTTCACAACAACATAACCGATCCTATACTTACTTATAAGTAGGATTCTATGAGTTTATAAACACTTCATTATTAAAATTACTTTCAACTGTCCATAATTAAGAGATTCACAATAACAAATTATAGTATACAATAATTATAAATAATATGCACTTATCCACATGAATGCAGAGAAGAATAAAGTATTAATTATATATTTATTTTCATGTATTTCAGGAAAAAAAGAAAAGACAATTCTGTTAAAGTTTTCGCAATGGTGAAACAAGCATATAAAATAAATAAATAAAATATGAAAAATCCTGCGATTGTGAAAAGCCTCCGGATAAACATATCACTAAGTGTGTGTAAGCTCTTAAACCAATAATATAGATAATCCAATTTTCATAAAACACACCTAAGAACCACAACTATCAATAAGGCTTTCGAAAAGAAAACATTCAAATCAGTTTATTCATACAAGAGCTACGGTACTACTGAAAATACACAAACAGACGGCCGTTGAAACTTAGAAAATACCCTTCTTTGTATCGCGGTAATAAATAGAATATATACATATAATGTATTGTATTTTACGATTATTGATTTTCAATGCCAATGTACCTCCTTATATAAATTAAAGAAAAACTTACCGTTTATTATAATCATTTGCAGCGTTAAACCAAGCTTCGGTTAATTTGTCACCGCTTAACCTTTCTATGTTATATTTTAAAACTAATTTAAATAAATTTTCTAACGTTTTGGGCTCTTTTTTGTCTTTCCCATCGTCTTGATCATCCTGTATTCATAAAATGATAATATTAAGCAGATAACATAGAAAAATCGTTAATCGTAGTTCCAGTTGAGACATTAAGGCTATACGTGAGGACGTTGGTTTAATTAAATCCCTGGAAGGAACGTCTCTGTGTACCAAAATTGACCCACAACTTCGTGATAGGCTTTATTATAGCTACCAACGTGTAACCTCATTCGAATTCAAATTATCTCTAGTTAGTGGAAATTCGTAAACAAAAACCTACAGACATTCTGAAAACATGAATAAGTTGAAGGAATTTCATTTTAGCATGATAAAAACGCATAGCTATATAATAACGCTGGGTCAATGTCGCTGCAATTCAGATTATTATACGTTCTAAAAAGTATGGTCTGAATAGTACCGGAAAAAAAACAAAAAGAAATTAAATTTCTCCAAATCCAATTGACCTTTATAATAAAATATTAACTTTAATTAATAAAATGTAAATATTCTATAACAATATGATCCTACCTGACCAATAACGTCCACTTTTTCATGAACCAACACGAGATCGATCAAGAGCCAGTCTGTTAAGGAAAGTCGAGCAATTTTAGTAATACGCTGTGCCTTATCTCCAACTGCGAATAGTCTTTTTAATTTCTTTATAGTGAGCGCTCGCATGCGTGTCCTAAAAATTAACCAAAAAATATCATAATTGCAGTTTCATTGATAAAATCAACAAACATTTCCTATGATTGCCGATTAAAAAATCATGACCTTTTTAGCCTCATGCTTTAGCCCGTATTGAAAAATACTCATCTTCCGTCCAAATTGGAGAATTTGTGTGTTGATTGGCGGTACTAAACGCCGTCTTTTTCCCTTTCAAAATGGAATATAATTTATTGCTAGAGTGGGGATCGAACCCGCTGACGTTGTCAACTGTGCCACGAAAATCTCGATTACATTTACTAAAACTTACATAATAAATTATTTCTTGTACATATAATCTGAACAAGACAACAATTTTAGGCTTTGAATAATAAAAAGAATATTATGTTATTGTATTTACCATAGTAATTTGCAATCACATGACGTTACTTTCTTGAGTTCTTCCCAAAATGTATCTTCTGGTTTCTTCTCTACTAACAGCGATCTAGCAATGACCCTTATCAATCTCCTTTTAAACTTATCTAAGTCTAAACTAGAATTAGATCCAGGCGTTAAATTAGCTTGTTTATCATCAGTTTTTTCTTCAATTACCGTTTCAGTGACTGTTTCTTGATTAGATGTTGACGCTACACTGATCTTACTTTCTGTTGTATTGACATCACTTTCTTTTTCATTGTTGTCAGTGACAGTCTCATCACAATCTAAATCTATCACTTCCATCATTTTAGAAGCTTCATCTGCAAAATATTTTGCAATTAAAGAATAATGACAAACAAATAAAGCTGTCGTGGCCTGTCATGGCGCAGCGGCACAAACGTGTGACTGTAACCGATAAGTAGTGGGTTCGATCCCCACTCGAGGAAATGAAATATTTAATATTTACAATTTAAATATTTAATGTTTTCTTTTCCTCGCTTTTTCCTCCCTTGTACCAGACAAGGCAAAACACGGCGTTGAGTTCCAACACTCAACAAACTATACCTCGAAATTCGGCGGAAAAGTGGGGAACAGAAGTGGAACACTCCGTGTTTTAACACTAGGTTCCCGAGTCCCTGTGTCTACCCTGCCATGTGCGGGATACAGCGTGAAGCTGAAATGAGTTGAGTTCAAATAAAGCTTGCATATAAACTATTAATTGCCGGCACAGGCCAGAACGAGGAGCCAATATGAATATATTGACTGTAAACATCACGTCACGCCATCGTTCGTCACGAACGAAATAAAACAGTATAGAGTAGGGACAATCCCAGCAATGGGTAATACGTGACTGAGCTTTATTATTAGTTTGTCAACAATTAACACTCTTTTGAAACGGAAAGAAAATTAGTAATGAGCGACATTTTTTGGCTGATTGTCAAAGATTTTGGATCCATGAAGTTTTGTTGTAGATTAGTGTTTTAATTACAGAAACATGTGTCACTTTTTATATCATTTGCTGACACTTTGTCATTATAGGGAGTCGACAGAGCACGTCAGCCTAGCTATGAACGGAAAGACCAAAAATCGTATTATTTTATTTCAGATATTCTTCTTAATTCCTTATAATTTGCAGTCTCGTGAAACATTAGGAATGCAATATGTACATGAATACCAGTACAAAAGGTCTAAGACCGGCTATAAGTAGTGGCTTTTGCCACTGCGTTTCGCATTGGGTAATGCCGGGCCCCGGTGCCCTTCCACCTTAAAGGACGGCAACGCTCCTGTAGCTCCTCTAGAGTTACTCGGGGCCGTGGGCGACGGTGATCACTTAACATCAGGTGACCCGTACGCTCGTTTGCCGTCTTTTCCATAAAAAAAAAAAAAATAAACAGACCAAACCCAGGATGCGTCATTATTCGTGGCTGACAAAACACCTACACTATATATTAGCACTTTAGACATTTTATTTTTATTCACAAACGTACATACAAACAAGATCTTTCTAATGTCATTCTCTACCCGATAATCTCACCAGCGTGATTCGGGCAATAACATTATATGGTCATTTAAGTTATGTCAGGCTTAGCATCTTATCTTATTTATTGAAAACGATGTTTTTTTAAAGTAGTTACAATAGCTAATGTTTTGTACGTTATGAAAATATGTTAGTACTATTTGTAGTCATTCATGGCGTTGCATATACCTGTTTTTATTTTCTCTTTACAATTGCAATGAAGCAAAACTTTAATATTACTCAGAGTGACCGACAATGATGAAAGATATTGTATTTGTATTGCAGTTATATAATTAACTTATTACTTCAAAGGTTAAAGGTAGGTTAAAAAAAGTCGTCTTTTCTTCAAACAATACCTAGGTTATTATAATATACAACATATCATTCTAACTTTAAAGCTAACAAAGTCGCCAGTCGCAACTAAGAAATTTGAAGAAGTATGGCGCTCCGTTCTCTCTGCCTATATAAATATACATCACGGCATTGACAGTTTTTTAAGCAATTTCTGGAACAAATCTTTAAGCTCATTTCAAGACAATAATTTAACTTTCTTATTTCCTCAGACAAGGAAAGTCGGTGTCCGTTGTGTTACTTCCTGTCTATACTCTGGCGTCATACAAATAGTAAATAACGTTTGAACATTATCAAACGAATATCGGCTAATATTTTTTTTATAAAAATATGACTTGTACTAGTTTACAAGAAATATTAAATGTTATTATCAATTCAATTAATTTCTGTGAGAAGATTAAACGAAAAACTACATGCGACACAAAAGTATCTAATACTAAGTTTTGTTAATTTATCAATATATTTCAAGTTTAAAGGTTTTTAAGATGTCTCATCACCGTCGAAAGCATTTCAATATTAAAATACAAATTTTTACATTTAATTATGACTTAACTGTAGTAAATACTCGTTTATCGTACAACAACAGACAACCATACAGCCTATTTATTTTGTATTATAGTGACACTTTATCAGTAAAAGGTCTGTGGTAAAAGTACCAAATTTTAACTCTATTTTAATATATAATATTTTAAATAATAATAAACTAAAGTGCCGCGTATGCCCAAGGAAGCGCTGGCTGGTAGTTATGATGCAAGACATGAGAGCCAATGGGCTAACGACGAGGACGTCAAAGATCGTGCAAAGTAGAGTAGGTTTAGGAGGCAGACCCTGGTCGACGCCATGATTAGTGCGAGGAAGATGATGATTTTATTAGTGACCGACCGAAACAGCTTTTTCAGCCGAAACCGAAACCGAACTATCGGCCTCGCTCTTAGTTTCGGCCGAAACCGAAACCGAAACTTACTTAAATATATTAAAAAAATCTTTCGCTTACTGAAATCCAGTGTATTTTAATATTTTTGCCCAAAAATTCTCATATTCTAAATAGAACTATGTGTTTAAATAAACACATAGTTTACAATAACTATGTGTTTAAATAAACACATAGTTTATTTATTTATCTGTTAAATGAAATAAAAATGATAATATAAGCAAATTTGAGCGTTATGAAAATTATAATCAAACTCAAAGTATTCTTTATTCAATTAGGCCGTAACAAGCATTTTACATAGAAATGTCTGTAGTTAGTCCTACAGGAAGCTACCAACCAAGCTTTTCAAAGTATAACTTAAATGTATAAAATAATTAGCTTCCTGAGAGAGTACCAATAGCATTTAATCTCACGCGCTCTCATCATGATAATATTTGTATTGGAGTGAAATTGAATTAGAATTTGCCTAATAATATATTTAAAAAAAAGCCTAAAATCACTAAAACTCTAAAATCTCTAAACTAAAATTTTATTATAAATACGTGTACCATGCCACATAAAAAAAAATGAAGATGAAAACTAAGGATGATCAGCTTGAAAAATTTTTTTGAAGATGAAAACTAGAGATGATCAGCTTGTTTTTACTTCTTGTATTAATATCATGTCTGTCACTGTTCGTTTATTAATTGGGAATACTTTTTCAACGAGTAATATATTACTATGAATGTACTGTGTAACTGTATACCCGTTTCTTTAAAAAAACTCGCACAGGGATTCCCGAGCTCCCATGATGTAAATGGTCCGAACTGCTCTTTTTTGACTTACGAATGTAGATTCTATATCTGCAAGTATTGCCCCAAAGTAATATTCGATAGGATAATAGGCTATGAACATAGCTAAAGTAGACGTGCAGTAACTTTTAACATCCGTAAGATACCTTACTTTTCTAACAGCGTTACCAGAGGTGGGTGGTGGGGTCCAATTGAAATTTCGAATCTAGTGTTTTTCCCAAGAACACCGCGATATCAGAAAATTATCATCATGAACATATCATATGTCAATAAAATTGTACAGGATTTATGAAATTCCGGATATGTTTTATTTATATTATAGTTTATTGCAAATTAAAAACCGATTTCAAAGATGAAAGAGGCGAAGTAGTTATGTAGTGGTGCTCGGGCGTGGTGGATGACAACGACTATAGATAAATATTTGAGTTTCGGCGCGGCCGAAAGTTTCGGCTATTTTCTGACCGAAACCGAAACTATGACCGAAACTCGAATTTTCGGCCGAAACTGGCCGAAACCGAACTTTCGTTCGGTAACTAGATTTTATATATTAATTTATAAAATATTAGGATACTTTTCCCCCTGTATTTCTAATTTCATGCCAAGTAGGGTAGGCGGAGAGAACTCGGGGGCCTAGTGTTAAAACACTCCGTTTCGACATTAAGACGATTTTGTTCCCCACTTGTCACTTGGATTTGAGACATTGATTGTATGTAGCGGAATTAAAAGGAGTTTATTTTTGTTTTTTGCCTAATTACCACAGCGAAGAATTAAAAAATAATAATAATAATTTCCCCACGACCGACCCCACAACATATTACGTTTACAGTTGTATGCGTTTGCCTTGGCGTCACGACAGGCTTCCTCCATTATATTAGAAATAAAAAAAAAGGGGACGAGCATCTTCACGGGAAAAATTGACATTGAAATCCTCACTTAAAATTATCAGTAATTTGTCTCTACCAAGATATTCTCTTGCAGCTGTTGTATATGGCCATACTCATCTTTTCAAGAAATGAAAGATGTCGTTCTTTTTTTGATTTCGTGTAAAGTAAATAACCATCAAAACAATTTTGTGGCCATCTTTCATTATGCATTCAACTGCACAAAACTCACCAACTAATGTCACTGTTGAAGTTGCCAATTCCTCCTGTCTTACAGTCATATCAATGTTTGGAGTAATGATATTGATAATATCGTGCATATTCTGATAAATGGAAACTCCTCCAGGGGCATCTGCTAATTGCTGAATAGTTCCTTGGGCTTGAAGCAGTCGGTTCTGCTTCATGTCTGTTATTGAAGTATATTGTGATGTATTGTGATTATACGGCACAGGAGAATTAGCCATATGCACATCAGCTTTTACAACCACAGAGTTGCGAAAGTCATGTGTTGAAGTGGATAAAAATGAATTGTGTAAATGATCACTATCATGATCAGCAATACCAATACTGGACAACGTTGAGATTTCTGGTCGATCTGTATTAGGACTGGTGGTAGCTAACCGAAATGATGGTTCAAAAGTCCTTATTCGTGAATCTGAGGGCGACGGAGTAGATAAAATCTCAGTGACGGATGATTCGTTTACTTGTGAAAGCATAAGTTTTCGCAGTCTATAAGCACGAGTACGCTCTGCTGCTGTTTTTTTTGGTTTTTTTACTGACAAGCCTTGACGAATTTTTTCCGCTTCCTTGGCTGCCTTTTTTCGATTGTAATAATTTTTACAATGCTCCGCATTTGTTTTACCCATCTTAAAAACTGGAATAGAAATTGAAAAGTACTATTAATAGTTATGAAATCTGAACTTAGATTTTTGAATAATATATATATATATATATATATATATATATATATATATATATATATATATATATATATATATATATATATATATATATATATATATATATATATATATATATATATATATATATATATATATATATATATATATATGTATATATATATATATATATATAGAATTCTAGCATACATTTTATTCAAAAATCTAATTTCAATTTACTTTTTTCATTAATATACTTCGTAAATGTTAGTGACAATCTTGTGTTTATATACTTTAAGTGCTCCAATATAAATGAAGTTGTCTATCTGTATATTATGTTATTGATATAAATCAAAATATTATTTAATAATTTTATACTAAATCATATAATTGCTGCTACATACATGTTATTAAATTATTAAATATTTTTTATTGTTTACTCAATTCATTGAATTAAGGGATATATATATATATATATATATATATATATATATATATATATATATATATATATATATATATATATATATATTAAACAATTCTTTACCATACATTTTATTCATCAATCTAAGATATTTTTAGTTTAGATTTGATAACTATTAATAGTACTTTGTAATTTCTACTCCAGCTTTCAAAATGGGTGGAAAGAGAACAAATGCGGAGAATTGTAAAAATATTACAATCGAAATAACAGCCAAAAAAGAGAAAAAAGATTGCAATAAATTATGCTTTTACAAGTAAGCAAATAATCCGTCACTGAGATTTTATTTTCACATTCACGAAAAAGGACTTTTGAACCATCATTTCAGTTAGCTACCACCAGTGCTATTACAGATCGACCAGATGTCCCAACGGTGTCCAGTATTGCTAACAAACAACACGTTATAGGTAGTTCAAACGACCCGTTCCAATTTAAAATATGTTCCAGGGGGGTAAAACTTGCATACCAATACGTGTAATCTTTTGAAACTATATTTTCTATTTGATTCCAAAACAATTTAGTAAACATTTTTTTTGTTCTGGTAACTATAATTAAGTGCTAACGAAGTGGCAAGACCAAACATAACCTCAGAAAAGAGAGCATAAATTAAAGAAAATAGTGACTACCAAGATTGTGTTGCTCATGATTGATCGAATCAAATGAATACAATAACGAGGAGCGTGTATATCAGATCTATCAGTATCAACGCAATGACCTGATCTTACACCAGAAACCAATCACGTACTGTGTACACGCCGGTGACAGAATTCAAGCAAATGATTGACATGAGAGCAAAATCCGCTGTCGCGGCTTCTCGCTCTTGCTAAGGGTCTTTGCCTAGTTAGCTTATATGTTTGTTCAAATGAAATTTTTGTATCAATATCATGTAGTATTATATAAAATATTTTTTCAAAATTTTCTTCATAACAATCTTTTTCTATTCTTTTTATGCTAATGTATACTTTTGTAAAATATTTTATACATTTTTACGTCCTTTTAAATTGTGCATATTGAAAATATTAAATATTAATTTTAATTAGGTAAGTATTATGAGCCAGTCCCGCTTTTATTTTAAAATTAGAAAAAAAAAACGAACAAACGAGTGGCGATCAGAAACCATGTTCATTATATAGAGCCATAGCATTGGTAGTATAACGTCAGCATCAGCAAAATGCGAATGTCACAATCTTTTGCGAATACATCATTACAATAAATAAAAATATTGGACTTTTCTGCTCTGTGTAATTTTAGGTTTTTTTTTATGGAAACCGGGGCACCGGGGCCCGGCATTACCTAATGCGAAACGAAGTGGCCAAAGCCACTACTTAACGCCGGTCTTAAATGCCGGGGGTGGTAATAATCCGATCGAGTCTGCCCAAAAAGGGTAATAGGTTGTGTATGTTATATAAAATTATTCGACAATAACATATTAAAATATGATTTCGGTCAAGGGAATTATGCGTAGTAAGGTCTTGGTACTGACAAAATGATTTAAACATATAATCCAGAAAAGAAAGCAAAATAAATGATTTATGTAAACAACCGGAATCAAAATAATAACATAGTAATGAAACCGTAAATAAAATGTGCTATCCAAATAAAAGGATTTATTTTGTTTCCATACGTTACAACATATTGTTCTCCAAATAAACTATATTAAAAAATATATAAAATCTATTACAGATGTACTTGGTTGATATGTTTGTTTCCCTTCAATTTGTATTAACAAAAAATATTACAAAATATTTTACTGGCTTGAAATATCGTTTTAAATAAGTAGTGTAGATCATTCTATCGTATTTTGAAACGAAAATTGACTTTTAAAGATTGTAATGATGATGATTCAAAAGCGGGAGCCTATAATTATTATACAAAACATAAAAAATATAATAATTTATTAAATAAAAAAATATAATAATTTATTAAATAGAAAAATATAATAATTAATTAAATAAAAAAATATAATAAATTATTAAATAAAAAAATATAATAATTTATTAAATAAAAAAAATATAATAATTTCATACAATCCATTATACAAGCAAGAAAATAATTTGTATGTGAGCGCTCTGTATGTATGTGTGTGTGAGTGTGTGTGTGTGTGTGTGTGTGTGTGTGTGTGTGTGATGCCACTGTGAATCAATTTTCCCTCAAAAAAATCGGTTAAGACGGCATTGTTTTACAGTATAAATATTTTACTCTTTGGTACTAACTGAAAACAAGCCAGAAAGTACTCTGTTTGAAGCCGATTCTAGCTTCACGCTTTTGATATTGCCATTACTGTTTATTATAATAAAACTGCCTACCGATTTCTACTAATACAAAAATAAAAGCGAATGAGTCTTTTAATAATCATATACAATTTATTAGTTTTTAACTATAATAACTTTAAATTAAGTAACAAAAAAGATTCATATGATAGTTTTGGGAGAATTTCGTATTACAGTAGAGAATTTTTACCATTATGATAAAACTTTTCTAGAAGAAATTCAAGGATATGTAAATATGAACCCGGCCTACATCGTTGTCACTTTTGATGCGTTTATGTCAGACGTGTTGTAAATAAATAAATAAATAAATATTATGAATATGATAACAGTGAACAGGCGATGATACGCAATGGTAGCTTTTGTTTTGAGACTGCAACCGCTGCAACTTCATACTGTAACTTTTGTGTGACGAATCTTAAAATTTCACCCTCAATACGCACCCAAAGCAGTGTAACTTTAAAAATATTTTAATTTAGTCTTATATATTTTTTTTCTTTTCTTCTTAAAATATTTTAAGAAGAAAAGATAAAAAAATATAAGACTAAATTAAAATTTCAGTAAACTTCAGTAAATTAAAATTTCAGTAAACTTTTCAGTAGGTTAGTTCGTTTTAAATATACACATAATTCAAAAGAAATAGTGAAATATGATGTGTCCCGTCGCTATTTTCTAGGGTATTCATAGATTTTAACTTTATAGAAACATAACACGCGCTTGTCTTATTCATTTTGTTTAAAATTTTCTGAACAAACTTTTTTAATTTACCATCATACAAACATTTTTTTTCAGACAATATATACGCACTTTAAAAAGTTTAATACTAGTGAAACAATAAAATCAATAAAACCTTTAGTTTCGAGCAATCTTGTCAAAATAAATAGTTTAAATAAGTAACTTTTTTAATTTGGAATAGATTAAAGTAAAACGACCTACAAATATTAAACATTTTTTTCTAAAATTTAACGGTGAAAAATATACTATGCCGTTTCCCAGATTAGCACAAACAGACAAACAGACAAAAAGTTATAATTTAATTATAATATATAAATTTATAACGATCCCCGCGCGGCTTCGTCTGCTTATACGAATATTTATATAATATCTTTATCTTTCTAGCGAACTTCCTACAAAAATCGGTTCAGGCGCTCCGAGCAAACAGAAAGTCAGACGGACAAAAAGCTTGAAATTGCATATTCTAGTGTCATGTAAATAGCAATCATCACTTGTAGAAAAAACGGTATTTTTTTATATATTGATATAGAATTGAAAAGGATGTCTCTATTATTTCGAGTGTTCCGTTTTAAATACAAAACAAACTGAAAATATAAAACCTAGCTACCTACCTTACCTAAGAAAAACATTTGATTAGCAATAAAATAAAATGGAATAGAAGAAGATTAAAATTGGCAATTCAAATTTAATATAAATATTATTCACTAGTATTAATTAATTCTGCCTACCCTGCCTCGTGCGGGATATAGCGTGAAGTAAAAAAACACTTACGAGTGCAAAATACTAATTTTAATTAACCAGCTGATAAAAAAAAAAAAAATAATTTCAATATTTTATATATTGTAAGAAGTGATCGGTTATATTTCTATATAAGCTATGTAATATAAAAATTTAAGCATTTTAATCACATACATATAAATAGCATAAATTGTAAATTATCAATTTACAGTTAAATAATATGAAAAAAAAATATTTATTTAAATTAATCATTTAAAACCTCTTAAAATTCCGAACGCAGTCGGTTAACGTTCAGAAACAAATTGCTAGTGGCAATCGTCGGAAACTTCCGTCCATGTTGTAAATTTTTATTTTATTTAATAATTTCTAATTTTAATATTACAGATAAATTTACCTTTAAAATTAAAAAATATATATAAAATAGTAAATAATACAATAACATTTACTCATTCCAACATCACCACGTCTGCACACATCGAACGCTCGATTAACAGTGACATGATTAGGAAATGCGAGTACCACTTCACATAATAAAATTGATTACCTATATTCCTTTACAGTTGAAACGGGCGTATATTTTTAATTCACTTTGTACTTTATAACACTATATTAAACATGTAATTGTCACAAAAAATGTTAATCTTCACAAAAAAACTCGCGGAGTCGTGTACACTGTGACGTGATAAAACAAAATGGCGAAAAGGCGCTCTTTGGCGGCCAACGGGGCGCAACACGAAGGAAAAGAGTGAGTGAGGTGGGAGACAACTTTTGTCTCGCTCCCTCTCGTTGTGTGTATACGGAGTTACCAGGTGGTTGTCTCATCGATTTACATGTTATTTTGAACTTGACTGCATGCAGCGTAGACGGCGATTTTGTTGTTGCAATAACTTTAATGATAATTACATTTCATCTATATTTATTTAAAGTTTAGAAATCAAAGACATTTTATTAATTATAAATAAACATTTTATTTTTGTCAATTATTCATTTAATATATAATATAAATCAGAACGATTTATCAAAACAACCTTGACATATAGATATTTTCAAGTTGTAGATACAATGATACAATATTACTATTGGTTTTCACTGTGTATAGAAGATATTTGAGTTTTATTTTTAAATAAAAAAATTGTTTAACAATTTAAATAGATCCACGCTGTATTTCGCACATGGCAGAGTAGACAAAGATAATTTGAGAACCTCAAATCTTAAGAAACCGTTCTCATTAAGGCACTTCCGTTTTTCTCTCTGTTGCGTGTTCCTTGGCGGAACTTAACACCTTAAACTTAAGAAGTCTCATATTTAACAATTTCTATTTAAGTATTAATATATTTTAGCATATTTTTATATTATGAGATTAATAATAATTGATTCATTTTCGATTTTTTTTAATACTGAAGCTGAAGCTTTGCAAAGGACCAGCCATCTTTAGAACGTGAGAAAGTTTTATCAATACCTAAAAAAATGTTAGAAAACCTTTTGAAACAATTAAACAAATTTAATATATGCTACTAATGGCAATCGATATTTAAGTGAGAAACGTTTTTATAGTAGGGGTCGGCACATTGTTGAATTTCCCGACGAAACGTTGAACTTGCGTAACTATTTTAGCTAAAACTTTCTATTATTTCTATATTAAATGTTCTTTTCAAACATATTATTGTAATAAAATAGGCATAGATGTATTAAAAAATATCATTATTTTATTTTACGCTGAAACTTTATCAAAAGTGGGTTTGATCTCCATGAGAAAATGAAATATTTTATATTATAAAATTAAATTTTAAATCTTTTTATGTCTTCGCTCATGTAATAAGGCAAAGCACGGCGTTGAGTTCCGCCACGCTATGCCTCAAATTCTGTGGAAAAGACGGAACGAAGTGTAAAGCTAGTAAAAGACTTAACTACCAAGTTCCTCTGCCGACCCTGGCAAGCGCGAGATACAGCGTGTAGGTGAAAAAAAATCAATGATAAATAGATGTTAACCACTTGCCGTATAATTTATTTGATAAGCTTTCGTTATTCTTTCTTACTCTTAACTTCACGCTGTATGCCGCACGAGGCAGTGTAGGCAGAGGGAACCCGGGAACCTAGTGTTAAGACTGTCCGTTCCACTTCCGTTCCCCACTTTCCGGCGATTTTTATGCATTGCGAAATGACTAAAATTCGGCGGAATGCGAATTGCTGAAAAATGATTTATTAAAAGTTGTGAAAATAAAAAACATATACCGAAGTGAATATACAACGTTTTATTTTCTAATTATAGTCAAATGATTAGGGCAATGTACAAAATACACACAACAATATTTTGTATTTGTGCTATATAGTACATCGTATTTTAATTATTGATAATTCGAAAACAATTTATAAACTTTTTGTATTCAGATTGAACATTTAAAACTGTTACATAATTTTGTTAAATAATATTTACCAAAATTTTATTATTTAACAAAATTATGTATATCAATTAACAACTTAATAATCTTATTCTTATATATAACTTAAAATTAATGTCTGTATTTATATTAAAAAAAAACTATACTCTGAACAGGAATATCTTTTCTAAAATTTTGAAAAATCACATCTTTAGCAGTTAGGTCAATTTGTTCACACGGTGATGATAGTAATTTGCTGCTACTATAGTCTTTTCTCACTAGTTGAGTGGAATTTCGTGAATTACTAGATGTAGCAATGGGCGAATTATTTAACAAAGTTCTATCTTTTGCCACATTACAGTCAGTTTGACTTGCTTTAGCTGAATGTTGTTTATTAATATAAGTTACTAATTCATTGTCAACTACATCTACATTGCTACTGTTAGACGATTCCATTTTCTTTATAACAAGGTTAAGATCTGTTCCAGATGCCACAACATCTTTAATTTCAGCTTCTACTTTCTTCAATATTTGTATAACTATATCAATCTCTTTTACTGTATATGGTAAAACTATATTTGGTATTGCTAAAACTTTCAAATGGTATTTTATGAAGGGAGTTTTACAGATAATACTTTCAGCTAGCAATAATGTTATATCATCAATTGTAACGCATAGTTGAGGCACTTGCAAGCATGTTATAGTTAAACATATTTTTTTATTTAAGTCTATGCTTGAAGATTCTGCCACAGTTTCAGATGTCACTGGTGTTACTTTATTATTATTACTTTCTTTTAAATTTCTTTCATCTGATACGATAAAGTCTAAGTTAGTATTCTCGCCTTCAATTGGTCTATAAATAATATTATCATCACATTCTTTTGTTGAAGTTCCTTTAAAGTTTACTGAATATTTTGATACCATTTTGTTCTCTTGCTGAAGACCTAAAGATATTTGGTTATGAATCCAATTTTGTCAGTAGCAATAAGGCACTTGAATTATTTACTTACAACTGCAGATCTTCTGTGGTAATTTTAAATGTTGACCTTTTAATAACACAAAATGAAAATTTTCTTTTAAAAATCTTTTAAGATAATCAATTCTGTGTGATGATATCATATTGTTTATTCTTATGAAATATGTAACATTGTTTGTCCACTACCTTAAAATAGTAAATGTATTAATACAATAAAGAATTTTTATATAATGTTCCAATTTATTAACTAAATAATTATTAGATCTGGCTGAGGCACTAGGTTTCCTCTGCCTACCATTCCAGATGGGTGTTGGTGTTACAAAGTATAGCTCACAAAAAACCTGTAGAGACTTATACATATATAATACCTAAGCTTTATGTGTGATACAATAGATGGTATACAATTTCTAAATATTTTTCATAGTGTCATTACTATGACAACAGATCTATTTATCACTTATACTATCAAACTAAAGCAAATTACTTGTTAGTTGCTAAAATAGTACTTGAATATTATGTGAATTTCAATAAAAATATATCATCATAGTGAATAAAACATATGGCCTCTTGAAAATATAACAAAGCACACAAATATATAAATAGAGATGGATAAATGATTAACATCCTAATTACTAATCGTGATCTGTAGATCATTGAATTACTTTCAAGCGAAATAAGAAAAATGGTATGAAGAGAAAAGAATATCCATAATAAATTTTAATAACACACTGTTATTGGTAAAAAATTAAAATAGTGTAATTAGTATTGAAAGTAAGTGTAGTATTATATTACTATATTTTTTTTACTGTATATTAATATAACGTATAATATTTTATGGACTATACTTATGTTTAATCTCTGAATTCTATATTTTTAATAACAATTAATATACAAATATTCGTATATCTTTATTTTACTGATAATTTATGAGGATTTTGTTCCAATCTGATAAAATTGACACCTCTGATAACAATTTTAACCTACTACCAAGTTTTTTTAGAAAAAGAAACTTTATTTTGATGTTTACTTACATTATAAAAGTTTTGTATGATCTTTTACACACATATCATTTAGTTTCATATTTCAGAAATTATAAGCAATTTATTGGCATTCTCAAATTTTATGGCTTTCAATAAAATTAAAATATATTCAGTTCAGTGCCATAACATACCTAATTAGCTAATTACCTAATAAATACAGATATTTAGAATATTAAAATACTGTTACTTTAATTTTAAATGTCAAATTCAAATTAGTAAATAAAACGAAAATTAGCTTTGAAAACAGATAACATTTATAAGACAGGATAAAAATTGAAGCACTTAAAAATTTATATATACAATTTTGTGTCATATATGTGTTATATATATTGTATGATTTTAGGGAATTAGAGCAAAATACCTGTTATTTCTACAGGAATTTATCATGATTTTAGGTATGCTATTGAGATATTTCCGAGGCTGATTTCTACTTGAATATCTAAAATACTTAAAAATTAAGTCAGTAAATATTATATCGTTAATAATCCTGAATGTGAAGTAGAGGAATATATTTCATCATAATATTTTGGTGAAATGGGCGATGCATGTGGCAAACTTTGTTCAGCATCAGGCGTACAGGCCGTTGGTTCGGTCCTTGACAGAGTTATTTCACAACCGAGTAGCGAGGATCATACTGTACTTTATAAGTTAGCTGACTACAAAAAAGGTAAAAAATAACAATATTTTTTTACATACAATTTAAGTAATTAACATTGGCTAACAATTTTCATTGGCTAACATTATTAATATAATATTTTAGGAGGTTTGCTGCTGG
The DNA here is from genome assembly GCA_019049475.1 of Eueides isabella. Lineage (NCBI taxonomy): Eukaryota > Metazoa > Arthropoda > Insecta > Lepidoptera > Nymphalidae > Eueides > Eueides isabella. The sequence goes on from CM032407.1 coordinate 6,629,026, forward strand.
AAACATATACAAAAGGTGGTATGGCATCAGCGGAACGATTAATACGGGAAGAGTTTTCAGCTTACATGTATGCAGGAGGTCGAGGTCGAGTAATTAATAGAGCTGAATACTTGCGATGGAAATTTAGAGACCAAGAACAGGTAGTATAAATCGTAAATATTTATAGTTCTATTCAGAGAAGAAGAGAAATAGATTATAAAAGAATCTATATTATATGTTGTATAAATTAACTTTTAGGTAGTCCTTCCAATAGAAGCATCTCTATCGCCGCATGATCCTTTGGCAAAATGGGAAGACCATACTGCTTGCTGGCAAATGACTTATCGTGGAGCACTCGGGGAGTCCCTGTTACACGTCCTTATCATTTGCGATACAAAGGTAAATTGATACCAATAAACGTACGTATGGATGTACTAGTCTATCGTAATCTATATAAAAGATTTGGGTTTTGTATTTAGTAAGTATTTCTATTTATTTTAGATACACACTCGTCTAGCAAGAACTCTTGTAAAGTGCTTTCCAAAACTTTCACTAGATGTTGTCGAAGGTGAAGAATATTTAGGTATGTCAATTATATACTTATTAATACCTTAATAGGAGAAACTCATTATACAAATATATTTTTATTATTATTTTCCAATTACAGGCGCCAGTTCTTTGCATTTAGCTATTGCATACAGTAACAATGAATTGGTCCAAGATTTAGTCGAGGCTGGAGCTGATGTCAGTCAAAAAGCCATTGGTATAATTTATTTTTACCTATAAAAAATATAATATTTTCTAGAAATAATATAATACATAAAGAAAAGAACTACTATTTTAGTAAAAATAAGGTTAAAAAATCTCCGGTCTCATTTTAGTAAAGTGATTGTAGGTCTTAAACAGCTAATCCAAATTGCATAAAACATAGCTATGAATAAGAGTTTCGATTTTAAAACAACCGCACTTGAAATAGTTCATCAATTCAACATCTACGGTGCGACAGAAACCCAGACAATTCAAACGTATAATACTTGCTAGAAGGTCATGTATGGTACTCGTATCCTAGTTATTTTCTTTAAATATATAATTTATAAGCATGTTTTTTAGGGAGCTTTTTTCTTCCACGAGACCAACAGCGAGTGCCACCAGCTCGTCAGACAAATTATGAAGGGCTTGCCTATTTGGGAGAATATCCGTTAGCTTGGGCGGCCTGTTGTGCTAACGAGGCTGTTTACAATCTCCTTCTCGATTCTGGAGCAGATCCTGATGCTCAAGATTCTTTTGGAAATATGATTCTTCACATGGTCGTTGTCTGCGATAAATTAGTAAGTTCCTGAACAAAGTCTTTCTCCGTATAAGCCGTTGAAGATTAAATAGACTCAATATATTTGGTATTAAATACCAATTTTAAAATTCTCTACATTATTATTAAAACATTTTTTTAATTGTACGTACATTTACTACTATTATTTGTATAAAAATATGGTATGTTTTTATTTTTAGGATATGTTTGGGTATGCTCTCCGTCATCCTAAGTTACCAGCAAGCAATGGCAGGCAGAACAAAGCTGGTTTCACGCCTCTAACGTTAGCATGCCAGCTAGGTAGGGCATCTGTTTTTAGAGAAATGTTGGAACTGTCGTCCAGAGAATTCTGGAGATATTCCAATATTACTTGCTCTGCTTATCCTTTGAATGCTTTGGATACGTTGCTACCGGACGGACGAACTAGTAAGTTATAAATTGTACACGCTCCTCTAGATCCGCTCCTAGCTCCGCAGATTTGATTTTAGGATTTTTCTTAATTATTTTTTTCCTGATGCCTAATGCGTTAAATATTAGAATACCTTATATTCGCCGTACTGAGAATAATGTTGTTTTTTATTATTTGTTGTACCTACGTTGATAAAACTTGGTCAAGCATTATATTTTACTAATATATAAACTATTCACCAGATTGGAATTCTGCTCTCTTTATTATTCTGAATGGAACAAAACAAGAACATTTAAACATGTTAGATGGGGGGATCATACAAAGACTATTGGAAGAAAAATGGAAAACATTTGCGAGGGTATACTCTACTTTACATAACATATTGCAAAATTATTTATAAAGAACATTTCGATACAATGTTGGAATTCGTATTTTTCAGACTAAATTCCTAAAACGTCTTCTGATACTCATGCTCCATCTTCTACTACTCTCTATATCTGTATACCTACGACATAGCAGCTTAGAGGCAGACGCTCATCCTAATTGGGGCCTTGAAGTAGACGACGCAAGGAGTGGTATACGGTTATCTACGGAATTGGGTACCATAATAAGTACACTGTGCTATATTATTCTACAGCAGGGAGATGAACTTAAAAATCAAGGAGTCATTGCTTATATTAAGCAATTGGTAAGCTAGATGAGTTTTCTGCTTTACCGTCTTAAATAGCGTAGGTGTCATACTGCGATAGCCTCGTGATAAGTCACACTTTCTTATTACTTTATTAAATTTAGACAAAAAATTAGGTTGAGGGAGCTACATAGAAGAGAAAAAAGATAGAGAACCTTGTGCTTAGAAACTTTGTTCCCATTAAGACTTTGTTCCCATTCCCATTTTCCGCTAATTTTTGACGAAATGCGTATAAGTAGTGGAACTCAACGCCGCGCTTTGCCTTTTCACCAGAGGAGAACAAATGAATATAATGAGGTAGTCGCAGTGCAGGGGCACAAGCGAGTGACTGTAAACGCGATAAGCTGTGGGTTCAGTCCTCACTCGAAGGAATTAAAAATATTCTGATTTAAAATTTAATCTCATTTAAATTTTAACTTCTTTGATCTGGTAACAAGGTAAAGAGCTGTTAAGTTCCGCCACTCTCGCCACGAAACGGACTGGAGTGTCTTCAGACTAGATTCCCAAGTTCCCTCTACCTACCCTACCATGTACGGGACACGGGACGAAATATAAAGAAAATCGAGTGGGGATAGCCATCACACGACCCACATACTTTAAGACAAAGATTTAAAATCTAAAATTCCATAAGTTTTTGACGAAACAATGTAAATCTTTGTATGATATTTAAATTAATTGCTTCAAGCCAATATACATATATACGTTTAGGTTTTTTTTCTAGATCCATGAACCTGCTAAATTTATATTCCTGGCTTCCAACATCTTGCTCCTCGCGTGCATTCCTGCGCGGCTAACTTTACAAGCGTCGCTTGAAGAAGGGATTCTAATATTTCTCCTGCCAGGATCTTGGTTTTTGCTCATGTTCTTTGCTGGGTGAGCACATTGAATTTTCTTTATTGTACAATTATTTTATTGATGTGTCTTCTTTATAATTGAGGTTTCTTCTTTTTAATATTCTTAATAAAAATATTTTTTCTTTTAAGGGCTGTCAAATTAACTGGTCCTTTTGTAACGATGATATACAGCATGATTACTGGTGATATGTTTACTTTTGGTATTATATACTGCATCGTGCTCTTTGGATTCTCACAGTCGTTTTACTTTTTGTATAAAGGTGCATTAATCAATAATTAATTATAATATTTTTAGATGTTTTTTTACATATAAATTATATTTTTCTGTTAATTTTCACAGGGTTTCCAAATGTTCAATCAACTTTATACTCTAGTTATCACAGCACGTGGATGGCTCTTTTTCAAATTACTTTGGGGGATTATAGTGTAAGTATTAAACTTTGCTACCATTATTATCATTTGAGGCCTGTCATGATGCATTGGCATAAAATTGTGACTATAAATGACAGGTTGTGGGGTCGTTCCTTATACGAGAAAATAAAATATTTAATACTTTGAAATGAAATATTTAATATTTTTATTTCTTTACACTGGTGACAATTCAAAGCGCGGCGTTGAGTTCCGCCACTCAAAACGCAATTCGGTAGTGGGGAATGGAAGGGAGTGTTGTAAAGCTAGGTTCCTATTTTCCTTATAGGTACCTACGCTGCCATGGGTGGGTCACAAAATCAAGCTGAAAACAATATTCTTCATTTGAGCTAAATGACTTTACGTTAAAAAACTGCAATGCAAAAATCCAAAGTTATATTATATATACATATACAGCATATTTAACTTACATCTAACTCATAGCTAGCTTTCATATTTTTGTACATATGCTTTCGGAGATTTCTTTTAATATTTAAATTTAAAAATTGATTACAGTACTCAGATTTAGGGCAAACAACGTATCCGAATCTTGCGAAGACGGTGTTCGCTCTGTTCATGGTGTTCGTCCCCATATTACTGTTGAACATGTTGATTGCTATGATGGGGAACACATACGCGCATGTTATCGAACAATCTGAAAAGGAGTGGGTGAAACAGGTAACAATAATTTAAGTAGATTTTTTTCATATTGCGGAGGTTTTAACAATATATACATATCTATATATGTGCTTGTCTACGTTAAAACTGAATGAAATTTAATGATGGAATCAGTTTTACATAAGCTTGATTATTTTCTACGTACATCAAAAATAATTAGGTATATTCCTAGCGATTAAATAGTAATATTACTAATAACAAGAGCAACAATAATTAAAATTATATCTCTAACTAATAAGCATTGTTAAGAGTATCTACTTATGGGCTTTACGTTTATGATGCTCTGATATTATTATAAAAATGAAACTTTCAGTGGGCCAAAATCGTAGTGTCATTAGAAAGATCAGTGTCACAGGAAGACGCCCATAGATACCTTCAAGAATATTCTATAGGCCTTGGCCCCTCTGATGACCCTCGCTACGAGCAACGTGGCGTAATGGTTATCAAGAGCAAAGCTAAGACCAGGGCGAAGCAGAGGAAGGGCGCACTCGCTAATTGGAAGGTTAGTGTGAAGAGATTTTAGAACTTTACATCCTTACTTATAAATTATTAATAGGTATTATAAATATTAATAATAATCTATACTTATAATAAACCTGTAACTAATCGCTGTCTGTACATGGAAGATATATTAAGAATATTCTTATAGGGTTCTATATTAATATAATAGGATCCAAAAATGATTTTTATTTATTTTTTTGTCTGCTTTTCTGTGCGTCTTTACGCACGCGCTGTGACATTGATGGATAAAGATATAGAAAGAATACTTTATATCTATTTGGTTTCAATAACGGAAATAAAATAATATCTAAATATCCTTTAGTTTAGTATAATTTTCATTTGCGACAAAACTTACAAGTGTTTACAACAGACAATCTGCTGCGATCCACCGTAAGCCAGAGTCAAGCCATATACGCAAAAATAAATTAATAAGCTAGAAATATTGCATTATTTAATAAACAATAACTAAATCAAATTATTTGTAGCGTGTAGGTAAAGTGACAATTACAGAATTGCGTAAACGTGGTATAAGTGGTGAAGAGCTGCGACGCCTCATGTGGGGACGCGTGTCCATTTCTACGCCCACTAAAGCACCCTTGCCGTAAGTGAATAATTTACTTCATGAATATGTTACGCCCTTATATTTTAATTTTTAAGCAAATGGAGACAATAAAATATATTTTGACAGATTTTTCTACCTAATAGGTAGAAAATGAAATAAAATAATTTCGTACTGTTGTAATGGAGATAGTTTTTGCTTCATATAAGCAAAAACTATCTCCATATGTTAAATAGTTTTATATATTTAAAAATAATTTTATTAAAACATTTTTTTTAGCTTCTTTCCGCCGAATTTGCATGTTGAGTGGCGGAACTCAAAGCCGCTCTTTGCCATATGACCAGAGCGAAGAAATAAAACATTAAATGTTTAATTTCCTCGAGTGGTATCGACCCCAGAACCTTTCGGTTACAGTCACACGCTTGTGCCGCTGCGCCACGACAGGGCTCAAATCAATTTAATTTATAATATGAAATTAATACATTCTTTTTATTTTTCATTTTAAAACTTATAAATATTTAATTAGTTTTCTTATATATTTCTTAATTTATCTAACAGCTGTCTCCCTCCTCCTGAGCTAGTGGCCACAGAAGGTCCAAACGCGGGAGTTGGACCAGCGCTATCATCTGCTCTTAATGTTATGGCCTTCACACACGACCTTGATCTCACGAAAAGTAAGTCAATTGTTAATTATGTATGTAATGGAACAAATATTTTATTATTCTGTAAAATGGTCTTTTGTAAAATTATCTTAGACATAACACAAGGAAAATTAAGCGGTTATTAAAAAGAGGTTATGAGAATAATAATAGACATTTATTTAAAACGACGATTTTAGTTACAGTCATTCTTTACTTTAACCATTAAAAAATATATAGATATTCTAAAATGTGATAAAAAATGAAAAAACAATGAAATAAATACAACATTATAAGGAAACATTGATAAAAAAGGCATTTAAAAAAAATGCTTCCACTGAATTAACGTTATTTTTTAAAGTACAAAGGATGTAATTGAAATTTACAATTTTTTTAATAAAAAAATCATGTGATATAGGGAATAGAATGCAACAAGTCGGACGATCAAGCCAATTGTTACGCGCCGCACCAACCAGCCAGTTTAAAAAAAACCATACCTAGAATTCTGTTGTGGCGCGGTGGCATAAGCGTGTGACTGCACACTACAGATTGTGGGTGGAATCCCCTCTCGAGAAAATGGAATATTTAATATTTTCAAATTAAATATATAATGTTTTCATTTCCTCGCTCTGGTAACAAGGTAAAGATTTGCACTACTCAACACGCAATGCCTCAAATACGGCGGAGAGTGTGGAACGGAATTGAAACGGAGTGTCTTAACACTAGTTTCACAAGTTCCCTTTGCCTACCCCGCCATGTGCGAGGTACGTGAAGCGAAGTCAAATAGAATATAATTCATTTATTTAATTTATTTTTTTTATTTTTAGCAACAGAAACTCAGAAGCAGCCAACACCAGATTTACTTGTGAACGGGCAAACACCGAAAGGCACAGTGACACAGAATCAACCAATAAACCAAGCTTCACCAAATCTCCTTACGACTACGCCTTTAACTAAAACAGACTTAGAAGTTAGATTACCACAAAACGTTCCACAACCGACACAAGTAATAATTGCTGGAGAAAATACTCTTGTTCCACCAACGCAGAATATCGATGTTCTAGGCATTAATTTGTCGTCACAAGATCTTCAGAGACCACAAACCGTTAAACCGTTAGGTAATGATTTGGATTATTTTGTTATATGAGAGAAAGATTAGAAATACGTATTTAAATAAATGTTATTCGTACATATTAGTACATTTTTATTGTATTTTTTACATTCTTCGCGTATAGCAGTGTAAGTAAGAAATAACTAGTAATAAAATTTCAGATCTTCACTTTACGACCGAATTCGTGATATGTGTATTGAGTAGCGGAGCTCAACGTTACGATTTATTGTCCATACTCAGCTTCACGCTGTATCCCGCACGTGGCAGGGTCGGCAGAGTTAACTTGGGAACCTAGTGTTAAGACACTCGGTTCCACTTGCGTTTCCCACTTTCCACCGAATTTGAGGCATTGCGTGTTGAGTGGCGGAACTCGACGCCGCGTTTTGCCTTGTACCAGAGCGAAGAAATTAAAATATTAAATATTTAGATTGAAACTATTAAATATTTCATTTCCTTGAGTTGGGATCGAACCCACAACCTGTCGGGTACAGTCACACGTTTGTGCCACTACGCCACGACAGGCTTAGGTATTATTTAATACTTATACCTAGTTATAATATTTTTATATCAAATAGTTTAATATAATTTATTGTGTTTCTAATTGTGTTGCTGCGTATTTTTAATCCTTAATACCTACATTATATAAACTGTTAACTTTTAGATATCAACGATAAAATATATAGAGATTACCTTCATGAGCTCGTCACTGTTGAACAGACGCTAGGCCCTGATAGTCTCGAAGTAAAAAGATTAGCTGAACAGGCAGCTGATCTTAACGATGTTCCAGAAATTGATATAAACGTATCGGTGAGTTGAATGTTGTTAGTACTTATTCAGGAAGCTAACTATGTTATATCTACTTTCATTGATATTTTGAAAAGAGTAACTGTTAAGTTTCTTGCCGGCTCTTCTCAGCAGACCCGCCTTCCGAGCCGGTGGTAGATTCAAAAGACCTATTTGAATAAAGAATATTTTGATTTTGATAAAATCTACTTTGAACACGAGGGAAATATTTAAAATCTTAATATACGATATGGACTACATAAATATTTAGTGAACATAGAACCTGTGATAATTGAAGGCAATTGAAGTCACCAATTAGTTTAACATTGTAATACATATATTACCTATCAACATATTAAATTACTACACATGACCATAATTTCAGTTTTTTTCCGTCTATTTTGTTAACTTTAATTCAGATTTAATACTTTAACATAAGGATACGAAAACGAAGAAGCTGAACAACGTCTATATTATAACTTTTTTTATCGTCATTACTTTTCTCACATTTTTCTCTAGATGGTAGCAAAGTCAGCTCGATTAGTGGTAGCGGGCGCGGTGTCAGGTTTATTTGGTGTAGCGGCGGACGTACCACCGCCGGACTCGTGGCGGCGAGAGCGGCAAGACCATACTGATAGTGATCCTGTACCAGGTTCGAAATCTGTTTTTCTCATCGCTACCTCAATTTTTTAAAGAAAAAATATTTGAAGGTCTTAATAAATTAGTTGTAGCAGTTAAGCACCAATTATAGGTATGTGCTTTGTATTATCGAAAATATATAAAAAAAATAGTGCTACAAAGTTTAAAGCAATATTTATTTTAATTCTTAAATATTTTTATAATACAGTATTTCTTTTTTCAATTGTATCCCGCACACGGCAGGGCAGGTAGAGGGGACTTGGGAACATAGTGTCGACACACTCTATTGCGTTCCCCAGTTTCCGTTTAATTCGAGGCATCGCGTGTGTAAGTGCGAAACTCATCACCGCGCTAAATAGTAAAAATATTTAATTTCTTTGAGTGGAAATCGAACTCACAACCTGCGTTTACAAGTATCACCTCACGGAAGTAAAGTTCAATTACTAAAGTAAATTTTCAATTACTAATTAATTTATCCAAACTAAGTAGTATTCTTAGTTTGGAGTAGGAACTGTCCATTGAATAATATATTTTCGTGTTTTATAGACACGGTAGTGCTGGGCAGGGCGGCGCGAGCTCGGAGAGCACGTTCTGCATCACGACGTGCGCCTCCACCACCGCCTCATCTTTACGTTCCAGCCAGGCAATTTATATTTACCTATACTTTAATAATCAGTATGACCTCAACACAACCCTGGCACAAGTTGTGGGTTCGATCCCCACTCGAGGAAATGAAATAATTTTCTATTTAAATATTTAATGTTTTGCACGGCGTTGAGCTTCGCCACTCAACACGCAATACCTCAAATTCGACGAAAAGTTAGGGATGGATCGCAGTGTCTTAACACAAAACTCCCTAGTTGATAACTTATTATTACTAAGTAAGTACGTTCCTTACTTTAGCGTACTTGCATCCTTCAAATATATTTTTTGGATTTTCGGTTTCCTATAACCCCAGATAAATATTATTAAGAAGGAAAATACTTCGTTTTCAGACACATTTTGGTTCAAAATTGAAGTATAGTTTACAACAAGTGAAGATCGACGCCACAATTATCCTATTTATACTAAATAGCATTAAAATTTTCATTTTTCTTTAAAACAATTTCTTTATACTAAATAACTGTAAAACCGTATAAAAGTGTAAATAGTGAAACTTAAATAAAAATAACATACTAAACTTAAAATATTTTCTGTCCTAAGTGTGGAATAACACTTTAAAACATAGTAAAAATATTAAAAATAACATATTTTTACAGATCTATGTACTTGGTTGCTTCGGAGAGCAGCGCTGTTGAAAGCGATGTTCCATTGGAGGATAACATTAGTTCTGGAAATAGCTCGTAAGGGAACCTTTTAAAAAAAATAGCTTTCAATACATTTTGGTTGTGTTTTACACCAATTCAATTTCAATAATAGTATTTAATTCAGTTTCAATTTTAATATTATAACTTTCTTGTTATTTTAGTGCAATCGACGGTCGGCGCGACAATAGAATGCGGGCAGCTAGGCCTCTGTGTATCCAACACGCCACAGGGCAAGCACAAGTTGAACACTCCCTTTTCCTCGTTGGTAAGAATATTATTTAAATCGGCGGATATTCCTTATTTCTTAAAATTTAAAGAAAAATGTTCATTTTAACTTCTTAAAGATGTACATTCAAATTAAAATTCGTTATGAACTTGTGATTTGAAATAGGACTACTTACTACTACTTATTTATAAAACATAGAAAAACTTTCCCGAATATGTATTAACACTTAAATTAGTAAAGAAATAATTAGTTCTACGGGCATTTATGTTTTGTCATAAAAGACATATATATAATCGAAGATTTATAATCAAGTAAAAAATGTTTATTATGTGTATGTTTGTTTAACAAGGAATTTTAACGTGTCTGTAACTATTTCAATTATAAAATTGCATCTTCATGAAGAAGGTCCTGGTAGCGGCGGTGAAGTAGAAAGTGCACCGCCCATTCAAAAACCAACAGAAAAGAGAAAACGACCGAAAACTGCTAGACCTCGTCGTAACAGGTTAGATTTTTTAATCTAAAACGTTACAAAGCTATTTAAATTTGTATAAATATATCGATGCATATGTATACATAGTATAATAAGGTTATTTATTTTAGTAATGTGAACTATCACTATTTCCATATTTTATTAAATAATACGTGTTGCGTAGCTACACTACATATGTATATGGCAACATTTTTGGCAATTGTATGATTTGATGATTGACAGACCTTTGTTGTTACATATTATCGGACTTTCCAAATAAAAACATAGGCGATGATAATTATAAATAATCTATTGCCTCCTGCTTACATAATATATCCCAATTTCTAGAGGCTAAACAGTTTTAAAATTTAAATACCATTTGAATTGTTTATTTGGAGGATGCCGGTTCAAATCTTGTTTTATACAATATTTGGTCAAATATATTAAAACCATTACGAATTTACAATAAGTATATATTATTTTATATGAATGCATATTTAATTTGTATATTTTTAATTTTAGAGTTTCACCAGTATTAGAACCCGGCAGCCCTTTAGAGCCGTGGGCTACAGCCCCTCTATCTCGACTGTCGAAATTGATAAGATCTTCCAGCAGCTCCTCAATGTCGGTATCTTCGCGTGACGCCGAAGAAAGTTCATCGCAAAAATATTAATTTAAGTGAAAGATATATTAGAAAAGAAATGAAAATAAAATATTGTTTGGTATGTTATTGTTTTGTATGTTATATAGTTTATGTGGAATATTCACACATTTTTTTTAAATATTTACACACAATTGTTCGCATGTAATCATATAACAATAATATATAAATAAAACTACCTTTTATTTGGCATTTTTTATTTGAGATCCTTGTTTCTTCGACGTAGAAAAACAAATATCATTGTTAAGCACAAATTCAAGAAATAAATGAAATAGATAGCCACAAAAAAAAATTATATGCGAAGTACCTTTTTTCTGAAATAAAGTTTAGTTAAGTGAAAACTTTAACTAAACAAGTGAAATCGTACCAAATAAATAATGCTGTGGTTATTTTTGAAATATAAATTGTTTTAGAATATTAATTATTTTTTCTATGTCTATATTAATTGTATATTTGCAATTTAAGAAAATAATTATCTATGGTATTGAAAAATGGCGCCACCAAATTTATAAACAGTGGCGTAAAAGATTTTAAAATTTCGTTTATGTTCAAATCAAAGTATCAAATAATCTTCAATAAAATGTTGTTATATATTAGATATTGTCAATTTGTTTTCTTTTTTATTATAATTATTTTTATTAGTATTATTCAATAGATCTAATTTTGGTCAAAATAAAATTATGCATATAATAAATAAATAGAAACTAAATCTTTCAATAGTATTCGACATCTCATTACAGTATATTTAATTTTTTTTTTATTGTGACCAAACATTTTGAGGTTCTCTGTCATTCAGAACTTACCAACACCTCGCATCGCCGCAGTCATATACTTATGCATTCTCTCAATTGCGGCAAACGCTTTCCTCGGACTCAAGCTTCTTTAACGACATGCTTTTAATATAATAGCTTCTGTCTGTCACCTTCAACAGATCGACACAGTGAAGACATGTGATGTATCACAAAAATGAAATATAGAATGCAATAAATACACGAAAAATATTCAAGTATCACCATGATAAATAAAAGAAACAACATGCTAAACACAAGTGAGGTACGGTAAAGTGATCATATTAAAATATATATATCAATTCATTGTAGAATTCAGAATTGTATAATGCAGGAACACACCCAAATATTGAATGAAAAATTGTGTCACATATAAATTTAAATCATCATCATCACCACCATCATAAAATTATGTAAAATTCAAGATTATCTACCAACATCATTGAAAAAACACACATTATATGTCACGTAATAAAAAATAAAGAAATAGAAAAATATCATATTATATAGAAAGAAGTGATAAATTGAAAAAAAAAAAGAAACAAAATGAAAGATTCCTTCCAACAAGAGCAAAAAGTACACAACACAAGTAAATAATAATAATAAAAATTATAAAAACAAAATAAAAACCAGGAACTTTTAAGTCAATGTACTATATAAATTATAACACCATTCGATATAGATAATATTGTATCACATATTACGTACACAGTACGTTCGACGAGTTGTGGCCGCTCTTTAGCTGAACTTTATAGGAAGAAAATATTTAAAATTAAGATACAATCTAAGTCAAAACCGGCCAATACTCGCCAACCGCACTGTACACCACACAAGGGACACTTACCTCAGGGGGGTCTGTGGAGAGAAGTTATAGATTATAAATAAAATGAACACATCAATAAACATACACTTTATATCTTAACATTAATACAATTGATCGGGACGCCCCGCGCGTGAAACGTACGCCACCACTCGCCTCGTCGCTCGCTTTACACCTAATTAATTACCGTAGTTATTTATAAAGAAAACAAAATCTTATAAGATATATAGCCTATTATTATTATTATTCAAATTAGTTACTCTAGTGAGCTGTCGAGTCACGACGTGCCTAACCGCAGATACCTAACTTACATCTAGAACATATTTCACTCGGCGACGTCGAATGTGGACTTGCTGGTACTATTTAGGGGATATCTATAAGTTACGTCACTAGTTAAGTGGGGGGGTGGGGGTAGGACATCACTATTGCAAATAATAATGTAACAAATTCCAGATATACAGTTAACAACAAAAAAAAATACAAAATTCGTAGGACGTAATCTATAAAACGGGCCCCAATCTCAGTTCCGCATTCGACGTCCTATTACACAATGAACATATATCAACATGTCCGCCGCCTGTGTGTGTGTGCCAGCGACAAGCCACGTCGCTTCGACATTGCATTTACCTCGAGTCCTCGCAGCGGCGAATCTCGCTTATCGCTTTCGCTTCGCTCTTATAGCTCCCGTCCGATCACTGTTACATCGTTATAGGCTGTGTGGCATTCAAAGTTAAACCTGGACAAACTGGCACAATCGTCAATATTGGCATTATACAAACATATTACGTTACAAAAATAATACAATAGAAACGTATACACAGTGCTATGGAAATACGAATGTACCACACGGCCGTGAACATTATATATCATCAGGAAGCGGTCAAAGTGATAATATAATCTCATACAAAAACGTCGTTCAACTCAGTCGCGGAACCCACAAGAAATAAAATGATATGTGGCCGGTTACAATTATAATAAAAGAAATAGTACTAAATAAAACATATATAGGTGCGTATAGTTATTTATTGTGGGTCGCATTCGCGTGGTGTGCCTTATACAATATAATATTTCTTTAACTATATATATATTTATATCGGAGAGGTATCTTCTGGGTCGTTTGGGCGGTGCGGCCGGCGTCTGCAAGCATAAACAAACAAAAATGGCAAAAATCGTTGACCACAATGGTGGTAAGTGCAGTTAGCGTCGACGGCACCAGCACTGGCCGGCTAAGTACATCTGCAACACTACACACACTACACAAAATGTTTTCCTACCATCAAACTTCATATATTTATATATATAAATAAATTATATTAAATTTGTTTTGTATCAAAATTACAAATATCATGCAAACTGAAAGAGAATTGGACAAATTATATCATGCATTTTATATAACCAAATCCCTGGAAGATAACAATTTAATGAAAATTGTAAAATAACATGTAAAAATATTAGCATTGATGTTATTTTAACAATATAACTAAACGGCACATATAAAACAAATATTGTGAACAAGACGTCTTGTATAATGACATTATAAATTAATAAATACATCTTATATTTAAAAAAAACCTTGTGTAACATGTTAAAAATGTATGCTAACCTAAACAATTTAATTTCAAATGAACACTAAGTAAAATGAATACAGGAATTAAATATTATGGTTAGTATTTATATAAATTCTACAGCAATTATAGAATATGCGTGGAATTTCTAATAAGGGGTGATTAAATAATACAGCATCAGTAAATAATTAAACAGAAAAATGCGCTGTATCAGGATTAAAAGCCGTACCAACCATGAACTTTTCTAATAATATAGTATCTACTTTTAAAGTTTCAACATATATAGAATGATAATTCATAAATATTATAAACACAATGTAATAATAAAATTACACTACATTAAATTACATAATATCTATGCACTACAAATCTAAACCATACTATAAGCTCTACTACAAATCAATAAATGTAATACAAAAATAACACAATAATTAAAATTAATATGTGGCCCAGTATCACGAAATAAGGCATGAAGCGTGACGGGTGGGAAGATTGAAAAAGAAAACACATAAATAATAAAAATAAATGCAACAAGTATTAAAAAAAAAGAACATATGGTTGAAAATTGGCAGACCAAGTTCCACTCAATTTGACTATCGCATGAGGGTATATATAAAGCAAGATAGACGAAAAAAAACAATAAAAACATAGATAATAAAAATAATCAACTAAAGAATAAAAAAATAGGTGGGATGTGGAGTGACGGAGTTTTCTTTACTATCACGCTCAAATATATACATAAAAAAAATAAGAAAAAGCATATTTAAAAAAGAAAAGACACACACACACAGATAAATAATGCAACTCACATTCACTGATGTTGTGTGTGCTCGGGCGCGGGCGGTCCGGGGTACGGGTAGGGGTAGCCGGGGTACACGGGCGGGTACACGCCGTACTGGCCGTACTGCGGGGCCACGCTGTTGCCCGGCGGAGTGGGGTTGGGCGGCGTCGCCTGCGCCGCCGGCTGCGGCACGGTGGCCGGTTGCTGTGGCTGTTGCTGTTGCTGTCATTATTTATGTATGGATGTCTTATGTCGGCACTTGCGTATTAATACGATCGCAAATACTGATTTAGTGGTTAGGTTAACAATTTAAAAAATAAAATAACGAACTCCAAGACTTGTTTTCAGCTTCACGCTGTATCACGCATATGGTATGGTAGTCAGAGGGAACTTGGAAACCTAGTGTTAAGACACTTTGTTCCGTTCCGCACTTTCTGCCAAAATTGAGGCATTTAAGGAATCTTTTAACATGTCGATGTACTCTCATTAAATAGCACTAATTGCGCCTTAATTTTAACTTGATATTAAACTTTATGCACTAAGCCTAAATAATAAGTGTTTAGAACATATTTCTCAGCATCATGGTACGCTGTATCGCGAATAGCAAGGTGGGCAGAGAGGGAGCTTTGGAACCTAATGTTAAGACACTCCAATCCATTCCCAAGTTTCTGGCGAAATTGAGGTGTTGCGTGGCAGGGCTCAACACTACTTTTTGCTTAGTTACCACCAAGTGGGGATCGAACTCACAGCCTGTCGCGCTTACAATCACGCTTGTGCCGCTGCGCCACGACAGGCTTAAAAGGTGGAAGATATTTGAAACAGAATAATCAGTGTATCGGTTAGTATTCACGCTATACCTTGTTACCGTTAAGAAATGAGAATATAAAATATTTCATAGTCTCGAGTTCGACCAAATCGACAACTTGTCGCATTTAAAATCGCACGATTGTGCCGCTGCGCCAACACAACCGTAACTCCTAACTAATTCAAAATTAAAGCTACATATAGAAATATATGACATGTCGGTTTTAATACTTAATAAAGTACATAGTATGACTCACTTTAAGCTTGATCTGGGCCTCGATGGCCTCGGCCTCCTTCATCTTGCCGATGCTGCGGTAGTACTCGGCCCACTGCGCGCTGTAGTCGGCGGCGGGCGCGGGCGACGCCGACTGCGCGACGGGCGCCGCGGGCGTGGGCGTGCTGGGCGCTGCGGCACCTGCTCACAAAATAGAAATATATATAAAATTATAATTTAAATATATATATTTTCTTTAACCTGGTTGTGATGAGAAGTATAAAAATCAGTCAATTAGTTGAATTAGCCAAGGTACAGTGGCATGATATTCTTATACATTCATATTTACAAACAATATTTGTGCATTTTTTGTTGCATGTCAATATATCCTGTGCAACATACACTCTAGATTTTTACGTGCCATAGGTCAATATACAATTTAACTTTTTCCATGTTCACTGTACTGTTGACATATTTATTAGAAATAGATTAAGAACATAAAATAAAAAGAAAAAAATAAATAAAAAACAATAACAACCACTAAAAAGTGTTTAACAACTTAAAAAAAATTATATATATGAGACTAATAAATATATGTTAAGTCAGGAATAAAGTTGAAGTAATAAAATATTACCTTGCTGCTGTTGCTGTTTGGCCTGCTGTTCAACTGCCTCAGCCTCCCTCATGAGGCCTAAAGAGCGGTAATAGTCAATCCACTGTTGAGAGTAGTCTGGTTGGCCTGTTGCTGGATTTATTTGAACTTGCTGCTGTTAATGGAAAGAAAATTGTTAGTACTTTATTCATTTAAATAACTTATTCGCTTGTTGTGGCTTAGTGAGTTAGCATCTGGTTATAAGTGAGGTGGTAATGGGTTTAATTCCAGTAGGAAACCTTATACTCAAATATGTTTTTGCTGCTCTGTGAAAGCAATACATTGGTAAAAAGGTGGGCAGAAAACAAAGTTACAGTTTCCTTACAACTTTATAATACTTTATATTAAATAAAAGTAGTGAAGTTAAAGTTAAAACTCATAAAATTCATTAGTTTTATCAAATTAATATACTTTTTAACAAATAAAAAATATAATAACTTCTTATGTTTTAATTTCTATCTTTATATTACCTGTGGCTGATGTTGTTGTTGATGATGCCAATGAGGATTGTAACCCCAAGCTGGAGGTCCAGGGGCCGGACCACCGCCACCCCTGTAGTAATCAGTCCCGTCATTGCCGTTCCCATTTCCGTTGCCGTTACCATTACCGTTGCCGTTGCCGTTACCGTTCCCATTGCCGTTGCCGTTGTCTGGGATGAAGTTTACCGGCTAGAAAGGAATTATCGGTTTAGAACTATTGTATCTAAGAATGTAGTATTTTCATCTTTGATAAGACTAAAGGCAGCATTAAGTCAATACTAAACAAACAACATCGGGATGGTTCTCACTGCCAACCATGCCATATGAGGGATACCGAATGGTCAAAAGAAAAATACAAAAGGTATCTTCTCACCATGCTGACTTTCTCCATAATGATTCGCTTGCAGTGCTCCACGGCCTCGGGGTGCCCGCGTATGTAGAAGGTACGATTGTTGCGATCGTTGTTTTGCGCGCGACGGTCTAGTTCACAATGGGCGCCGGACTGAGCGTTTATTTGTTTGATCACTTCGCCACCTGTGTACAAAATTTAAAAATTAAACTAATAAACGTTAATAAATTTAACTACTGAAAGATTTAAAATGTTTTTAAAAAACTATTAACCTATGTATATTACGGGAAAGTTATTATAATTTCGAAAATTTATGTATTTTTCTTTTCATGAAATAAATGTTATTTATGTTTTTCTGTTTTTTTCACATTCTCCAGTCCGTACTGGTTCACATAATAATGTCTTTGATTTTCGCGATTGTTATACATTTTAAATGAAACACTTTTAAACGGATTAATCGCGTATATTGAATGGTAAACATTTTTTGGAAACCCGACGTTTCGAACACTTTACAGTAGTCCGTGGTCACGGGTAGACTCCAATGTTATTTTTTTTCTGTTTTTTTCACATTCTCGAATAGTTTACTCTAAATCTGGTGACAATACATCAATTTGTTACATCAATCAGCACAAAAAATCAATCAGCGCCTCGTAGAATCCGCACAAGCGCCTACACCACTAAGCCATACATTCTCATCAAGCCACGTCGAAATTATTGTTCTCTTTTTACAACTTATTTCCAAATCCAAATAAATACATCTTTTTCCCAAATGTAGATGAAAATTATAAACAAGAATGACCTCTCCCAATAATGAGTCCACATTTGACGTTGGACACGGTGAAGGTGACCCGTATCTCCTGGCCCTGCTGGTCGGGCCACTGCTGGAAGTCGCGCTCGCTGCCGTTGCGCTGGCCCGGCGCGCCGCCGCCCGCGCCCGCGCCCCCCGCGCCGCCCGCGCCGCCCGCGTTGCGGCCGCGGCCCGAGCGGATCGCCATCTGATAGGGATCATGTTAAGTAAACACAAATTATACTACGTATACTATTAAAGTTTTCAGTAAATCACAATAACAATTATTAAATATAAGATTTTCACGATTTTTACACACATTTTAAATTATAAAACTCATGAACCAGAGCAACTGTGTATATTTCGTATTGTACATTTTTGGGAACCCGACAGTCCTTTGACACTTGAAGAGTTAAGAGAGTGTTTGAAATTTGTGGTAAATTGTTTTATTTTATAACTACATTTAAGTTACTAAATATAAAAAATACAAACTTAAGTTACTAAATATAAAAAATATTACTGGAGTAATGTTACATTTTAGCTTCACTCATCTACATTAAATACACAAATTAGGCATGTCTAATAATTTATTTTTTTTCTTTCTTCTAAAGGACAATGTTTTGATAATGGTTCAAATCCAGTTATCAACCAAGAAGGCTACTATATTACATCAAATATCAATGTTGTGGAGTTACAATCCACTTCTAGCAGCCCCCATTTAAATCGGAGGGTGAAACCACAGACGAAAGCTAGTCAAATTATACTAAATAACTGAATAAAAACATTATTGATACTTACATTTACGCTAGCAATCAAATCTTCGATCATTTGTCTGGCCTGATCCACTTGATGTGGCTTGCCTTGCAAATAACATCTGTTAGACAAACAAATATAATTATAAATATTTGTCTTTTACAGCATATAATGTAAGCTGAAAAAATCTATTTTATTCAAGCCATTGAAATGAATTATGTCAAATGAATTATTTTATTTTTTTCCTTCCGTTAACAAGACAAAGCATGGCGTTGAGATCCGCGTAAGAGAAACGGAATGCATGATAAAGCGTGAAGTTGCGAAAACATGTACCTTTTATCCCCAGGCCCATCATCCCTCTCCTGGTGGAACTGAACCCTGCAGCCAGTTTCCGCCTGTATTTTCTTTATCATGTCACCGCCACGGCCGATGACGACACCCACGGCTACTTTAGGTACCAGCACCTAATTTATGTTCAAATTTAAAATACATTAGTCAGGAAGAAAATTACTAAGTGGTAAATATTTCAATTAAATTTTAAATTCCTAATGAAGTTATGGCGATTTTATATTGTCTCTTTTATTGCGTAACAAGTGGAAGTATTTTTTTTTAATTTCAATATGCCTTCAGTTGTGTGTGTATATGTATATAGGAGTGTGTGTGTGTGTGTGTGTGAAAACTTTAAAGTAATAAAACGTTTGTGAGTATTTTTAATTTATGCGGCAAATAATTTTCCATATAAACTACAGCTAAATAAACAATACCCCAATATTAAATGAAATATTACTTCATTATTTCATTCAACAAGCAAAGTAAATTTAAGATCTATGTTCATATATATGTTCATGTTTCATAACAAGAAAGCCTAGATCAGCTTCTAGGATATGTTTTGTTATGCACTTAATGCAATTTTTGTATGAATCAATTCAAAGTAACTCTTAACTAACAATCAAATTTCTTAGCTAAAAATCACCGCGACGTATAAATGCTTTAGATAAAAAAGCACTTAAAGTAGTTTATACATTCAGGATCTATATTTGTCAATTTAGGTGTTACCGAAGGATATATCTTCAGACAATTTAGAACACCCCTCTTTTCACGGCAATCGTTAAAAACATATACATCTGCAGAAATAACATCTTAAGAAATAGATAGCCTGATAAAAATTTGTATAGCAATATCCAAAAATCTCAAACACTAGTGTACACACAAACTCAACTCAAAGTCTCAAACACTTACTTAGCTTCACGCTATATCCTTAGCGAAGTAGGCAGAGAGATCGGAGCACCAAACGCTACGGTCTCGGCATACCTCTTTCGCCTCGTCCACTGTCATCAACCTTTTCATACATGCCCTCCGGGGGGTCCTCATGCTTTTTACGTGATATTCCTCCAGTATCGTCGATACTGTGTTTTCGAAAGTCAACCGAGGTCTCCCCCTCCCTTTCTTACCACTCACTTTTCCTGCAAACATCTTTTTTGCCATTCTTTCTTCACTCATTCGCTCAAAACTAGTGTTAATAATTAAAAATACTATGTAGTAGTTATTTTGATGCACATAATTTAAGTATTTCTATTGAAACATGTGAACAAAGTCGTATGTAAACGATCTTACCTCAGTAGAATTAGTAGCCAGTCCATTCCCCTGCTCCTGCGAGTATCCATCATCGTAAGGCCTGGAGCCGCCTTGTTGCATGTCCTTGTCAGCGAGCAGTTCGTACACCAACTGCTTAGCGTGCTCCACTTTGGATTGATCACCGGATATCCGCAGAGGCTTTTCCTAAGCATTTTTATTAGTTACTTATTTATATATTTTAAA
Source organism: Eueides isabella (assembly GCA_019049475.1). Lineage (NCBI taxonomy): Eukaryota > Metazoa > Arthropoda > Insecta > Lepidoptera > Nymphalidae > Eueides > Eueides isabella. The sequence continues at coordinate 6,650,052 of CM032407.1, forward strand.
TGTATGTATAAGTACAGACACAAATGTGTGGTTCAATTTCAGTTTGTTATGATAAGAAGACAAATATGAGGCCTGTCGTGGCGCAGCGAAACAAGCGTGTGACTGTAACCGACAGGTTCTGGGTTCGATCCCCAGTCGGGGAAATGAAATGTTAAATATTTTCAATTTTAATATTTAATGTTTCATTTCGTCGCTCTGATAATAAGGCAAGTGCGTCGTTGAGTTCCGCCACTCAACACGCAATGAATCAAATTCGGCGGAGAGTGGGGAACGGAAGTGGGACGGAGTGTCCTAACACTAGCTTCCCGGGTTCACTCTGCCTACCCAATCTCGTGCGGGATACAGCGTGAAGCTAAAAAACAAGAAAAAGAAGGCAAAGCGCGGCGTTGAGTTCCGCCATTCAATACACAGTATATCAGGAATTCGGCAGAAATTAAGAAACGGAATGGTTGTAATGGGAAACGGAGTGTCCTAATTACGTCTTCTAATCTAGCTTCTCTCTCATCTGCATTCTCTGCTACATGCGGGATACTGAGTGAAGTTAAAAATAATCATACTTACATATTCTGTATTGGGCCCTTCTTGAATAACGACCATCTTGGCGCCAGATTGCTCTTGCAACTGTTTGATGGTTTTACCATTTTTGCCAATGATAAGACCCACTTTAGGTCCAGGTAACATTATTTCTTCCTGTTTTAAAGAATAATTTCACATTTATTTATTGATTAAGCGAAAAACAAAAAAAAGTCAATTATCAGTGAATGCTGTTACAAGATATTTATCTTCATATAAAATATAAATAAACATATTGTTACTTATTGTTGAACTTATCATTTTAATTAATAATATATGTATTATGTATGTAATAGTAAAGATGCTATGTTTAACAATTTAAATATATTATTTAGCGCGTCTGCCGAAACACATGTAAAAAAATATATAACGGATTTAAAAAAAAACCCACGATGATTAAAATGTAACTACAATAGAATAAATTAATTTAAAAAAACCAACTTAAATAATAAATTATATGACGAGAGATAATTTTAACGTATAAAGTCTTTATACTTTTTTTTATATACAAGTCTTTATTTTCATAGCTCTTCCCTAAATACTTATTTTTGGTTCTCGAAGGTTTTAACATAATTTTTCCTACCAATAACAATCGTAATATCCTTTATTTAGTGCAGCAATGACGTATTTGTACTTTTATAAATGTTGCAGAAGATGCAATCAAAGTTTGTTAAAGCCTTTCCACATACGTTGACATATGTATTTTGTTACGAAATATACATAGTAATCTGAAAAAATTCCAGCAACACAGGCACTAAGTTTTGAGAAAAGTCACAGTCAAACCTTTTGTTTTATTTTTAATAACAACTACATAAGTAAGAAATATGAAAAAAAAAAAACAAGAACAAATATTTCACCATAGCACTTACAGTTACTGAAAGTCCAGTTCTATTCATTGGTGGCATACCGCCACCACCACCACCGCCGCCGCCGCCGCCACCACCACCGCCACCGCCGCCGCCCGGATTGTCTTGATGCTGCGGGGCATTCTCACGTCCACGGTGATTCACTATTTGATTCACCAATTCCCTATTTGGAAATTAGTATAGAATTTCGAATTAAATAATTTTAAATAGTAACAACATAATAATTAATAAATTTACAAACATTGACACAGCAATAATTTCTTATTGTTTAATTTTAAAATACATACACTTAATTATTATAAATTATTATATTAGCATTGTCAGTTTAGAATAAAAAGCATCAACTAATAATACGAAACTCAGTTATGCCAAAGTATACCAAACTGAGGAAAAGAAAAGAAAATAGACAAACAAAAAAAAAGAAGAATGCCACAATAATAATTAAAAACACAGATAAATTCGACAAAAACCGAAACAATCCGAAATTACAATTCAAAACTGACAAACACATAATATGTCTGAATGAAGCCTTATAAAATATCGTCATAGTGTGTTTAAGGTAAAAATTTTATAGTAAAAATCATTGTGATTTGCACCTACAAGGTGGTACATTTTGGCATAACTGGTAACGTACAATCGAACCGACTACACGGTCCTTTAGCTTATTACAAGCTGGCTATAACTGAGCTATAGTGTAGTTCATGATATATACCTGGCTCTAGCTATAGCCTCTCGTGAGCCGGTGAGCGTACACAGCCGGTCGGGATGGCCGCCAGAGTCTGGCGCCATTTGTATCTTACAGCCTGACTCGGCTTGCAAACGCGTTATCTGTTCACCGCCGCGACCGATTACTGTTGGGGGATTGAGCGTTAGACGGTTTTGAGTATTGGAGTATTTCTCTCGTGATAAAAAAAAATGTTTTAATTAAACAAATAAAGGTCAATGTCGAAATATTAATCGATATCATATTAGATGTTAATATGAAACAATTAAGTAAGCTGTTTTATTCGTTACGCTAGATAAAAAAAAAATAAGTAAAAAAAAAACTATTTTAATGTTGTACATAACTTGTCACATGCGTTTTATATATTTGCTAGTGACATTATGATTTTAAATATATGTCTATTTGACATGTGAGCGAATTCATACAAGCAGCTTTGGAGATTATGTAACAATCCAATTATGGTAACAGTGTAGTCATGTATATGTGGATAATCTATCTAATACCTATGCAAATACAAAATGCAACTTGACCAAGTCACTGTATCTAACGGTTATAAAAAAACCACAAAGTACATTAAAAACTGTAATTCAATATTTTTTTCCAATTCAATCATTGACCATGCAGAGTGATTCTATTGAAAAAAAAAAAGCAACAAAATCTATATACTCACTAAGTCCGACCATCTTATCAGGCACCCTAATATAGTCATTTATAGCCTGATCAGGCATCATGTTTGGCGGCGCTGCGGGCGGCGCGGGGGGTGCCGGGGCGTTCGAGACACGCGCCGATGATGCACTAAGATTAAAGACAATACTTTTTGACACACTGAACTTTTACTTTTTTTCTTTCACTGCTAGACCAGTTATGCCAAAATGTATGGACCATTGACTATCACAATGATTTGAGTATTCCATATAATATTAAATGTTTATTAAAAAAATATACCATATGTAATAGAATGGAAACAAAAACTATGATTCCTGCCTAAATGTATTTTGCTTTGTATATGGCATAAATCTGTTGTGTTCAATATATTTAATTGTTTAGAGATATATATTAAATTAAATACAAGCTCAAATTAAATGTTATTTTACAATTTTTTTAATATGTGGTGATGAGAAAAGATACATTTCATCCATATCATAGAAAAGTAGCTGTATGCCTTACAATTTTTCAAAATGTTTTTGTTACTTACACTAAAAATCATGTATTTCATTATTTATAGTCTTAGTGAATTTATTACTTTTTTTTGAGACTTAATCTTTACTTATAATAAATATGTAACCAATCACATGGAAGATTTATGAAAAATATCTCATAGCTCCTGCTTATTAATGTAATAAGGTCTATAGTAATCTTTTTTTAAAATGTTTGTCTGTGCATTGGTATATGCTAATCTCAGAATCGGCTAACCAGATTTAGATGCAGTTTTCCCTATTATATTTCAGCAATATTTCTTCAATTAATAAAAACAAAAAAATATCAATCTTAAATTGATTTTTTTTGTTTTTATAAATTGAAATGAATGAAATATTAAGAACAACAAAATTGCAAAAAATGTTTTATTCACTTAGCTGAAATTTTAGTTTTCAATGTATAGATATTGTCTTTATATATAAGTAATAATGTTATCAGGACAAGAATGTACTTAAAATAAGTACATAAGGTGAAGGTGCAGGTGGGTCGATAAAAATAATGATACACATTTAGATAACTATAAATTGGCCTAATTTAAGTAAAATTACAAAGTTTTAATATTAATTTATATTCAATGTGTGAATTTGTCAAGACTCAGACAATTGAGTAATAAATTAATTCTTATTCACTTAGCAATAGCTAAGTATGATTTAATGGAACATTTTAAAAAAGAAAGGATGTGTTCATTTTCTGTCTTCTTGTGGAATTGTGTGTGAATTCCGTTTCATCTACATTAATATTAACATGTGTAAACACCATATGTATATATATACATACACATACATTCATACATACATAATTTTATTTTAGTTTTTCATACAGACAGTAAGATCTAGTGTTAAGACATACCAATATTATTTTTTTAAATATAAATGTTGAGTAGCTCAATTATTAAAATATTAAATATAAGATATTACAGAATGCTGCTGATGTCCTCCATAATCAAAATAACTATAATTTTAAATTAAATTAATTTCCTTGCACACAAATAATTTAGTACTTGTATATGTAAATATGTTAATTTTGAAAATAAATTTAAATTATCATTTCGTTCTTATTAAGATAATCCTTTAATTGTCTATTACAAATATTAATAATAAAGTAATAATATACAGTACTATTAAGTATGAATATGTAATTTTTATATAATGTTTTATATTACAAAAAGCTGTTACTACAATTATGTAAATACCTTTACAGGAAACTAACAGAACTATAAAGATAACTTAATCAAACAGTCAAATGTTCCCTGTAGCAATAATTTCTGTTAATAATATACTAATAGATAAATAAACCATGAAATCACATAGTATGTTAATAATAATGAATTATTTTATTTATATTCCTGTCAGTAATATAAGATCAATAAGTTGTGTTCCTAAATAAACTAAAGTTAAAGTAAAAAATTACAATTTTATGATGTAAATGTGTGATACATTGATTTTAGACATTTTCTTTAGTTTTAAATATTAGAAGTAGAAAACATGAAATTGGCGGCAATGTAATTTTAACGATAATGCTATTATAATACAAGTTTTACCTCATTGCTTGTGGTTGTGGTGGTTGAGGTGGATAGGAAGATTCAATAGACGCTAGTTTCTTAGCACTTGGTTCAGGTCCTTCTTCTAATGGTCGTTTGCTGCCACCACCTTCAATTTTAGCGGCAACCTATGATTTACAAGAAAATGCTACTTTATCGTGAGTTCAAAGTAATTTTAACATAAATCATGCACTAAAGAAAAAAACTGACAAAGCGATTGAAACAAAAGTAGGTTATCAAAAATTTGAGTACGTCAAAACGATTTATACCTAAAGAAGAGGGTACGTTAAGACTCTAATAATTAAATAAGCGTTTGAAGGTAAATTAAAAACTAAATTATGTGATAGGGCTAAGTGTCAAACTATATACTGATTATGTAGATTATGGGTATCCGCTCACCAATCTAGCACGTTGTACAGCAGCCGCAAATCCCGCCGTTTGGCTATTATTTTGGAGCGTAGCCATAGAAGAATAATCACTCATGTTTAAATTAAAGCAACCATTCAACCGCGCAATGAGGCAGCCATTAAAACGGATCAAAAGATCCAAAAAATATTAGAGTGTTGTCTCACAACTATGAGAAAAGACGCGGACCATAAACAAAAGGAGTTTCACATAGATGTTGTCAAAAATATCGGGCGACGTGCATAATACGCAAAACAGTAACTAACCAATCACCTCACTAGTGAAAGAAAATGCTTTACAGCTATTGGTCAAATCACCATAGCTTTACTATAAAAAATAAAATTTTAGCGCTTTACTCACAAAAGACGTTAGAAGTAATTTATTTACTTCATATGCCAGTATAAATTACTGGTATGCTATTTTTGCATTAATAAATGAATCAATGCCATGTTAATACAGCTACAAAACGGAATTAACCTTTTATAAGATCCATGCGAAAATATAACATTGTATTGTCTATGGTTTTAGCGTTTTGATAATCCTCATGTAAGAAAGTATAGTTGGTTTATATTTTTAAAATTAATTAAATTGCTTTTGTAATTTATCTTACTAAATTTAATAAAAAAAATGTTTTTTATTATTCCATTTATTATGAACAGTAATCATAACAAAATGAATGTATAATACAACTGCTGAAGTGTATGGCAAAATGTTTTACTCGTACAATTTAATATTTGTAAAATATGGCAAATTAAATTACAGATTTATTTTGAATTTACAATAAAAAATATAATAATTGTTGGTAATAAATATTTGAACAATTTTCTTTCACTAACAGTGGTTGTAACAAAACGCTTATTTTTTTTCTATGTTGTGGGTGCGTGCATTTGTGTTGTCCGGTGTTTGAAGACGCTTGGAATTCGCTTTCAATTTCTTCATAGGAAAAATGTCGGGTGATACCGATAAAGCAAAAATCAGTGACAATCAGGTATAGTTGTCAAAAATGTTTTTATATTAATTTTCTTTATATTAACGTGCATCTATTCAAGAGTTTTTGAGCTGTGAAGTGGTGTTATTTCCGTGTTATATCACTAATGTTTGCCTGCGTCTCAACATGGCTGACAGAACGTTCGCTTCCCGCTAAACGCGGGAACTACGCCACGGAGGGTTGTGATATTAGTCAATAAATCGCTTTTAAAACTGTGAATGCAATCTTAATCAGTTGTCGAAACTGATTCTAATGGGATATTTTTCAATATTTCACATATTTCGCACCCCCGCCCCTTTGCATTTCATTGCAGGGCCTTTGTTAAATGTGCACGATATAATATGACATTGATAGGAAATCCGCATGACCTTGATATTTTGTTTCTTGCGAAATTTCTATTCAAATGTATCGTAAAATGATGTTATTCCACTGAGCCGTCACTTCGCGCCTTCTTATTTACGCTGCGAGCGCGACGGGCGATGTAAATAAAACCTTAGAACCCAGACTAGGGGCCTTTATTGGTGACCTCCTTAGTTTTTCTAGACGACTTTTTTGCGTATCTTACGATTTAACTTATGCGCAAATAAGGAATATCATCAAAATACTTAATGAAGAATTCATATTTTCGTATAAAAACATTTGACCTTAACATTAAAATTATATTTCGGGTATAATATTCATACATAGTTATGTACACAGATCTATGTATACGACATAGACAATACGGTAGTATAGTATCAGAGCAATGAACTTTGTGACTTAGACTTACAATTGCAAGGCTGGGAATCGCTTGGCGCGTTGAGTTGACGCCAATAGAATCAAGGTGTACATTTTGAATTGATTGCTAACTTGATAAATTTTTGCATTTAATGTATTTGGCATTATTTGTCGCTTTTCTTTTATATTTTGTTGTCACTATTTAATTTAGTTGTTAAATATATTTTACTGTAATTATGTATTCAGTACCAGCATTTATTATATATATAAAAAAAATGTAAATTTTGTCATAGAATTATGGTTTAGTCACATAGAAAATTGATACAAGAAAATTTAAATTTTTCATATTAAAAATAATAAATATTCTTTTTATAGTTGTAATATGTTATTAAAATAACACTAAATATTTGTATAGGATGAAGACAAGAAGTCCGGGGCAGGTGACGGGCAGACAACAGAAGATGAATCATCACAGGATTCCAAGGGTGAGTCTGCAGAACCAGAGGCCCGAGGTAATGCTGATGTAGACAAGGAACAAGCAGGTCAGAGTTTGAAAAGTGTCATGCATCATCACTAACTGGGGCTTTTGTGTTATGTCCTTAATTCTGTCATTAAATATCAAGCGGTAATTATTTGTTGAGAGGCTCAACTTTATGCACATATAATTTTGAATCTAATTGATTGTTTATTTTTTATATAATTATTGTAAATTTCACAGTCTAGCCTTTTAGCAAATAATTTTCTTTTCATGATTTTATAATAATTGTGTGGTTGCAATAATAAAATATTTGACTTTGTAGTAAAAAAAAAAATGATTGTATTAAAAAACAGGCATACATAATGAAAAGTGACTTAATAAGGTAAGTAGGGTAAGTAAACTAAAAAAATACTTTTTCTAACTATTTTTTCCTATTATCCTTTTCTTTATATATTTTCATATTTAAAATGTAAATGTATTATAAAAAAAATGTATGTAGGACCATCTGTGAAGACGTCACTATGGTAACAAACAAGTTGACAGCATTATGTAACTCAATATTGACATTAACAAGTAGTCATAGAAATGAACTAACAAGGGTAATTTATTTAGTACTTTTTGTTCCCTGGAAACTGTCCGTGTCCTTTGTAGCCGTGGGTGTAAAGAGGATGATAAGAGTAATGTGTATTGACTATACATAATAAAAAAAGTTAATATTTTTTTAAGTTTTTAATCCTAAATTATGCTGTCACACTTGTGATTACATACAAAGGTATATAAGGTGATATACAGATATTAAATTCTTGCTAGATTATATATTACACTATATAAAATTTTGAGTATATAAGTTGAAGTATAAACCCACAATTTATTGTGATTCTCTTTTTTTTTCTTTTTCTTTTTTTAAAAATTATGTGTAGTCAAATACACATTATTTTATGCCATTACATTATCAATCTCACTTTATAACACACCATGCATACTTAATTTCTAAAAATGACAATTTGAATACATAACATAACCTATACTATATTGTCATAAATAACAACAACATGAACGCATTTCAATCGTTGATAATTAAATAGATCTATTCGCAACACTGGTCATCCAATAATTTATTCTTCATCTCATGTATGTAACAGTATGAATATTTAATATTTTTTGTAGTTTTTCATAATTTATATGTATAATTAAAAACGTTCAAAAAGTACTTGTCAACTGCTTCCTTAGCTATATAACGTCGTCGGCAAACGCACGCGTTTGTACACCACCGTACCATGAAGTTATTCAAGAAATTTGTTGACTTATGTTTAAGTTTAAGTTATTAAATTTCATTTGTTCAAAGATTTCATTTCGAAAAAAAAATTTTTTATAAAAAATCAGGTTATAATGAATTAAATAATAAACAAATTATTTAGCAAAATTACGCAATACTAATATAAAATAATTATGTATTAACGTCATATCCTCATTCGTAACGTTTCTTTTTCACTGTCAAAGATGGATTCTTATCCTGTTAATGAGATATGTCACTACTAAACCACATTAAATATATATTTATATAAAAGAATCATATTAGCTCTTGCGTATCGCATTGTAGACAGAAGGAGCCTACTGGTTATCAATCCATTCGCCGCAGAATATTCGAGAACATACGCATTAAGTGGCGGAACTCAACACTGCGTTTTGCTTTCTTAACAAAAGGAGGAAATGTTATCAATTAATATCCTCGAATGGGAATCGAACCCATATCGCAAGCGTTTACAGTCACACACTGTACACCCGCATTATGCTATGGCGTTTAAAAATTGATATTAATTTTAAAGTAATATTTGAATCCCAATGTCCCAAATCCCGCGTTCGTCCCAATGTCAGTACACATAATAATTCAAAGTAAATTTGTTTTAATATTCATATGTTCAATTAAATACGCGACAAGTACCTAATGTGCATAAAAATTGTGATACATTATAATGTGTGATAACGTTTGAATAATAATTAAATCAGCAGCTCGGTAATACCTACTGCTTATATATTCTTATCACTTTCTTATCAGGCAAGTTGTTGTTGTGTATATCAGTGATCTGCAAAATTTATATGTTCATTTTTGTCATCTAGTGAACTGTAATTGTGTATTTGGCCGCTGACTGATAGCATTTTAAAAATTGGATGCTTGTTGGGACATACTTATTTATTAATAAATAAGAAAAAGTATTTTTTTATTTATTATCGAATATATGATACCATATATTCGATAATATATTGAAATTTACTGTTTTTCAGTGTTATTTTTTTAAAGCAGACACCTTAATATATACCTACGCATTCTGTTAAATATTTATATTTTAAATATATAAAGACATTCTTGCAGCAAACTTAAACATCTTTAAGATCTTGGCTATCTAGTTAGGTATCAATATTATTAACACATCGTAGTAGCTAAACCGTGTCATTGCAATTTAAATTAATAAGGAGAAACTAAAAAAAAAAAACATTATTTTTTAAATATACTTATTAAAAATATTGTTGTTGTTAATTAGATAACTGTTTCATAAAGAAAAAAAGTATAGAAAAGTTTCATAAAGATTTTTTAAAACCATTTCTTTATTTACTATTCGTTACTTACTTTTCGTTTTAATCAAAAAAAAATGTTTATAAATAGTGTAATATTTTAAATACTTCTGTTTACTTAACAAAGCTATGCATGTAGACAACATATTAGTAGATATTCCCGTTTGCACTTTCCCCACAAATACACCTTTCACTTTTGTCGCTATTAATGTCGAGTAAAATGTTAAACATTTTCTTTATAAATATAATACTTCCATTTTTGGTGACACATTGTTCGGAAGAAGGATACAGAGGGAACCTGACCCGGGACCTAGTGATAAGATAGTCCGTTACCCATTTACAATTCGTTGTAGACTTTCCGCTGAATTCTTAATACATTCCGCGTTGATTGGCGGAACTCATCCAACGGCGCTTTGCCTTTTTACCTGAGCGAGAAATTAAAAATATCCAATATTTTAAATCCCCGGATGGGTATCGAATCGGCAATCATCATGATAACAGTCGCTCAATTGAGTGTCAGGTCACTATAGCTTCATTAATAACGATGTTACTTTATAAAAATGATAGAATATTTAAATAATCTTTTGGAGGAGGCGTTCACGCACCCTTTTTATTTTAGCTTAAGTACGTAATTCTACGTAATTCTTAATTATTTTAGTTTCATCGATCTATTTGACTCAAAATATAATCGACAAGAAACCGTAGTTTTAATGTTACGAAAATTTAAGAAATATTTAGTGTTATTTAATATTTAATCTTCAGATACGCTATCACACTATTAGTGTATTTTTTTTATTTTTTACGCATTTACCATTACCCGCATTACATGCTAACTTTTATAATATATATCAATATGGCAGAGATAACACTGGTATTCTCTAATTTTCAAGTCATTATTAGATAATACTACGCATGAAAGCAAAAGAACCTTACGAAGATTGTTACTTATGAAAATACAAAAAAAATATATTGGATAGAAGAAAATTTTACAATAGTTTCGAAATTTGTCAATAGATAAGTCGCAGCTAATATAGCTATAATTAAGACATTAAACTAAATAATTTTTAAAAAAGTACATAAATAAATAAATAATATCATTAATCACATTGAAGTTGAGGACTCTTTAAAAAAGTTCAATTCTAAAACAATTCAACCGTATATAACTAAATAACGTGTCGAAATAGCTCAAACGAAATCGAAAAGACCATTTCTAAGAACAAGAAATTATTTAAATAGGTTCAAGTCGTGCGCGCGTATTCATTTCGATCCGGTTAAGATAGGTCATCTCATATGAAATATGTTAATGTTTCATATGCGCTGGTAATAAGGCATAGCGCGGCGTTGAGTTCCGCCAATCAACACGCAATGCCTCATCATTCGGCGGAAAGTGGCAAACGGAAGTGGAACGGAGTGTATTAACACTAGATTCCCGGGTTCCCTCTGCCTAACTTGCCTCGTGCGGGATACAGCGTGAAGCTAAAAAAAATGTATAAAATATTCAATAGAAACGCGAAAATACATATATTGAGAACTTTGTGCAAGGAAAATGATACGTTACTATTTAGCTTAATTCAGTTTATTTATAATATAAAAGTGTATTTTTTTTAATACAAAATATTGTAGGTCATTGTGTCTTGTATAAATTACGTAAGAACTATTTTGCGTGTTTTTTTTTTCTATCTTTGATGTCGGAAGTCGTTTTTTGCTTGTACAACTTAATAAAAGGTAAAGCAAGAAAAATATATAAATTCAACCAGTTACTGTTGAACCGGTTTGTCTGTGTACAGAATTAACTTGCATAATATCCTTTTATGTTGGTTAACCTTTTCATTTTCTTATTTAATTTGTTTTATATTGAGGATATTTTTGTTGTATTGTAACCTTTAACTTAACAAAATTTTCTGCATATGTGACATATAATCTACCGATGTAGTTTTATTTATATGTATATCTAATATGTATAATCAGATATTTTAAAATGTATTTATAAGATTTCGAATAAAGTAAAGTCAAAAGTTAGAAAAAAAATTCTGTATAATCACTGAGACTAATTTAGTCCACATTTTTATGTTAACATCAACTTTGTTACAAAATCTATTCTACGTCTTTGTTTTGTTAATTTATGAAAGGGTTTTTTAAAGACAATAATAAAAATAAGTAATTTTGTAGAAATTATTAAAGCTGTGAATATTTAAATAACATGAACGATTTGTATTGAAAACAGGTGACGCGAAATCTGCCACAGCAAACGGTAAGGAAGACGACGGCCCCGCAGACGATTCTAAAGATGAAAAAGATGCAAAGCCAGATGGAGATTTTAAAAAGGTTTGTTAGTTAAGGCATTTAAAATAAAATTTTAAATATTTTTATTCCATCATATTTAATTAATCAGTTAAATTTTACGCATATATTTTATAGAATATAAAATTGACAAAATATTATAGAGTAAATGGTCTTTTAAAAAGTTATTTACAGTTTAATCTCGTTAATATTTTTCCGTTGCGGAGCAGTAAGTTATATTGTAAACGCTTTGGTTTTGGGATCGATTTTCGGTGCGTAATTATCGTTTTAACTATACTTATAATTTGGATTTTGTTTACAAAAGCAGCCTTGCTTTTTTAGACAACACGTCTAAAAAAGCAAGGATGCTATAAATAACAAGTTAAAGTTGTATTCTCAAAGTCCACCTCAAATTCAATTTACTAATATACGAGTATGTCCTAAATATCAGCTATCCCATATAGATGATAATAGATTTGTAAGAACTGTAGCTTCTCAAAAGATGTCTGGTCGTTGTCTATTTTGTAGCCGTAGCCATGTAGGTATAAAGAAAAATTTTAGCGAATTTCATTACAAGTTTCCTATTCGTTGATTATTATAATCCACGAATAGGAAACGTGTGAAACTTGATTATACTTTACAATTTATTTAAATACTTGTTTCATATAACAAGTTTCGATACTGAGAGGTAACTTTATTTTATATATTAGGAAGAAAATGGCGAGACCCACGACGAGAATGACAAAGAAGACGTTAAGGAAAATGACAAGGGAGCCAAGAAAGTAACACCGAAAAAGAAACCCAAGAAGGAGGTAAGATATCTAAAGGGAGCAGTTACTTTTGGAAGATGTATAAAAACTATTTATTATACTCACTCACTTAGCTTCACGCTGTATCCCGCACATGGCAGGGTAGGCAGAGGGAACCTGGAAACCTAGTGTTAAGACACTCCGTTCCACTTCCGTTCCCCACTTCCACTGAATTCGAGGCATTGCGTGTTGAGTGGTGGATCTCAACGCCGCGCTTTGCCTAGCGAAGAAATGAAACACTAAATATTTATTTTGAAAATATTAAATATTTCATTTCCTCGAGTGGGGAATCCACAACCTGTCGTTTAAAGTCACGCGCTTGTGCCGCTGCGCCACGACAGGCCTCTATATTATTTATTATACGTATATAATTTATGAAATTCTAATAATATTTATTGGTACTGATTTACTAATAATTATTATTATTTACGTATAAAGCCAGTACTACAGAATGGCATTTTGTAAGTGTAGGTTAGGTTGTGTCGTTTTATATACATCCTAACGTAATGTAACATAGTCTGCGTTTAAATAGATTTTGCGCCTTCTAAAAAATACCTGAATAGCTATTATTGTAAATTTAAATAGATAATTTGTAAATTTTGTATTCGTTTTTCCTATATAAAAAGAATAATAAAATAATACCTAGTGCTAAATATGAGTATTTACTTTCCAATAGGATACTGAGGAGGAAGAAGAAGATGAGGAAGAGGAAGAAGAGGAGGATGAGGAAGGGGAAGAAGGTGATGAGGAAGAGGAGAAGAAGCCTAAAGAAAAGTAAGTTTGATTATTGCTTAATCAACCTTTTTTTTTGCAGTTATTTGAAATTAAAGGAAAAAAAGATATTTATGCCATACTTTTAAGTAGTTTTATTCTTTAGTTACGTCAATGAGTTGAATTGAATAATATTATGAAGCAGCTTTTGCTGCTTGAATTACACTACACTTTAATTTAAGTTAATCTCAATTAATTTCTTGTTCTAATAACATAATCACTTTTACAAGACACATCTACACATTGTAATCTAAAATGTTAACCAAATGAATAAAAAAGTAAATATTATAAATTGACGTACGTTTTTTTTATTAAATGATTTAAATGAAAAACAAACTAAATGATGAGCTTAACTTGTCAAAAAATAATAGTAAAAACTACATTTAAATTTGGTTAGTCGTTTCTGAGATGTGTCTGCGATTAGCGTGTATAAACGCTCAGACAATCACAAAAAATTAAGTGCGTTAGCACTATTTTTGCCGTATTATATCCCCTATAATTTTTTAATGTCTTCCATATATACAGACAGCGATCACTTATAGATTTATTATAAGTATAAATATATGATAATAATGTTTATTTGGTATTGTTAAACAAACAAAATAGTATAATAGTAATATAAAAAATGTCTACTAAGGTTGTAATGTGTCGAGACACCCGTGGCGTAGTGAGACAGCGCCTGACTGTAACCACGATGGTTGTGAGATCGATCGTTACCTTCTATTAAATTTGTGATCAGACTGTGTTAAACAAGGTTCTTGATTGTTTTTAAACAAGGCGCGGCGTTGGGCACTAGAGACTATCTACTAGATCTGCGGTAAAAAAATAATAACGCTAATATTTTTCAAATTATAACTATAAAATCGTTTATAGACAAACAATCTTGAATAATCTAGACTCAGAATGGCAAACGTTTCTAGAATATAGGTACTAAATGTTGTTTGTGATAGTAATAACACAGGAGTAATGAAGCGCTATTTTGCTATTAAAAGATAATTAATGATTTTAGTATATGATTGTATTTAAAATATTTTTATTTGCTCTGGTGGACAAAACGCGTGGTGTTGAGACACTCATGCAATATCTCGAAAATACGGCGTAAAGCAAGTGAAGACACTTCTTTCACTACTAAAACCGTGAAACTGACGACAAATTTTAATGAAAAGCCGATAGTTCCGATTTAATAGATATCAAATTACCTGTTCGTTTACGTATAAAGAGCTCAACGCAAAACACTGTAATATGATCCTGTTCTAATATTGATCAGAAAGATCATTTTGCATTCAGCTTTCATGGTTTTTATATTTGCTATTACATATATTGTATAATTATATTTAATAATAATTGAAGGACAATTTTTGTTATATAATTTTTGTGATTATATATATATTGTTTTATTTCTTTTTTTTTTTGATAGGATATATTATGGGTCAGTTTAATGTGATAAGCATGCGACTACAAGTTGCCTACACAACGCATAGTACCTAGATTGCCATTTTCTAAAAAAAAATGCTAACTTTGCACTGACTGCATTTGGCGGACATTTTGCCCTTAAACCTGAACGTAAAGAACTACGTGTATAAAAATACAACTTTGTTTAAAGTGCCTTGTTGCCGAGGCGTGCCGCGTTACACTAATAAAACGCCTAACAGAAAGCTCTTAAAGCATATGAATACCCGGACACTATCCTAATAGTTATGCTTATTGTAATTATAATAAATATACAATTAGAAAATTATTTATATTAAGTAAATAAAAAAAGGTACGCTATACCAAGTGTCCGTAGTGTATATAATAAATATGCTCACGTGAATTTGGAGATTTAGCAAAAAGCAAACATTTGGTGATACGCATCGCAGGTGTTCAACCGTGAATATTTATACTTATCATTTCATTAAAGTCATACTAATATATAATATTGTTTTATAATTTTTTTGTCTTTCAAATTTTAAACTTCTTACATTTTATAACTACAGTTAAACTTGAATTTGTTTGTCGGCAGTGCTATTGGTAACAGTTTGACTGTACTAGATGATTGTAGGTTCGATGCCAATTTGGTAATTTGGTGTAAATTTTTATTTTTTATTTTAGAAAAAGAATATTTTATTTTTTAAAGGGTGGTATTTGTATTGCGGGGTTAGTTATCTATGGTATTATTTATATAATTATTTAAAACAAACCTAACCATGTATATTCGTATATAAAACATTTAATTTAATTATAATATTCTTTTTAAACTGCAACCTATATTTATCAACATTATAATAAGTTTCCCTAAAACCTTAAGAAGTATCGTCTTTACTATCACCAGTGGCATAACGTGACGGAATATACAAGTCGTCGGATATCCGTGAGTGACGCGCCTGGCGCCGATCTGTTGAGCTTCAAATATTCTACATAATATAATTTTTAAAGAACTACTTTATAATACATCTATATTTATGTTTTTTGTTGTAATATAAGTTGAACCATTTAGGATTATATAATAATATATGTAATACATAGTATAGTATAATATATATTATATTATAGTAGCTCACTGTAAGCGTGATGGTCGGTTCCAATTTTTCATTGCTACTTTTGACATATGTAAAGTTGCCTACTTAGTTATTGCAGTATTTAATAGTCTGTAAACTTAATATAATATGTGTTGTCCTCATTAGAGCTAAAAAGCCAGTAAAGAAACCTAAAGATGGTGAAGAAGAAGGTGATGATGAAGAAGAGGGAGAGGAGGAAGGTGAGGAGGAAGAGGAGGAAGAAGAGGAAGAGGAGGAGGCGCCCAAGCCTAAGCCTAAGAGAGAGGTAAACATTTTAATGATTATTGTTGTTTTATATAGGTTTTGTTGTCAATATGATTCAAAAAGAAATACTTTGTTTTACTTAATTTTTTCTAAAATATTTGTGTTTTTGAATTAGGTATTTTTGTTAGCTAAAATAATTTATGTAGATATCTGTCTGAAACGGACATAAATATATCACTCTATAAAGCCGACAAGTTGTTGGTTTAATTCCCATTCGAGGAAATTAAATATTTGCTTAATTCTTTTCCTTGCTCCGATTATGAGGGGCAAGGCGCGGCGTTGAGTTACGTCACTCAACACGCAATGCTTCAAGGACTCGGCGGAAAGTTCACAGCAAGTGTCTTAATGAAAAATGGAATGTCTTAACTTGTGTTATGTGTTCTTATGTTCTCCACTCTGGTTATATGCGTTAAGAAAATAAAAATTATGGGTACTTAAAATGAAAATATTTCATATAATTATATTTTTTTTATAAATTATTTTTAATCTGTTCCCTATTAGCCCACTGAACCCCCAGTGCCGCTACCAGCAGGTAAAGGCACGCCACTAGGACACATTAGCAATGTAGAAGTATCGTTGTCGCGGTTCAAGACTCAAGATCAGAAGATACTTCATCAATATTTATATGGGGTAAGACGATATTTATTAAGAAATGTTTCATGTACGCCACAGTGGCGCAGCGTTTGACTTTAAGCACTTTATGATTGTTATGGGCTCTGTTTTTAATTAGACGAGGAATTTTCACTTTTTCGTTCCGAAATCAGGACTAAGCGCGCAGCCTTCTGTTCATGCGTGTGATTTTATAGAAATTGGTTTTGTGCGTGGGGAAATTTGAAAAGAAAAAATAAATGATTTTATATAATTTTAATTCATCCAAATTAAATATTTTTTTGGGTAAATAGCTCGTATTTTTTTTTGTATCATGAATGATTTTAATTAAAACAATATATTTTTCCATACAGCAACTATGCTTAGATCGTAACGTGAAGCGTAATATAAAGAAATTCAAAGGCTACGAATGGGCTATCGGCTCTACAGAATACAAGGCGAAGCTAGAAGAAACCGCCAAGATGGAAATGAAACAGCTGCGCACTATGTGTGAAATGTTAGATTTAGATAAAAAAGGTAATAAAACCTCCAAAATGGTTTAAAGAAAAATTGTTTAAGCTTAATTTTTTACTGTTTTTTTCTTGGGAAATATTTTGCATATTGTTATAAAAAAGCCCATAGTTAATTTATTGCAATGATTATTTTTTAAATAATTTTTGTTATTGATTTAGCATAACATTTGTGTTTCAACTATGTTGATGTATGAATGGGAAATATGAGTCAATTATTATGCAATTCTAGTATTTTTAGATTTTCTAGTCATAATTATATTTTAATGCATTATTATGTCCTCTTTTGAATCCTCCCTACAACAGTTTACACGAACACCTTTTAGCAATAATAAATCTTTTTGAAAGAAATATAATAATGAAATAGGGTCAAAAAATCGCACAAAATTTGTATACATTACATACATTGTACAAATCAACGTCTGACTGTAATAAATGCAACGATTGTGGGATAGATTTTCACGTGAGGAGAAGAATTATTTTAATTTTGGTGCCAAGACGAAAATTGTGTGGTGTTGAACAGTGTGCCTCTTTCGTGCTATTAGTATATGTGAAAATAAATATGCAGGTGGTGCAAACGAGCTGGCGGCGCGGATAGTGGGTTTCCTGCAGCAGCCCACGGCGAACTCGCCGCACGCCCGCGGCGTGGCGCGCGCGCCGCCCGCCTCCGCGCCCGCGTCCGCGCCCGGCGGCCGCCCGCGCCGGTCTGCCGCTGTCAAGATACACAATCGAGGTACTAAATATGAACTGATTAAATAACAATTTTGAAATGTAGAACACATTTATGTCCTTACATTATTATATTTATGTGACAAGAAGGTATATAAATTAAGTTTCAAAAATATTTTAAATGTTTGGCTTTTGGTATATATTATTATATTGATAAATGTATTTAGGATATGGTTTGGTATCATTATACTTGCTTACTTTAAATTTCTAGTTTATTGTATCTTATTGAAGTAATTTTTCAACATAAACTATATTCTGAATATAACCAAAATGTCTCCAAAAAAAATATATAAAATGAATAAATATTTTATGCCGTGTGATCCCGGCTTAGAATTGGATCACCCTGTTACTGATGGTGTCGTAAGAGGCTCGACCGGATTGTTACCACCCCCGGCATTTAAGACCGGCGTTAAGTTAGTGGCTTTGGCCACTGCGTTTCGCATTAGGTAATGCCGGGCCCCGGTGTCCATCCACTTTAAAAGACGGCAACGCTCCTGTAGCTCCTCTGGAGTTACACGGGGCCGTGGGCGACGGTGATCACTTACCATCAGGTGACCCGTACGCGCGTTTGCCGCCTCTTCCATAAAAAAAAAATATAAGTTATTTAAAGCTAAGTTTGCGAAAGTCTTTGAAAATAAATATTATTATGTTTAAACTTCTATTTTAATATATTAAAATGTTGGTAGTATAAATCACACTTAAAATTTGAAAAACTTATTTTAAGACTAAAAAGTTTAAAATAAAATCCACGTTAATTATTTGCCCTTAGAAAAAACTATACCTGTCCATGTATCCAATTGATTTAGCATATTAAGTCATATGTTCTTATCAAGCTTCATCTTTTTAGGCTATTCAGATGAAGAATATGAAACTGATCCAGAGACAAAAGTCAGAGGTCCAAAACCACCTAAGGATGGATCGGAAGATTCAGATGTAAGTTTTATTATTTTTAATGACAAGATACTTTAATATCTTAAATCAGTCTCATAAGTACAGTTGACTTTAAAGTGATTTATTAATTGGATACGAAATATTCTCATATTAACTTTTAAATATTGAAATTTAAATTATTGTATTATATGCTGAACAATTAAATATACAACAATATACACAATTAATTATATTTAGTTTATACAAATGAAAATATCTATATATTTTTACTTTTGTAAAAGAACAAAATTCGGATGTCTTATGCTGCTGTGAAAAGGCAATGAAAGCAAATATATATTCTTGAGGTTTTATATTATATTTGCTCTTTGTTTTAAAAGAAGTATTAATATTAAATTCAAGAAATTTATAATTACAATTAGTTTCTTGTTTTCGATATATTTAAGTTACATAACCATGTAATATTGAATGTAAAACAATTGTAAATTAAGAACAAATGAATATAACGTAGGGCTCGTTCAACCCGAGCGGCTCGGAGGCGGACTCGGACTTCGACCCGGAGGGCGGCGAGGGCGCGAGCGGGCCCGGCCGCAAGCGCAAGAGCTCCGGCCGCCGCCGCTCCAGCGGCAGGCCCGGCAAGCGGGGGCGCAAGAGCAAGGGGAAGAAGGGGAAGGTAGGAACAAGACACTTGTTGCATTTATTTGTTGTTTTGGAATGCTTGCCAATGGCAATGTTTTCGATCTAGGAATTAAACGATGTTTTTAATTTTTTGTCCATTATTATACTACTACATTATCTCAAAAATGATATTAGTTGTTTAAATAGCTTTCATTATAACTTTTTATATTAATTTACTTACCCACGCAGATGCATTGTTAGTCATATAGATAGATTGCAAAATTGCAATTTATATTTAAAGTACATCTGTTGAGTTTTTTTGCTTGCTCTCCTTAGCAGAGCACAAGAGGTCGAGGCCGAAAGGCGAAATCTGAATCAGACGACGAGAGCGATAAGTCGGAGAGTGACAGTGAAGCGGAATCTGGCAGCGAGGGAGAAGAGTCCGATGTAAGTTGCTCTTTGTGATAAATTGTAGTTATTATATTTTAGATATGTCTATACATGTACTATATACTCTATGTTAATTATTATTTATAATTATTTAATATTTAAATTGAATGTATTTTAAACATAATTTTTTTTTTGAGACGACAGAACTATAATAAATATTATTATTATTATTATTAAAAAATAATCATACTATGTGTTGGAGAAAAAACTTACATCCTGTTTTGTTTGCTTAGTAACAATATAAAGTAAATTATTTTGGTTTATTGTTTGTTATAAACGTATGTAAGAATTAACTAAATTAATACATATATTTGACTGCTATGTGTAATAAATTTAGGTAATTAGTCAATGTAGTAAAGATAATGTAATAGGCCAGAATATAGTTTTTTTTTTTAAATTTTTGATTATTGTACGCGTTTATCTCAGAAGTTTACTAGATTTAAATGTAATTTTCACTATTTTAATTTTGCAACTTTCTGTAAAATATTTTAATCGGTTAATAAATATAAAAGGTACGTCAATTGAAATATTTAGGTCTATATTATTACTACAAAATAATAATTATTTTAACTTAGGTTATTTCAGTACATAGATATTGTTTTAAAAGTGAAATTGTTATTAGAACAACAAAGTAATGGAGATTAGTATAGTATTTTATATTTCATATTTTCTTATTTCTTCGTTCTGGTATTGTATTTCAATAGGTATACGCATGGCTCGCAAGTCGCGGGCATTGCTACGTGTTTCTTTGCAAAGCGATAGCACCCACATTATAAACTTATGTCCATGAAATTTATAGAATTGTATCAGGTAATAATAACTAACATTTGTTAATATAATTTCGTGTGTGCAGGAGCCGAAGTCCAAGCGCGGGCGGCCGGCAGGCGCCGTGGGCAAAGGACGCAAGGGCGCAGTGGCCAAGGCCAGCGCTAAAGCAACTCCTGCTAAACGGAAAGCGCCTACGCCGCCAGGTAACTTCAATTATTTTTATTTTCACAATGATACCTAACCTGATGCTGTCATGGCGCAGGAGAAGATTTCCGCTCAGTTTCTTGTGCTTATTGTTCTATCTTTAGTGAACCAGTGTCTATTATGTTTGACGTTCAAAAAATTAACCTTGTAACTTCTTATTTTGCATAAAATATTTGAATTTGACGTTAGAGACCCACTCTGCCCTACCATACTAAATTCAGAATACAGCTCAAAGCTATACTTATAAATTTAACATAATCAGGTAAAAAGAAGGCCGGCGCCAAGCCAGTGGGCCGACCGGCCAAGAAGGGCAAGAAGGCCTCGTCCGAGGAGTCCGGCGACGGCAGCGAGGACGAGGACGAGGAGGAGGGCAGCGACGAGGAGGAGAGCGGTGAGGAGTCTGACACACCCGCGGATAAGAAGGCTAAGCGGCCGCCTACTGTGAGTACTATTAAATAGAGAACTTTGAATTAAAGGACTCAGTTGAAATGTCTCATTTAGTGTGTTTGAGCTTACATACATACACCATAGAAGCCACCATGATAGAAAGTAGCCTCCCTTTTATTACTATCTTTTTATGCTATGTGGAAGTAAGCATGAAATATTGTAATACATGTACATTGATAATAATTACCCAAACACTTACTTCTATTCGATATATTATAGGTCGCAGTTGTAAAATCACGTTGTTGTTCAATATAATTGGTATATTTCACACTTAGTATAATTTACCCGGTACCGTGGCATGTTTTAAAATTAAGCACATATAATTAATAGGACGACGAGATTAAGAAGTACGTGAAGCAAATTCTGGAGGGTGCCAACCTGGAGCAGATCACGATGAAGACTGTGTGCAAGCAGGTGTACAGCCACTACCCGGACTTCGACCTCGCGCACAAGAAGGACTTCATCAAGGCTACTGTCAAATCGGTTAGTACCCATTGCATAGTGTATCCACACTGATTATAAATTATGTTTGTATTTATAGTATAGACGACGAATCGTGCCCGTTTTGAAGTTAGTTGTAGATGCCTGCGCAATATTTATTTTACACTGACGACCCGTCCGCGGCTTCGCCCGCTTGAGATATACTATTTTATTTACTGATTTTAAGTACTTATTCAAATGACATTATCACTTGTAAGACAATATCTATACATGTAGAACTAAAATTTCAGTTAAATGAATACACGTATTTTGTCTATTTTAATATTTTTTAAATAGGTATAACTTTTTTTTATTTTTAGTGCATTTTAATATAAACGAGCACTTAATATTTTACTTAACAATTATAACCAATTTATAATAGTAATGCAAGTAGTGTAGTTGCCAATATATAATAGTAATTTTCAATTACATTTACATCTAACTAAACAAACGCACAGACAAACAAAAAAAAACCTACTATTTTGGATCCTATTGCCTTTATTAAACGTTTTTTTAAATGTATTACATTTTCAGCTTGCAGGCATTGATCAGTTACAGATTTTTTATAAGTATAGATTTGTCCTTACTTTTGATTTCTTTTTTTATACTCGAGCGGACAATACGCAAACGTGTAGAAAACCTAATGAGGCCGGCCACGAATCGTCGACCGTACTGTATTTATGTATGTACATACATAAATAGAAGGAAAGAGTTGTTTGTTTATTAGTAACTATGTAATGCAATAATGTACATTGAATCTCAGAAGTATGCCGTTATTGGATATAAATTTAGAAGTGTTCAAAGTTTTAAAATGTTTTCAAAATTGTTAGGCTAATTAATTAGTTGTCAACAAATATTATTATCTTTGCTTAATTATATAAATTCGGCGTTTTCTTTCTACTCAATTAAATGTCAAAAAAGGTGAACTTAAGTGCAACCTATTTGTAACTAACTTTAACCTGTGGCATATGCAAATAACTATGACACATTTTAAGTATACAAGGTAACTCTTACTGCAGGTACATTAAGTTATATTGTTTATATGATATTAAATTAACCTCCCTCCCGTAAATATGTTGTACAATTCGGAAAGAATAACTCTTGAACCAGTAGTTCCTGGCATTAATTTATTCAAGAAAACTGACATTTTATGTTACATACATATAATGTTTAATTTGTTTAATTGTGTGTAATATGTCCACAGTGTGCTGCGGCTGTACGTATTATAATACAATTTATAATATTTATGCATATTTCTTTGATGTCTCCTCCATTTTTAATATTTAAAGATATAATATTTTATAGGCAACTTTATCAAGCTCTTTCTATTGTTTTAATTCTTTCTATAATTTATTACCTAAATGAAACTTTACTTGCATTCTGCTAAAATAATGTAGTTAGCTGTCTTTTGGTTGATATATTTTTTTGATATTGATAATTTAAAAAAAAACCTTTATATAAATCGAGTTAAAAACGATTTAAATAAATCGAGTTTTTGTGAAATAAAGGATACTTGAGTGGTAATTGTTAAAATATTTTAAAACTTTGAACACAAAAGGCTTTTTTATTGTATATAACCCGTAATAGAATAATTAATTTCTTCAATTTTTTTTTAAATTGTTCAATTTTATTAGTTCAGCTGTGTTTGCTTTTTTATTTTTACGTTTACTATTTTTTGTATGTTGTATTTATTACTTATTACATATTGTTATATAAACAAGGGTTTAGCTGCATAAATATGGCTTTGAGTATGTTAGTAATTTAATTTTTATTTTAAAAATGTATAAAGTTTTTTCTCACGAAACTAACATGATCAAAAGTTTTATGTATTAGTCTTTAAAAGACCTGACCTGGCCTATTTTGGCGTTTCGGCACAAGCTTGTGACTGTAACCGCGGCAAGGTTTTAGTTTCGATCCCCGCTCGATGAAATGAAATTTTAATATTTTTGCTCTGGTAACTAACAAATGTGGTTTTGAGTTTCCCCACTCAACACGTAATGACTCAAATTCGGCGGAAAGTGGGCAAAGAAATGAAGTAATTTAACAGGCCATGTTCATGATATAGCGAAATATTTTAAAAAAATAATTAAAATAGCAAAAGCATTATACCTTAAAATGTAAGCTTCAGGTACACAGTGCGGTCTCACTTAGCTAAATTAGCTTTTTAGATAAATTCCTTTAAAAAAACCTGTTTGTATCAATAAGTATATATTTATGTGGCTAAATGAACCCTATAATTAATATGTAAAGAATACAATACAAGTAAGCATATATTTAGATTTATTTGTTTTTGTTTTGTTGCAGTGTATTTAAGATGTTAGGCGTTAAGGGCGGAGTGTAGTCTACGTAGCATACCTATAGTTTATAAACGGACATAGTTATATATTATTACAATAATAATATATTATGAAAAAAAAAAATAAAATTTAAATATCTCATATCAAGTGGAATGGAAAGCCCGCTTTTATTTTCCAGGTAGATTTTACTTTTTTATTATTGTTTTTGCATGCTTTAAATTGTATGTTTGTTTTATTTTTTTAATGAAATTTGTTAGTTAAATGATTTTATTCTTTAGTGTTAATGTATAAACTATTTTGAGGTAGGTAGTAGTGGGGTAGTAGGGTAGTGATTATATGTATTTATTTTATTTTGATATCCTCGCTCTTGTTGACTAAACTCCGAGAAGAATTCTGCCACTCAACACTAATAATTGAGTGGTGTATTGGGAATGTTGTCTAAACACTAAGTTCCCTGTAACAGTATTCCAATAAGGAAGATTGTTTTTGCTTTATGCTAAAATACTAGCGATGGCCCGCGAGTTCACTCGCTTGGATGGCAATATGTCATTTATTAATCACAATGACTTTCTTGTTGTAATAAAATTATTACTTTACGTAATTACATTATATTCTTTTTTAGTATGGTATTTATTTTTTAATTATGGCGTTCTGAGCGTGCCAGTTGAGCACGCAACATTTTTTTTTAATATCTTCCACGTACCGACAGTGACCAGTTAGAGATTTATTATGTAAATATGTATAATGTACACGTGTTTTGTTTCCAGCTCATATCGTCGTGAGCGGTGGGCTCGGCCGCACTAGCAGTACGTCCCTCCCGGCGCAGTCGCCGCCTGCACCGGGAGGGACCCTAGCGTTAAGTATAATATAACACACACCATTTTACTTTTGTCCACTGTTGTTTATTTTATCTATTTTTTTATAATTGTATAAATTGAATCATATATAAGTAAATAAAGCATTCTCAATACCAATTGACATTTGATAATTAAATGAGGAAAACTTGTCTGATATCGGTATAATTCTTGTTACTTACGAAATTTATTAATTCAGTATTTAAAAATAAAATGATCATTCATTTATGCTAAAAACATCGAAAACAATATAGTATATTTGTGTTTTACTTGATAAATATAGCTGTATATGCTTCTATATGATTCACTTGTTTGTTAACGATTGTGTTGAATGTTAGTCCTCTCGTAGTAACGTTCGAGTACCGCGTCGGGACCACCCCGTCTCCGCACGTTCACGTTTGTCTGTCTGTCGTATATAATAAATAGTAAGCATCGAATGTTGTACAAATGTAACAGGTTCGATCCCTAGCCGGCATCGTGTATGTACAAACGTTGTTGATCGGTTCTAGTGCGTGGAGTGTAAGATTATTTTTCTAACTTAGGCTGTAATTATAATTTATAATTTGCAGTCTTGACACTATCGCGACTGTTAGGTACGGTTAAGTGTACTTTTAGGATTGTAAATACACTGGACTGCGCCGGCGACGTCGTGCTAGGTGATGGCAGGGATGTTATGGCATCTGATGTTTGTAGCCAACAACATAAACTGTCTATAACAGAATAAAACAAGCTTCTCATATAATTAATATCCGTAATGAAAATTGTCTGAAAGTAACGATAAATAATTATCCGATATATATATAAATATTATTCTTATATGTTATATATAATCGATATATAGTATTCTTCTTGTAGGAAATGTTACATCCGTAACATCCCTGGTGATTGTATGCTAATTTTATTCTTATAAAAACGTCGGTCGAGCCCCGAGCAGACTGCCCGTCACTCAACTTTACTACATGTATCGATTTGTGCAATAACGTTTCCGTTTTGAATTCGAAGCTGCACTCGCGTTTTTATATGTTTATAGTTTGCTTATGAACTGTTCAGTTGAGGTGCTCGATCGTATTCTATAATGTAATTGTAAGTGTATCGTGGCCGAACCGTCGCCATGTCCGTGGTGAGCATTGCATACATACATACATACAGTAGGTCTCCTAAATCTAAGTTAGTTTTAATCAACATTAAATGTGTATTTGTGAATTTTAAAATACTTTTATTCGGTTGATGTTTCTTTTTATCTGTCTGTCTGTGTAAATGGCTGAGATCAGTAGAGACGTAGTGACACGGAGTGATAGAGTGACTGGTTCCCCTTTTACAATTGGAATATAGATAATAAAGCAAAATAAAAGTTTGAAATGTATATATTTTGTGTTTTCTTTTCTTATATACCCTATTTTATATAGTAGTAAGTACATTAATATACAAATATACAAATAAACGTACAAGTTTACAATATGTTGTGTTGTCTAGAATGTTATGACTGGTCATCTATTATACTAAGATATTTTAATAACTAACAAATACTATCAAAATACTATGTTTTATCTCCATAGGTCGTGTGAGCAAGAATCATTGTCTTTTATATAGATATACATTGATATTGGATGTCAGTTTAAGAAAAATGTTTAGAAGATAAACATCATATGATACATTCATTTTCAATTGTTAAAAGGAGCACCATTACACACTGTTTCATTTGGTCCCTTTTTAAATTTAAATCTTAATTGCTTATTAACTCTAACTTAATAATAACAAGAAAATTATATTTAATTCTTAAATAAAAACACACATAGTTACATATAAATTAGTAAAAGCATTTTTTACATGTTGGCATAAATATGTTGTTATTTATAAATAGAGATTCGTTTGAGCATTTAATATGAGGGCTATTTAAAGATTAAATACTTAAAATAAAAACTGTTTTAACATATTTTTTCAAAGCTGGACGGATTGTTTCCAGTTAGCTAAATAAAATGTATATTTATTGAATATTTAATTACGTCACACAATATTTTTAATGATTTAAACATTTTACAATCATGTCACCTTGTGTGATCTCACAAATTGTCGGCCTAGAGTGTAAACCTGCTTAATCTGTTAGTGTTGTTTTTGTACCAATTTTTACAATTTAAAACAAAATGTACCTTTAATTTATTTAAAAATTGTAAAAAAAAACCTTGAATTGTAATTGTGGGGAACGGAGTGTCTTAATACTAGGTTCCCAAGTTCCCTCTGTCTGTCCTGCCATGCTTAACAGGGTGAGTGAGTCAGCACAAAATTTGTTTCATAATTTTGTAAAAAAAAACATTTTTGATTCTAGTTAATAAGCTGTTAAAGTTTACACTCTAAGCAGAGGTAATATTGGAAGTTTACATCAAGAATTATTAAAGCATTCTGTGAATTATTGTGTTGCTTATAAAGAAATCTCGTTAAATATTTGCTTTGAAATGTGATGTCACGGTTTTTTTTCCTTTTCACCTCTTGTCATTGTCACACATTGTGATAATTCGTCAAAACTACAATTGTTACATGTGACGCCATCTATGGATGGCCCCGTCGAATTGTTGTTTTGCATATTGACACTTACAAATTAACTAACAGGATAGATCGTTTTCTACATATTTATTTTTTCTTTATATATTGGCACTAGAGTCTTAAAGAAGGTATATTTTTTTTATTTTGATCACTGGTTATTAGTAAAATTGTCACAGTCACAGTTGCGTCCAATATCTTCTCTTAATATGCTTGTTAGCTTTATCGGTGTTTATAGTATTTTGATTCGTTTTTCTTTTCTTTTTTTGCATAAAAATTGGCACATGTTTTCATATCCGTTGACAATACAATATTATCATAGAATGGATATATAATATTTCAAATAATTTTCTAATAATATACAATTGTTAGAAAATTGTATACACTAGAAGTGCTACATAGTGCTTTCATATATTTGATTCTGATGAATAAATTCATATAAGTTTTAGTAATTTATTAGTCTCGGCCCTCAAAGTCTATTTAAATCTTCTACATCTCCAGAGCACTTCAAGAGTACGCGTTGTTAAGCTGTTTGAATATTTCACATTCTTGTATACTCGAATTTTTAGAATGTCTTCTAACTCTAACGATGATTCGTTAAACTGGCATATGAGAATCACGTCCATTTTCTTTAATTGTGTAAATTTTAATAATAAATGTTTTAATATTGGCACTAGAATTAATTTAGTTCACTTATCGAAGTTTTAACGCCTTGGTCATAGCAATCACTAAATAAACCTTTCGTTATACCGGTACTAGTAACGGTAACGGTGGTGGTACCACTGCGGTGTGTGGTCACAGCTTGGTCTCGGGCTTGTTGGGCTTCCTGTGGCGGCGGCGGCGGTCGCGCTCGCGGTCCCTCCCGTACGCGAAGTCGTGCTGCGACGACGCGGAGCAGTGCGAGTGGCAGCTGTCGTTGTCGGCGCTGTCGACGTCGCCTAGGGTGGAAATTACTCTACTTATAATGATGATACTCTTGTGACGTTTTTCTTGGTAATAAATATATAGGCCATTGCGGTTTTGTGGCTGAAGTGGGTGATTAAGCGCAACGGTTGTATGTTCTTACGTAACGTTTTCTTACGAGGGAATGAAATGTTAAATATATATTTTTTCTTTCTGGTCACAAATGTAACAATACGTGTAGTCGAGTCTAAACTATCAACACGTAACATCTTTAAAATTTAGAGGGAAATGAGAAACGGAGTGTTTTAAAACATATTTTCTTCTCTCTCTCCTGCTGCGAGCGAAATAAACAAGAGAGAACCATTACGTTTTGAGTACTAGGACGCAATGTCGTTCTTTCCCTCATTACAACAACGAAGAAATGAAGTAATTATATATTTTATATCCCCGAAAGAGAATCGAGTCCACATTGTATCTTTAGTTTGAGTGCGGAAAAAGAGTAAAGTAGTTAAATATAAAATAATGTCACCGTCGCTGCTATTATTGCTGGGCACGTGCGCGTCGCGCAGGCGCGGGCGACGCCGCCAGTAGCGAAACTCGCGCGGCAACGTGTACGAGCGCGGGAGCGATATCTAAATCAATCACCAATTAATTATTATGTAGAAATTAGATTATTGCATAATATTATATTATGGTGTTCTTAAATTATGTGAAATTATTAATATCGTAACAAAGCAGTTTCAGGGACAATGTGTGAATTAAAATTTTAAGTTTAGTGTGCCACTGGAGTGACAATTTGGCTCACAAAAATATTGATTTTTTGTTGATGTATATTTACATTTATAGATAAATGTATACATCTTACTATAGTAAAATATAGTATTTTTTTAAACATTATAATGTCTCTCTCTCTCTCTCTCTCAGCTTCACGCTGTATCCCGCACATGGCAGGGTAGGCAGAGAGAACTTGGGAACCTAGTGTTAAGACACTTCGTTCCACTTCTGTTTCCCACTTTCCGCCGAAGGCATAGCGTGTTGAGTGGCGGAACTCAACGCCGGGTGTTGCCTTGTATCAGAGCGAGGAAATGAAAATATTAAATATTTAAATTTAAAATATTGAATATTTCGTTTCTTCGAGTGGGAATCGAACCCACAACCCATCGGTTACAGTCACACGTTTTGTGCCGCTAACACGACAAGCACTCTCACATTATAATGTCAGTTTAAAATTATAGTTCTTAATAAAGTGATAATTATGTTGTATTTACATAAAATGTTATGATATCTATAAGATAAAAGTGTGACGTCACATATGTTCCACGGATATGTATGTAAACATATGTAACATGAGGTTTTCTGTACTTAAGTACAGTCTCTCGAGATATTTTTGGGGAGGCCCATCCTCCCGTAGTTTACATGAATAATATGACACGACATGAAGTTATCAAAGTGTGTGTGTGTGCGTGTGTGTCACCTGGCTGTCGATGTCGCTGGGCGGGCGCGGGTCGCGCGGGGAGTCGCGCGCGTCGGAGCCGCTGCTGGCGGGCGCTGCGGGCGCGCCCAGCGCCGGGATTATATCTTCTTTCTTTCTGTTACTACATACAAGTAACACTTCTAACTTTAATTTATACTTTTCACGCTTCACGCTTAATTAAGAGAAAACCTAGTGTTGAGGTCCTTATGGACCACCCAATTTTCCGGAGTCAATGATAGAACTCAACACCAAGCTTCGTCTTTTATCATGGCAATGCTGTGCTTCTGTGCGCACATTGGCTTTATTATTATAAACTTCTGAAATAAAGACTCTTTATTATAAAATAAAGAGTTTTGTAAAGTAATAGAGAGCACCATCATTAAAAGGTTACGGATTTATCCATATTCACTATGATTATATTTAACTTAATAATATGTTTAAAATTGTTAGGGTGACTATAAGATTCTAAGAGAAATTGCTACTGGTAATAGAAAAATGTCCTCCCATTTCAATGCTTGTGATGTATTGCAAGGTCCAAAGTTTAACTATCTTTGAGATATAGTCTATTTATTTAAATATTATATTTTTAAATACGTATATGTGCAACTAAATGAAATTAATATTAACCTATAGCTTTTAACTTTTCAAAAAGTTTACTATATAACAAAAAAATAAATAATTTCCTCAGTAACCAGCATCCAAACCATTTTTTTAGCTTACATTACAGTACATTTACATATTATGTAAATTTTATATAACTCGGGTATAAAATAACAATGAACTAATGCTGGCGAAGCCGCGGGTGCATAGATATAGAAAATACTTACGGATAAGGCGCTCCCCAATTACAACACACTTGTCTATTGCAACCCTCCAAATAATGCGGCGCCAACAAAATCTCCGGCGTCCGACATCTTTGTTTCCTATCCTTTTTGCCCAGCCCGGGATAGAACCTGTCACATTGGTTATACTGGTTACAACCCTCACTGTAAATACCTCGCATATTTTCTACGCCATTAAGAGGGTTCAAGCCAGATACATATTCCTCTTTATTGTCGCCATATTTGTTATACTGATTGTCTTCATAGGAGAATTCTGGAATGTTCTGTCGCTCTTCGTACATAGAACTTTGATTGGGGATTCGATTTTGGTTGGTTTCATAGCTATTTACACTAACATCGGGTAGGTAATTTCTAGGACTGTTATTCAAAACGTTTCTGGGACTCCTGCAAATGTTTGGTTCGAATTTTCTCTCGTTTATCGGTAAATAGTTACTGACGCCATCGTTTCTTAAATTCGCGGGATTCTCGTAGAAACTTCTATCTTGATTATAAATGGTTGTGCGGAATGTTGGTTTTTCTGTAGCCTCTGGAGAAAATGGAGGATTGTATTCTGGCTTAATTTCCGTATAATTAGGGTAAAGATTGCAAGAGTGAGGTAAAACGGGGTAATTTTGGTAGGAATGTGCCATCTCGATACTAGGCCACGCCGGTGGCTCTGCATGCGTCTTGGCACGAGGTATAGGCTGTCTTTGCAGACTACTATATATTTCCTCCGCCGCCACGGGCGTGGTTTTCGCCAACTTGCCCTGTTTTATTTCTTCCTCGATAACTCTCAGTTCGGCGAGTTGTTTTTGTTTTTTCTCTTGCAATTTCTGTTGGATGTTGACGCGGGAACCGACGCTTGAACCTTCGTTTTCTGATGACCCGCCCTTGGGATTTCGAAAGTGGTTTATAATCATTTTAAAATGTTTATAGTAATATTTCACACTTAGATAAGAAAAATACTTTTTAGAAAAGGTAAAATTTTTACGTGGCAGGATTAGAATCCTCTTCAAACTGTCCAGGCACTCTGACCGAATAAGCCCCACGTGTTTAATCTAGCTTGTTTACGCTGTTGTCGTTGAGTTCTGCCACTCAATACGCAATGCCTCAAATTCGGCAGAAAGTGGGGAACAGAAGTGGAACGGAGTGTCTTTTTTAGGTTCCCCGGTTCCCTCTGCCTACCCTGCCTCGTGCGGGATACAGCGTGAAGCTGAGAGAGAGAGAGAGAGAGAGAGAGAGAGTTTCTGCTGTTGATAATAAGTTATTAGTACTAAATTTAACGAGAAGAACGCGCTAAGAGTAAAAGAACAGTGCTCTCATGGTGACCCACATACGGACGATGGAGCTGATAATCTTGCATTAGATGTTCGATTATCTATTCCACACTAACTGCCAAGTGGGTTAGCTACAGAGAGATATGGAGAAATCTTAAGATCTAATCATCGATTTTTTAAAAGAGTTCCATATTAAAAGGATGGGTCCTTTTGATTAACTGTTAGTTGTCGACTATTGCTACAGCTGACGTTAATTTTTGGCGGCCGCCATTTATTGAGAGTCGGTTTTCGAAATTATTATTATTTAAGAGGCTGAGGTATGTCGTGGCGCAGCGGCATCAGCGTGTGACTGACTGTAAAAGGCAGGTTATGGTTCGGTGGAAATTAAATATTTAATATTTTAAAATTAAATATTTAATGTCTTCATTTCTTCGCTCTGGTTATAAGGCAGCGCGGTGTTGAGTTCCGCCATCCAACAATCGCAACTCTGCCTACCCTGCCATGTGCAGGATGACCGTGAAGCTGAGTGAGTCAGTGAATTATTATTTAAGAATTGTAGAAAGAAAATGGCGAATAGTTGCTAATGAAAGAAATTAGTAGGTGCACACAATCCTAAAGGAAAGTCTGTTTTAAAATTCTAAAAATATAAACACAAATTATTTGTAGACAAGCGTAATACCATTTTTTTGGGGTCAATTTCCACAGGAAAGACAAGATTCCGACAAGTATGAATAAAATGCTGGAGCAATGATTTAAATCGTACTTGGATTTTAATTATTGCTCCAGAATTTTATATATATTTTCATTCATTCTTATCGGAATCTTGTTTTGCGGTTCCTGACGGCCGACAAGTGGGATCGAGCAGTAAAGTGGAGAAGTAAAAAAGAAGAAAGGAAAAAAAGAGGAAAGGAAAAAAAAAGCGATCTAACGATAGTTACATGGTGGTTATGGGCGGGCAGCGGCCTCCTCCAGAAGGCGGCGGGCGCGGGGGCGGGCGGCGCGGCGGGCGCGGGGGCGGGCGCGGGGGCGGGCGGCGCGGCAGGGGGAGGCACGAATGTGGTCGGCTTCTTCTTTTTACGCCCGTTTGCTGCACTGTTGCGAGAATTAAAGATTTATGTATATGTCGTGGCGCGGCGGCACATGCGTGTGACTGTAACCGACAGATTGTGGGTTCGATCCCCACTCGAGGAAATGAAATATGTCATATTTTCAATTTAAATATTTAATACTTTCATTTCTTCGCTCTAGTACAAGGCAAAACGCGGCGTTGAGTTCCACCACTCAACACACAATGCCTCAAATTCAGGATCGGAGAAACTTTGTGCAAGTATATGAATTCAAGTGTTTAATTAAACGAAAAGGCATTCAAAGCAAGAAATTATCTTTTCTTCTTTAATTATTAATATTATGCCATACCATGCAGTCATATTTCTAATATGCCATTCTTTCACAAAAAGAACCATTCTAAATATGTCATTCTCTTACAAAAAATACAACCATTAAAAGTAAAAAACTATATTTTTCTGTAGTCAACATTCAACAATTACATCATCTAATGACTTGATACGGTACTTTATATAATGTCTTCATTCCTTAAAAAAAATATTAACATTTTTTGGAGCTGGCAATATTGATTATTAGTATTTAAAAACAAACCTGTTATTGACAGGATTTGAGAATCTACAGTTGAACACTCCAGGTATGGCGGCGTTGTCGCTTTGACTTGATTTACCTGGAAATGTAAAAAACATCTATTTTTGCCACTCTCTTCTTGTTAAAAAACCACTTATCATTTTTATTTATATAGCAACATTGATACGAATGACAAACGAATTACTTTGGTTATCTCTCTCTGGTGAGATAAAAAAGCGCAACAATATCTTTGTAATAATCAGCTGCATGTAGTACTTTGCACATGCACATTGAGGCCTGTCGTGGCGCAGTGGCACAAGCGTGTGACTGTAACTGACAGGTTGTGGGTTCAATTCCACTCGAGGAAGTGAAGTATTTCATATTTTCAATTTAAATATTTAATGTTTTCTTCGTACAAGGCAAACGCGGCGTTAAATTCCGTCACTCAACACGCAATGCCTCAAATTTGGCGGAAAGTGGGAAACGAAAGTGGAACAGAGTGTCTTAACACTAGGTTCCCATGTTCCCTCTGCCGACCCTGCCATGTGCGGGATACAGCGTGAAGCTTGGTAGAGTGAGTAGGTATGCACAAGGAACTACCAGGGTACCTAGAGTACCTAGTGATTAGACACTCCGTTGCCTTCGCCACTTTCCGTTGGATTTGAGGCATTGCGTATTGAGTGCCGGAACACAACGTCGCGCTATGCCTTGCTTCTAAAGCGAAGAAATGAAAACAATTAAAATTGAAGTAAAAACATATTAAACTCATTTCTTCGAATGGTGTTCGAACCCACAACTTGCACGCAATTACAGTCAGCCACATGTTTGTGTTCCTGCGCCACGACAGGCTTCCGCAAAATCTCTAATTTCTACTAAAAGTTAAACGTCGATTTTTAACACCACATTTTTTTACAAGTTTAAATATTACTAAACTTAAATTTAAAAAGCGTATAAAAATTTTGAACGAAGCAGGATTTGAACCCGCGCCTCTGGAATACCGTTCCAGCGCTCTGACCAACTAAGACCAACTAATTTGAACGAATGGCTTAGTTGGTCAGAGCGCTGGAACGGTATTCCAGAGGCGCGGGTTCAAAACCTGCTTCGTTCAAAATTTTTATACGCTTTTTAAATTTAAGTTTAGTATTTTCTGTCCTAAGTGTGGAATAACACTTTAAAACATAGTAAAAAAAAAGGTTTAAATATTTATACTTCAACCAAGCCAAGCCACATTATTTATACGGTTTTTTTAATATAATAAACAAAAACATTACAATTCTTACCATTTTTGTTTTGTGTTGATCCATTTGTACTATTGGTACCCTGCTGGTTCTCGCCCAGCATGTAGCCCAGACGACGCACGTGGAAATATCTTTAACAACAAAAAAATATCAAGGAGTATGTTATGACAAATAGAATGAAGTATTGCGTATTATAATGAATACTAAAAATATATTCTGTATGAAGAAAAGTCGGGTGACAGTGACTACCAGGAGCCTTCGTCAGTCGTCGTCATTATTTCTCATTCATCACGCTGACATCTTTAAAAAAGTAATTGAAATTATTCATGCAGCATGCACCATAAATTCATATTTTTATTCATGTAGCACATCTGTTGTCGGCCATTCAACTCGTCTCTCCGACGTCAGAGACTTTGTACGTCAATATTAGTTTTATGTATGGTTAAGAGTGTAGAGTGTAATTTCTTGTGATTTATCCACATTTGTATTTTACTTTATTCTTTTTAAAATATCATAATTTCAAAAGTATACTATACATTGTTGACTCACATTTTATTTTCGTGATAGGCAACTAGATTGACTTCAGCCAATTAAGGAAAAGATAGCGAAGAAAAGATATAATTTAAAGATCAAAATATTAAATATTTAATTTTCTCCAATCCAGTTCGATCCCACAACCTATAACATTTACAGCATGTTAGACACCCGCGCGAGTGAGTACCTGTAGTAGAGCAGCATGAAGGCGAGGCCGGCGGCGGCGGCGGCGGCGGCGCCCGCCAGCACGCGCGCGCGCCCCCCCGCGCCCCCCGCTCCACCCCGCCACGACCACCACCACGCCGACATCAGCACGCAGTTCTCGATGCACATCACCGTGTAGAATATCACCTGCGATATACATTGTACAATCTATATAACGTGTTCCCTTTGAACATCGATATTTGCCGCTTCACGCTTTTTCTCGTATGACGATGTGTGTTGGTAGAAAACAAAAGAAAGTGTTAGGCAGATATATGCTCATTATTTTATTATATTAGTCGATTTCAGATTATTTGATATTTAATTTACTTAATGTTTTTCTTTATTATGATGAATTGATAAAATAAATTTTATATTTACATCTCATTATGTATATATTTTTGAAGTGAAAACTTCTTTAGGCGCGTTGAGCGTTTTGGTAGAGGGTAAAATCCTCGGTTCGCGACATGCTAATGATAATTGTATATCTATCGCTATGGAGACCCAGACTAGCGCACGCGCAGTAGCCTGTGTACACGTATACACTAATACATCGACTATTTCCGACTGTATTATGTGCGCGTTGGACGCTTTTTGGATAAGTATAATTTTGTGAGTCACGACAATGATGTAAATAATGAAAATAATGTTCAAACTTGAATTCATTGAAATTCGTGTAAATATAAATACTATGTATAATTAAGATAATTGTATATTAATTATTTTTTCAACCACTTTGTATTTATATTTTGTTCATGTTTTGTTTAACCCATCATATGTAACTAATAAATAAAACATAAAAAATGTCATATAATTTTTGCATTTAGTTTTAATTACTCTCAACTTATCTAATAGTTCCGTTTTCACTTCTATCGGCAGTCCCACGACTGCTATTTTCTTTTTATTATTATATAATATTCACTTGTTAGTTATTAATATTAATATGGTTTTTACAATGTAAGAGTGTCATTTTAATTTTACACACAATATAGGCAAAAAGAAATAAGTCAAAGATAATTAAGATTTTCAGTGAACAAATATCATTTATCGCTGTATCTTCGTTTAAAAAAATATAATAAAATAATCTTAGTAGTATAAAAAACCCAATAACAATTATGTAGTTATATATATTTTTGTAAATAATCATAAATATACATCAAAACTTACCATCTTATACCGATGGTTCCGCTCGTACAGGTTGACATACGCGAACACGTACACCACCGCCACGAGGGCGGAAAGGGCCGCTTTGCGAGATCTACTCATACGCTCGCCGTGGAACGCGTTGCGCGGCGACACCAGCCACAGCCACATGGATATCCAGTGGAGACCTGGGGGTGCGGGGTGCGAGGCGATTTGTGTACGTGAATTGATTGAAGGGTCTATCGTACAGCGCTTGCCTTCTTACTGATATTTTTATTCTTTCTTTTATTTCTGCTTCATGCTGTATCCCACACACGGCAGGGTAGACAGAGGAAACTTAAAAAGCTAGTCACGCTAGACATACACTTTCGTTTCCCACTTTCTGCTAACTTTGAGGCATTGCGTGTTGAATGGCGGAAATAATATTTTTTTTTATTTTCTCCAGCGGGGATCGAACCCAAAGCCTGCCGTGTTTTTTGTCGCACGCTTGTGCCTCATCGCCACGACACGCCAATTTAACATTTATGAAAAATAAAATGTCAATAGGAAATGTATTAAGGTCCGTTACGTATTTGTTTTTATACTCCTTTTTAAATATTTATGTACAGATATAATATACTGGTTTATATAATGTAAGCGAAGAAATCCGTTATGCACAATCCTTATATTGTCTATTTCCAGAAACTATGCTTAGGAAAAAAATACTACATTGACAATAACATTAATGAAAAGTCATTATACAATTAATAGATCTTATATTTAAATACTATAAGGCAAAGCGCGCGTTGAGTTCGCTATTTTGTGTTCGCGGTAATAAGGCAAAGCGCGGCGTTGAGTTCCGCCACTGCGGCAATGCCTCAAATTTGGCGGAAAGTGGGGAACGGAAGTGGAACGGAGTGTCATAACACTAGGTTTCACTTCAGTTCCCTCTGCCTACCCTGCCTAGTGCGGGATATAGCGTGAAGCTGAAAAAAATATATATTTAAATACAAGTAATAAAAAATCATATCGATTGATTTTACTATAGTTTGTCACTGTACTATGATAGTCTTACCACAGGAAAAAAATGTGGAGTTTCTGATAAAAAAAAGTTAAAAGTTTCAAGACGTTACAGTGCAAATAAATTTAAGTAGTAAAATACGAAATTATAATTGATACATCGACCTTAATATTTTACATACCTACTGCTTACCTATAGCCATAGGTAATGACCATAAAGGTGTAACCGGCGTAATTTTTGGTTACTGGATATACAAAAAGTTTCGAGCTACATTGATTATGTCAATTATTCCTTATATATATATTAATAAAAAATATTAAGAAATAAACGTATAATCTCTCACCTATAACTAAAAACACCCAATATTCGTAGACTAGAGCGTACACGCTGAGCGCGCATATCCGCGCCGACACTGTACCCAGCCGCCATAGAAACTGTAATAAAAAAAAAGATAAAGAAATAAAACGATTAACAATGTAATATGTACATAAAAAATATAATGAAATGTTATCCCAAAATGTCCATGAATATTTCTGAAGCACAATTTTTATATTCAAAGTATTAATGAGTTTTGTAACAATTATAGCACCCCTTGAAAATAATTGGTTAAAAATATTACTAGAATTAATTTATTTAAAAATAATTTGTGATTATATTTCAAAGTTATTTTACTAGTAAGTCTACTAAAGTACAAATTTGCCCAAACACACATCATTTAGATTTATAAAGGAGAAAAACACAAGGAATAAACACTAATTATTTTTTAATCGCCTCATAAAATACTGAAAATAAGAAGAAAAACTAATATAATCAGTCTATCAGTATCAGTTCCAATAAAGAATGTTTATTTTTCTAATACCTGAAATATAACTCCAAGCCAAGTCAACACTAGGCGGTGTACATTTTGCAGGCGGACGTTCTTGCTAAAGCTGGCCAGCGCCCAGCACACGGAGAAAAGAGAGAGTGACGCGGATATCACATTTAATTCAGCGAACGCTTTGTTTGCTGTAACAATATGTAATATGTTATGTTTATTTTTTTTTATTATTGTTTTTTTCAAGTAGAATTTGAATACAGCTGTCACGTGTTTAGTCAAATGATGATCATGATGGTGTCAAAATATATGTATATTTATGTATACTAAAATCTAAATTAATTAAAAAAAACTCTACTTTATCCACTTTTTACCTTTTAGAAAATTGTTAAAAACCTAGAAATTAAAATAATTTACAATATAATTATTTTTCAATGTGGAGATTAATTACAAAATAACTGCGTGTGAATTGAAATAATATGTTATGGCCACCACAGCCTCAATATATGTAAAGATTATAATAATATAATATTAAGCATATACCTGAAGGCTCATCAATAGTCGGTTCCGGCGTGACCCCCAAAAGCTCGTTAGCGCTTTCCAATTCTGCATCTTTCAAAAATATATGAACTTGAAGAAGTAACATAGGGGTCGCTTCGCAAAAAGCGTGGACTAGCCGGAGCATACCTGAAAAATTAATTATCTACATTATCAATACATTTTAAAATATTAATATTAGTGTAGTGGCTAATATCATACAAAATACAGATTTTATGCCTATTTCGTGCGTTTTACCACGTGCTTAAGTGTGTGTAATATGGCATTTATGGATAAATGGCATTCATGGACTATGTCTTATCATTTTGAAAATGATTGAAAAAAAAAATATTCTGAGATAAGCGCATACAACTGAACAAAACTTTTAATTTTGTTTTAGTATTGTGCTATCTTAGTACTTTAGTTTCCCAAAGTCATTTAGATAGGGTGAATAGAAACTCATAACATTATTACCATTCTTTATAATTACTTACTGAGGCCACAACAACATAAGCCCCCGCCCCACAAACGGCCTGGTGCGACACTGTAAAGTAGACTGGTTGTGGGTTCGACTCCCACTGGAGAAACTGAATTATTTAATAATTTAATCGGAAAACGATGACCTTGAGAGTTTTGCAACGGTAGTGTCTCGGAGTGCTAGGACACTATCTTTCCAGGTACTTTCAACTTACCCTGCTATGTGAATGATGCAGCGTGGAGCTAAAACAGAAAAAAATACTTACAAAGATCACGAACTTGATGCTTAACCCTCCTTAACTCAACAGGTACTAGTAGACGTGCATATCGCCACAGCACGCCCATTTGCAGACAATGCAATAATATAGGTACCCAAGGAGGCCTGTCCTTTCTACCTTCGCTTGCCCACCACATGTGCAGGTACCAGCGTAAAGATAATACCTAAAATAAAAAAAAAAAGATATATTATATATGTCTTATTCAGAAGACGAAGGCAAATAGAAATTGATACACTTTGTCTATTTTCCTAAGTGGGATTCGAACCCACAACGACGTTTCCGTTAGAAAAAATAATTGTATAACACAATGTTAATGTTTCTTTGAAAGCAACTTGAATATAGCTATCAAAACGCAATTCAATACAATAGTTATATAAAATAATTTAATTTTTATAAAATTTCAGAATATAAACAAGCGAACCAAATTTTTTAAAACTCCCGAACCAACAAATGCTTGTAGCTCTTGAATTCGATTCGAAACATAATTACTGAACAACATTAAAAAAAATACGGCAACATCAATTAACAAATCGGTTCTTTCGTTACAGAGTTACGGTGCCACAGTCAAACTGACATGTCAAACTTATAACACCATCTTTTTGCGTCCTGGGTTAAAAATAATCCTACCTGTAAAATAATATTTTACCTGTGATATTAATAGTGATGTGACCACAATCGATATGGTGGCTGCAAATGAACATTTGTAACCTCTTTCAAGAAGTGCATAACCCATTACGAGATCGAAAACGACGTCGCAGAAATATCCAGCCAGGGATATGACGTTGAATAAAACGTCGCATAGGGGTAAGAATTCCGCCATTTTCTAACATTTCTTGTGCTATCTTGATAAATCTTGCATTTCATAAATATACTGTAAAAAATATTTTTTGACATTGCATTCTATACTTATAATACTAATTTATTATGTTATCTTAATATCAGTAGATATTGAAAATAAATAAATATGTAATATGAATTAAAGAACCAGATAAATGTAAAACGTATGTTACGTTAAACGGAACGTTGAAAACATAATGCAGGCCCGGTCGACTTCCTTAGGGGCATTGGCGACATACCTACGGGGGATTGGCCGTGGGTCTTTAAGAATAAATTTATTTAAAATTTAGGGTATACGGTCTTTCATAATGCTCGTAGGTGTTTAGTGCTGCTAGGTTTAAGTAAAACTACTAATTAGTAGTATTTTGTTAATATCTGAAACAGATGTATTTAATGTTTTTATTATAAGAATATTTAATATTTAAGAAATAACTTTTCGTTTAATGTTTTTAATATATGGTTTGAGTATTATAAAAAAATAATAATTCCAAAAAGGGATGAAAGTTGCTTGTAAATTAATGATGAAAAAGAAACTAAAAAGAGAGTTCTATAATTTAATTTTAAACAGTTTTTGTTTGGTATAAGATACAATTTATCTAATCAGTATTCAAAGCATAGTAGTAAAATTGCCTTTCGATATGGCAGCATTGTAATTTGACATTTAATAAAAAAATTGAAAATAATGTTTCAATTTGAAAATGGCCGAAGTATTGTTTATTTTCGAAAACAACGCTATTCTATATTGTTTTTGTTGTATTATTTAATTCGTTTCTTTTACATAGACACTTTTCTTCATAATTAGCACAAATTGAAAGTAGTGTCCTAGAAGTGATTCGTCGAACTATAACATCAAAGTAGATATTTTATACAGGGACATTTGATACAAGGATTATCTGTTCTTATAAAAGGCAAGTGTAAAGTGGAACTATGCTATTTAGTTATATTTGTAACGCTTATAATTTTGTATTCAATTTATATTTTTTTTTCAGGTTTTCCATGTTATAAAATTGATTTAAATGTTGGTGATATGAGTGAAGTCAACAAAAGAGCAATATCAATTTTGGAAGATTCTAAAGACAAGACAAGAAATGGTTACTACATTAATCTACTTCACTGCCAGTAAATTACTTCAGAAATATTTCTTTTAAAACACAAAACTTTCAAAAAATATTGAAGAAGAAGATAATATTATATTAAAATAAGGAGAAAGGTTGACAGTAATATTGTAATACAAATATGTATTACAATCTATTGTAATTAATATACAGAAATACTTTTTGATAAAAATGTTAATATGCAATAAAATGAAATATAAAGTGTTTATTAGTTTCATTTCAGTATTTAT
The DNA here is from genome assembly GCA_019049475.1 of Eueides isabella. NCBI lineage: Eukaryota > Metazoa > Arthropoda > Insecta > Lepidoptera > Nymphalidae > Eueides > Eueides isabella. The sequence continues at coordinate 6,692,671 of CM032407.1, forward strand.
ATTTTATTATTATGATCACACCAGAAATGATTCACAGTTTCAAAATCATTTGAAAGTATAGATGTTTAAATCAATATTTCCATGATTTTGAAAGAGTGAATCTTTCTGATTTTGCATAAAATAAAGGTTTCATAAAGCCAAATTTCAATTTTGCCGCCGAGAAATTTGACAGATTAGTTTCTGTGGGATTACGGATGGTGGCAGCAGTGGCGATTTTTGTCCCCCACTTTTTTGTATGAAGTCGACACTCTTCCCGTAGGGTAAATGTGCTCTATGCATAATGCTCATTTCACTTGACTTGACAGTTAGCGTAAAGCTTCGTTTACGTTTAGCGTCAAGTCGTCAACCGTCAAACTCAAAAGAAGTTTTAGACGACGTGATGTTTTTGTCCATATAATTATATTCAAGTATTTTGTAGTGATTTCTCTTAAAAGTAATGTAAAATGTCTAACTATATGGATTTAGTAAGTAAAATAGGCAAAGATAGTTCACGAGCGGCGTGCAAAAAGTGCGGTTATGCAGGGCATTTAACTTTTCAATGTAGAAACTTTATAAAAGTAAGTTCAGGTTTATTCTTAAACATTAATTTTATTATGGTTGAAAACGTATTAACAGGAGTTCAATTTATTTTTGAGATATATATTAAAAATAATTTGACACACTGTGAAACATTTAAAAGCTTTTTCGTTGTAAATACATTTTGTCGTTTCATTTTATAGGTAGACCCAAATAAAGAAATTGTTTTAGATGTAAGCAGTACTAGCAGTGATAGCGAGGAAGAATATGTCACACCCTTACAAAACATACGCGAGGCTGAATTAAAACAAAAATTGCAAGAAAGACTTAAGAAAGTAAAAGAGAAAAAGAAAAGTAAAAAAAGGAAAAGGTATGTAAAGTTTATTAAGAATAATTAATAAAATAAATAATAAATTTAATATTATTTTCCTTTCATAATAGTTGCTAAACAAATTGTTTTAGTCAGTTTAGTATTAAATATAATAGTTTTTCTTCACAATATATCATAGGTATTAAAAGTTTATAATTTTGATAAATAAATACAACTTCACATATATATATTGCAAATAATTGTTAGTTATTTTTATAAATCATTATAAATAATGTTTTATTTTAACCGACTGTGCTAAAGCTTAAAACTGGCAATGTTTTCACTTTGGTATGTATGTTCTTTCTTCTGTTTGCTTAAATATTAAACCTACATAGTTATGTAGTCATGATTTTTGTTTTATGACAGTTTATTTTATAAATTTTAAAGAGATTTCTTATATATTTATTTATATAAGACACTAAATATTTTTTAACAGATTGCTATTTAATTAATGGTTACTTTGTTCATTAGATCATCCAGTACTTCATCAACAAGCTCTAGCAGTAGTTCATCATCAGATAGCAGTGATTCTCATAGAAAAAAGAAGAAACATAAGAAAAAGGCTAAGAAGTCAAAGAAATCAAAAAAAGAACATAAGAAAAGTAAAAAATGAGTTTATACTAAGAAATCCTGAAGTGTTCAATTATGAATTTAATAAATATAATAAAAACTATGTTTATAAATGGCCTTCTATTTTGCCCTATAACATAAAAACACATCAAAATAAATAGATCTAAATTTCATGTTATGTATTTTTAATTGCATTTCTGTAAAGTAGTAGGACAGAGAACCTAATCTCTAGACAACAGTAGCCAATTCAGCCAGAATCTGTGCAATCTAGCAAAAATCAATGCAGGGCTTGGAACCAAAATGAAAAATTATAGTTTAAATATCATCATTCCTGAATGACATTATCAAACTTTGATATTGTGTTTACCGTTATATGCTGTATCATTATACTACAACAAAATCTTTACATGATTGGTTTTTTTTTTTCAAAATATCTGTATGTTATGTTTTAGTTTATATATGCCACTTTTTGAATTAAAACAGGAACTATAAGGTTTTTAAATAACTTTTACGCAATTCATTAACTACTATTTCTACTAAATCTAATCATTAAAGTCCAGCAAGAAATAACACAGAAAGTGAAATTTGTCTATGTACATTAAACATTGGGAAAATTTCTATATTTATTTATAACTTTATTTGTACACTACAAATATAATAAACTTACAGAGATTTATAAGTCACGAAAGACAATATACAAAACATGATTATTTGCTTTAGACCCAAAATTATGAATTTTAGAAATATTTATAATGTTGTTTATTGCAAAAATATAATTTGTGTAAAATTTTATTAAATTATACTATATTTTTATATGCATAATAAATTTAATGATGAAAATATTCAATAATGCAGTCTTTTGATATTACTATTATAATACTTTAAGCATCAATTATAATAGAAACTGGAAAGAATCAAAGAAGAAAAGTATATAAGCTTTATTTTTTAATTAATTTTTGATAGCAACTGTTGTCCTGCGACTGTGATTTAATGGAATTAGCCAAAAAAGTTCTTATAAATACTTGTTAAGCCTGCTCAATATTTCTTTTTAAACTAACTTTTAATTTCTTTTTAATATGTGATAATCAAGTAGGATAAAATTAACAAAGAATAATATTATAGAAGATAGTTTCTTAATGCATAATAAAATACGATATTTATTGTATTTATAATAAAGTAATAGTAATTTCTCTCAACTATATCGATTATGCTTTCAATACTAGATAATATTACTAAAATAGAGAATTAAATGTATATAACAATTAAAATTTTAATGAAATTATTGTCATCTATTAAACATAAGTTTAATAGGTGTATACAAGAAATATTTCTCACCTGAATCACTCAAATTCCATAAATGATGTAGAAAGTATGTACACAATTTTACCTAAGGCACTTGGAAGGTTATACACGATATAACATGTTTATATTATAAATTTAAACTTAAATTCGACGTACTTAAATTATATAATTATAACAATTTAGTTAAAATTACGTAAAAGCTAAAGTATTTTGGTTAAGTTGTTAAAAAGTTAGTGAAGTTCACGTCAAAAGTTCACATACTGCTTTGCCATCTAGCGGGAGGTATGCGAGGCGTGGGAAAGCTCGATCGATTGTTTTGTTACTTACAAGTTACAATACGATCGATGAGTCGTGGCCGCTCTAAAGTTAGTTATAGAGGGATATGCAAATTTAATTACCGGATTCCTTACTTTTTATTATTTTCTTCTCGAATGCACAATCTTCAAAAATTGAAAAAGTTGAAGTTATCAAGGAGCCAAAACACATCGTCCGCACTATACACTCCATGGAGGCTCGTGGCGGGTTCCCAAGTCTACACGATAAGAGTGAACGTTTGCAGCTTAACAATTTTGAATTCTTGCTAGACAGCACGTCTTGAATCCATTATGAGGTTAATATTTGTTTTTTGTTCGAAATATTTTATCAGAAACACTTACACCGTGATCGCCATCGTCTTACGACTTAACGGCTTTCTTAACCTGTTGCTTAATATCTAAAGAAATATGATACTGACCGTACTTTAAATACTTTCGCATATAATATATGTATTACATATCAAAATTATTTTGAAGCTTCTTTAACATTTACATAATATTTAAAAATGTGATTAATTATTAGACAAAACGTAACTATTTAAAAATATTATATTACTTCAAAAGACCATGTGTTATTTTTTTCTCAAACCGGATATTGATAGATACGCTATTTTCAAAAGTGACATTATTTTTTAGAATTTATAGCAGTATAAAAGAGTAAAAACATTATAATAAATAATTCTTAATATGAAGATAAAATCTTTGTAATACTAGTTTTTTTTGTTTACCTTCAAGTCACAGACAAGTCTCAATTATTGCTGCGCTCTGAGCATTAATACGTTTTACACATCGTAAGTAGTAAGTAGTTTTTATTTTCTATGATTTATGCGTAAGTTATATATAAGAAAATGTCTAGTTTCAATACTGGTGCAGTTTTATGTAGGTACATGTTTGTAGTTGGTATGTGACTAAAATAATAATCGTTTAAATAGTCGTTTTAAATTTATATTAAGGATGTAACACAAAAGGGTTATTGTAAAAGATAAAAACGTTTCTTATTTTACTGTCTCATTAAAGATAAAATGTCGGCATAGGTGTTTGATCTTATATTTTTGTAGAAAACTTGCGTGAGACCTTTAAGAGTTTATTATTTACAGACTGTAGAGTCAATATCATTAATCAAAGATATGAGACAAAATTAATAATATAAAAATATTGTAAATGTTTCTTTTATTTTTAGCTTCACGCTGTATCCCGCACGAAGCAGGGTAGGCAGAGAGAACCCGGGAACCTAGGGTTAAGACACTCTGTTCCCCACTTTCCGCCGAATTTGAGGCATTGCGTGTTGAGTGGCGGAACTCAACGACGCGATTAGCCTTATTACCAGAGCGAAGAAATGAAACATCAAATATTTAAATTGAAAATATTAAATATTTCATTTCCTCGACTGGGGATCGAACCCAGAACCTGTCGGTTACAGTCACACGCTTTTGCCGCTGCGCCACGACACACCTCAAATAATAATAAATGTAAATGTTTCATAAGTACTTCTTTATTAATAGAGATTAAACATTTAAGTTACAATAGTAATAATTATACCCAATATAACTGAAACATAAACTGTCACAACTAATCAGTTTTAACGGCGATTTCATAAAATCCAGGGCGCATCTACAGAGGCACGTGTTATCAATTAACAAGATTTTCTATAGATGCAATGTTTTTTATTTTTTTTTCAGCTTCACGCTGTATACCGAACATGACAGGCTATGCAGAGAAAATTTAGGAACCTAGTGTTGTTGACAATCCGTTCCATTCTCCATACACACTTATTTACAAAAAATAAAATTACTACCCAAGGTAATTATATCAATATAAGACACTAGTGACGACCAGCGGAAATAGTGATATTATAATAAATTGTGATCCCGGCTTAGAATAGGATCACCCTGGTACTGATGGTGTCGTAGGAGGCGACTAAAGTGCGTGTGGTAGAGTCACGTTGCCAGTAATGGCAACACGCATGGGCAGACTCGACCGGATTATTACCACCCCCGGCATTTAAGACCGGCGTTAAGTAGCGGCTTTGGCCACTGCGTTTCGCATTAGGTAATGCCGGGCCCCGGGGCCCATCCACCTTAAAAGACGGCAACGCTCCTGTAGCTCCTCTGGAGCTACACAGGTGATCCGTACGCTCGTTTGCCGTCTCTTCCGTAAAAAAAAAGGAAAATTTCATCAGATAATCGATAATTAATGTTAATTATGACACATTTTATATTACACTCAGTGTCATATAATTTTCTACAGTCAATGTACGATGACTGCAAACTGTTACCATGGAAACGCGTTTTATTTCTGAACCAAATCACACTATCTTCTCGATATTATAGAAAATATAGTTTGCTTTTTGGCTGATAGCTGGGTTAACTTTAACTAAAATATTAGCTCTGACTAAAAAGTATAATTAAAATGAATAAGCCATTGAATCAAGAAGATATATCAGCAATGGAATGCCAATTGAGAGAGAGTATGGAGGAGGACAGGAAGTACTGGCGGGTAAATACGGTGAAATGTGACGCTATCCATACGGCTAAAACTTATGAAGAATTTGCGTAAGCTTTTGTTTAGTCTATATATTTAGTAGTTTTCATTTTTTTATAATGTTTGCATACATACCATACGTAACTTAATCCAATACTGTATTTCGTCTAACATGGTTGATATTGTAATAAAATTAATGTTTTTAAAGTATAAATAAAATATCCTTAATTGGTTGAATATAAATTAAAAATAAACTTTAGATCTCATGGCTGTTATTATCTTACATCATTAGTATGCAATAATAACGACACCTGGGTTAAAATTATATTGCTGTATAGAATGTACTTCACCTGATACGCAAATACGTATATAGATAATTCTCAAAAAAATGGCAGTGCATTTCCAATGATGGTGTAGAAATCATGCATTTTGAGGGTCTTGCATGCAAATATGCGAACTGAACGAAGTTGTAACTATTAAATTCTATTTTTGTTTTAACAACAAAACATAAAAATGTCTTTTATTTCAAGTAAGTATAGTCGCCAGGGCGTGTATCTAATTTACCTGAATCCTGTTTCTCATGAGCTTGCTCTTTCATTAGCTCTTTTTCTGTGTAAATAAACTTACAAGTATATTTCTAAATTCTTCCTTCTCTTTGCTAAAATATCGTTAAGGAAATGGTTTTCTATCACTTTGTATTACGAATATTTTAAGAATTTGTAAAAAAAAAATGCAATTCTATGTTGTTTCCATAAATGTACCCACATTTTACAGCACACTTTAACGATGACGGCACATTAAAGCAATATTTTAATGTTTTAAATTTATTTTGTGGTCCTCAGAGACAGAGTCGCGGCAGCCCATTTACATCCTTTGGAAAAAAAAGATTTCTCAAAGAAAGCCTCACCTGGCTGGAATCAGTATGCAACTAGAGAGAAGGAAATTCAGGAATAATTTATATTAAATAAAACTATTAAAAAAATCATGATCATCTTTTATTTATTGATATATGTATATCAGAAGTATTTTTTCCAGTTCATTTTTCCAGGTCATTTTTCCAGGTCATTTTATAAATTTATTGTTGAACAATTTAGGTCAGTGCTGTGTTTATCCGAATACTTTTTTTTATATATTATATAGTCTTGCTATCAGCAATGGTACTACCATTAGCATGCCTTTGTAATTATTTAAAAACAAAAACACCTCATTTTCTCTTCCTTTTCAATAATTTAAACTACCAATGGTGAAATTTCCATAAAACATAATCCTAATAATCCATGAACATGATTATTTTCTATTTTTGTTTTCAATTTAGCCTCGTTTCCTTGGATTTGACATAAGAATAACAATTTCAACTTTAGTGTGTGAACTTTCCCGCTTAGGATGGTAGAACCGTCGGTCATTGCGATTCATAGGCACTAACGGTTTGTCGTACCAGCCGTAGCTGTAAAAATACATTAATTAATAGTTGTATAATTCACAATTTCATAAAATAAAAAATATTTTTTTTTATATAAAACTAATTTAATTGAGTGCATTGTTTTTTTTTTTCATAAATTGACTAAAATAATGTTTTTTTTTTATTTACTATCTTCTTATTTACATACTGTTACATTTATGCATTAATAATTACTAGACACATCAAAAAATCACGTCGTTTATCTTTAGTGCCGGATTCATCTTATTTTGCTATTGCGCGTTTTAATAATATTTTAAATATACATTTTTACATATTAGGATTATTAATTTCTATCTGTTTAGTTATTACACTAGTAGCTGCCAGTAGTTCGTTTACAAGGAATTAATTTTACATCTAAAACGTAAAGCTCTTTTTCTCTACGTTTCCGTAGGAATTTCAAGAACTCCTTTTTTACTACTCCCTTGAAATTTTGGTATGTTTAGGTTACTACAGGGTGTAGACCCTGTAGTAACCTAAACATACCAAAATTTCAATTTATATCGTCTTGTCTTCCGGCTGTGCGGTGTCGGTCAGTTAATTAGTTGCGACGATACAAAAAAAACGATTTATTAGTTTTTTGTTTAATTGTAGTTATTTATACAAATGGGCAGTGTTCTGAAAGTGAAGCGTCTAGACTCAATAATATTGTTATAATGCGTAGATATAGAACGCAGAGGTAAAATATTCTCTTCTTACTTTCTGCCTTTTATAAGAATTTACTTAAATGTCATTATTTGTAGCTTTAAAAATAAGTAATAAATAAAAAATACTTCTTAACAAGTAAAGTACAGGGTGGGCCCCGGAGTTTTGCGAATTTGAAAAATTCATAAAAAAAAAAACAAAAGTAATATTAAAACCAATTTATTTTTAAATTAAAGTTAACATTTGGGAAAATCATTTCTTAAAAATAACATCATCCAGATGCGCACCATCCCGCTGCAAACATTCTTCGAATCTCGACCTCAAATTGACAAAAACTCGTTCGCACATGGCACGCGGAATAGCGGCCATTTCTTCGCGGATATTGGCCTTCAACTTTGCAATCGTGGTCGGATTATTACTGTAGACTCTACTTTTCATGTAGCCCCACAAGAAAAAATCGGGTGGAGTTAAATCCGGACTCCTCGGTGGCCATGGAATGTCACCTCGGCGCGAAATGAGTTTTCCAGCAAACATCTCCTTTGCGGCTGCCAAACTCTCGTTAGAGGTATGGCAAGTGGCGCCATCTTGTTGAAACCATGTCGAACTATAGTACCCTCGAAATTCTGACAGCTGTGGGTAAAAGAAATCGCACAACATGGCTGTGTATCGCTCAGTATTAACTGTCACAGAATTCCCTCGCTGGTCTTCAAAGAAAAAGGGTCCGATGATTCCGTGTGCTGAAATAGCCGCCCAAACTGTCACTTTTGGCGAATGCAAAGGCTTTTGGTGTTTGAATTGTGGATTTTCTGAGGCCCAATAACGACTATTTTGTTTATTTACGTGCCCATTTAAGTGAAAATGGGCTTCGTCTGAAAAAAGAATATTGTTGAAGCTCCGAAACCGCTCAAACATTGTTTCGACGAAATCACGTCGTAAATTGTGATCATTTGGCTTCAAATCTTGCACTAGTTGAAGTTTATACGGGTGCAATTTTAAATCTTCCTTCAAAATACGACGCAAAGTCGTTCTTGATACAGATAGCTCTGCTGATCGCTTGCGAGTTGATTGCCCAGGATTGCGTAGTACGGAAGCTCCGACTTCGTTTATGTTTTTATCTGACCTTTTCGTCCTTTCGGGCCCCTTAGGTTTCTGATTAAGGGTCGAACCGGTAGCCTCGAACTTTCTGACCCACGCCCTAATCAAACTTTCACTCGGACACTGTTTTAAATCATGCAATCCATAGTGGGAGCGAAATGAACGTCGAACAATAACGCACGAATCAGCATTTTTGTAATAATTTTTTACACAGAACGCACGCTGTTCACCCGTGAAGTGCTCCATTGCGACTAAATTTCCAAGGCCCGAGTTACAGATCCCCACCTCCCGCGCTCCGCCCCCTCCCCCGTTCCAACGCTATGGCGATTTCAAATTCGCAAAACTCCGAGGCCCACCCTGTATAACAGTTCAGAGATTATCGAAATCTTACACTTGATTTTCAGTAGCAGGCGATGGGTATTTGCTATGCGGGCCCTTAGCCCTTGTTTGGGCGACGTTGTAATGATAATTGTCGACCTTTTCAGTTTGCATCTTAGATTCCGCCTTCAGTTGATCGTGGGCCGCGTAAAATTTACCAGTTACGGGTGTCGCTGTTTAATATAATATGGAAATAAACGTTTGTTTACTGTTTTATATTCAATTGTGTATTTTTTTATAATGTATGTATGTATGTATGTATGATCTACTGAACTATCTATCTATATACCTACTACAGAGTGGTCGACAAGTAGCGTCCAACCCTCAAGTTAGGTGAGGTTTACAAAATTTATCGGTAACCGCACTGAGCCTATGTTTTAAGTAGTTTTTTTTCATCCACATGAATGGTTAGACAAGGGGACTTGGGAACACCTAGTGTTAAGACACTCCGTTCCGTTCTCTATTTTAACTTATTATTTCGATAAAGACTGTAATAAAAAAATGCCTTCTATTGAAATTATAATATTAGCTTACTCTTAAGTAGGTATGTATATGCAATACACGAGACACTTAATTTTCGTTAATTATTTTAAATATTACAAATATTTTTATGTGTTATTTTACTACTTTTAGTGCTAACCCACAATTAGGAAAGATTATTTAGAAAATGTAAAAAAAAATTAAGGACGAGAAATGAACCTGCACATATTGGAAACTATCTAAGTGTTTCGTCTACTGAGCCAAACGTTGCGAAGGTTTTCTAAATAAGTATTTTTATGTACTATTATAAGATTACTTACGGGTTGGTAACTTATTATAACCATGACTTTTTAATGTTAATAGGTGGTTATTCAATTTGATTTTATTTTACTTACATCCAAAGTTAGGTCTATATATTTTGTAATTGCGGAAATGCTTGACTTCTCTATATATAATTTCGTTAAGCATATGTATATCAATTGGCATCCTAGTGCCGAATGTGCATTTACCCTCGTTACCCATTATTTATGATTTGTACAAATTTTGTAGTTGAAATTACTTGAAACTAAAGAGTTTGATAGATACAGTATATTTAGAAAAAAGGGATAGATCTAAAACAATAAATATTATGTTAAAAAAATATAACAAACTTTGCTCCGAAAACTAACGCAGTAAATTTTGACATATTGTTTTTTTTTTTTTAATATAATGTTTGAGTTGATAAAGTCAACACAGCCTACATACCTACTCAAACCGTCAAAAAAATTAACAGAAATATTTTCAATGTCATTTATTAAATACTATAGTATAAAAATAGGTTAAAAAAAACCAATGTAGTTAGGTAATGTTGAAAATCATCATAATAAATTTATCTAAAAATATTTTTTTTTCTGGTGTGATTAACTGTAATATTCAATCAATGAATTAAGTACTCTACTCATCTTCACGCTGTACCCCGCACATGGCATGGTAGGCAGAGGGAACTTGGGAACCTAGAGTTAAGACTCCGTTCCACTGCCATTCCCCACTTTCCGCCAAATTTGAGGCATGCGTGTTGAGTGGCGCTCAACGCCGCGTTTTGCCTTGAATGTGCGAAGAAATGAAATATTAAATATTTAAAATTGAGAGTATTAAATATTCCATTTTCTCGAGTGGGGATCGAACCCAGAACTTTCGGTTAGAGTCTCACGCTTGTGCCGCTGCGCCACGACAGGCCTTAATGAATTAAGTAAATAAATTATAAGTGTAACTGTGTAGTGTGAAATATTATATCTGATCCGTTCAATTAAAAAAAATATAGCTGTCTTTATAAAAAAAATACAGACCGCGATTTCTAATTCAATTTTATATTTGTGTGTCAGTATTCATATATTGTTCTGCTTTTTTATACTGCTCCGTACTGCGAGTCTATAATTCTCTTAGAGATTGATATTAACATTTTATTTATGCGTTCGGTTTATCAAAGTGAAAATTAACGTTTGCAAAACCATCGACTAAAAATGGAAAATATAGGCCTGTCGTGGTGTACGGGTACAAACATTCAACTGTAAATGGTTGTGAGCTCGATCCTCATGCCCTGATTTCCATGTCCAATTATTTAAAAGAAGAGCGCTCTTATCCACCCGATCCCGAAAAAAGGCGATGGTTCCGATCCAACTAACTACAGGCCTATTGCTATCACCTCCCTGCTCTCCAAAGTTATGGAGCTTAATCAATAGCCAGCTCTTAGTTTATCTAGAGGATCATCGATTGATTAACGACCGCCAATATGGCTTTCGTCAGGGTCGCTCAACCGGTGATCTTCTGGTTTACCTAACCCACCGCTGGGCTGCGGCTATTGATAATAAGAGAGAGGGCCTGGCAGTTAGTCTGGACATGGCGAAGGTCTTCGATCGTGTGTGGCATGGGTTGCTCCTTGCGAAATTTCCATCTTACGGGCTTCCCGAGAATTTATGCAAGTGGATCGCTAGTTTTCTCACTGGGCGCAGCATCAAGGTCGCTGTCGACGGTTTTTGCTCTGAATACATGCCCGTGAACGCTGGCGTCCCCCAAGGCTGCGTGCTGTCCCCTACGCTATTTCTTCTGCATATCAATGATATGTTGGAGGACTCTAACATACATTGTTATGCGGATGATAGCACTGTGGACACTGTATACTCCGGCCGTGCAAGTCTTTCTCGGGAAAACGTCGACCAGTGCCGAAATCAACTTGTGTCTTCCGTTGAGGCATCCCTCAACAATGTCTCCGTATGGGGTGAAAAGAACCTAGTTCAATTCAACCCCCCCGAAGACACAAGTCTGCGCGTTGACCACTAAAAAATCCCCATTTGTCGTATCACCAGTTTTTGAGAACACTCCCCTTAAAAGTCGCTCCCTGTCTCTGTATATTGGGCCTCAGCTTTTCGAACGACTGCCAGTATCGCGATCATCTGGAAAACAAGGCCAAGTTGGCCTCGAAGAAACTGGGGGTCATCAGCAGAGCGAGACAGTATTTCACGTCAAACACCGTTTGGCCCTGTACAGGGCCCAGGTTCGGCCTATTATCGAATACTGTTCTCACCTCTGGGCTGGTGCACCCCAGTATCAGCTTGAACCATTTGATCGCGTACAACGTAGAGCTGTTCGAATCGTTGGGGACCCAATGATCTGTGAGGGGCTTGACACTTTGGCTTTGCGTAGAGACGTATCTTCACTGTTCGTTCTCTACCGCATTTATCACGGAGAGTGTTCTGGAGAACTGTTTGACTTGGTACCTGCCGCCGAATTTTTTTGATTTTTGTACCATCCACAACATCTGGACACGTGGCACTCTGCTACTGTGCGGTTTCGTAGGAATTTCCTTCCACGCACCACACATCTCTGGAACGACCTACCCGCGGCAATATTTCCAGGTCGATACGACATGGGTACCTTCAAAAAGCGCGCCTACCTACACCTCAAAGGAAACGCACCTGTAGCTCCTGGTGTTACTCGGGGCTGTGGACGACGTTGAGTTGCACCACTTAACACGCTATATCTAAAATTCGGCAGAAAGTGGAAAACGGAACTGAGTATCTTAACAATAGGTTCCCAAGGTTAGGAAATTGTACCCTGGCCTCTAAATTCTAATGGTGAACACATAGCACAGACATACCGTCTAAATTCTAATGGTGAAAACATGACATTGACAAGAAGATTTTAAATCGATCTTTTTCAAAAAAGAGGTTTTTGTTTTCGTTAACTATATATGTGTTTTGTTTTTGTTTGTCAATCTGCTACATGGGACATGAAAATCAAAGAAAATTCTTTATTTTTGTAGGCACATACTAATATAGTATGTATACCAAGACAATATTTTGATTTATTTAAATTATATTGGTAATGTGTAAATCTATTTCTTTTATAATTGTACCTAAGTAATAAAATAAGGCACTGTTAAATAATAGGGGCCGTTAATTTTTATTTTCATATTTCTTTATTATATTGAAATTGAGATTAAAAACCGACTATTAAACTGAAAAATAAAAAGTGATATAGCGTGTTGGGAGGAGCAACTCAACTCCGCGTTTTGTGAACTCAAAATGATGAAGATATATTATTAAAGTTGAGACTTTAAAGTAAAATTACGTTGAAACACTAAGTTGTAGTAATCAACAGGTGGGGTAATTTTAATGGGTAGAGTAATTTGTTTAGTGCTTGCTCGCTAGGGGACAGATTAGAGCTAGATAGCGGCAGATTACCACAGATTACCTATAGTTAAGCTGCGGGTCGATTAACTTTTGCTATTATTATCAGGCTTCTTGCATAACTATTATACTAATAGTTTCTTACAATTTTTTTTTTTAATGTTTTATTAATTGCTCTTAATTTGTATGTATTAAATTTAAAACCCTGATATGAGATAATTCAGCCACATTATAGAATATTTTGCTTATAGGTATCTTTGATTGTTATCTCGTGTTTGATATTAAAAAATAATTAGTATAGATACATTGTGTATAACAATTACGATATTATAAATAGTTATGTTATCTATGTTTATAAACACAGGGGAACATAGTGTTAAGTCACTCCGTTCCGCAGAATTCAACGGTCGCGCTATGTGTTGACTGAGCGAAAATATTTTAATTAAAAATATTAAATATTTCATTTTCTTTAGTAAGGATCGAACCTACAACCTGTGGTGTTTAAAGTCACATGCTTGTGTCTATGCGCCACGACAGGCCTCTAAAAATTATAATGAAATTATACATGGGTCCACAAAATTTAAATACGAAAAATAATTGAAGCAAAAAATGTCTACCGTTAATAAATTCAAACAAGTAAAGCATAACCTGCAATAAAAATCTAATAAATAAAGTCCTTCCAATGAAGATCCCTGTGGAGAATTTAAAAACGCTTCGGTATATCTGCCATTCTTTGGGGGGCCGCGGTGCGCGTGGAGTACTCTAAGATATTCACAGCGAAATACGTGTGACGGTTAACATAAAGGAGCGGAAATGTATTTAAACTAGATCTAAATTTTTAATGGTTCTTCTTTATTTAAAAAAAAAAAACTTTTACCGGATTATTTATTATATATTTCAATTAGTATTAAACATATTTGGAAAGGTGACGTTTTGAACAATTTGTAGTAGTAGGTAGTAAGGTAAACGGGCTTTATAAATGTATTGTAATAAATATAAGCGATTAATCAACTCAAAATAATTTCATTTCAAGTATATAAACTAATCTTTATTTAAAATTATTATGATTAAGATATTCTGTTCGGTAATTGCCGCCTAATTTTTGATCATTGTGTTTTAAGAGACGAGATTTGACAGATGGTTATAATAAACATGAGTTAAAGATTGATTGGATTCTTCATGTCATGAAGAATATAAAAATTTGCTCAAATAAGTATAAAAATTTGCTCAAATAAATTAACACAAATATTTACTATTATTCGATATCATAGTCAATTATATACTTATTATTTGATTATTTCGTCATTTTGCATCATTTAAATGAAATTAATTAAAACGCTACTTCTGTCAATGTAAGTCATTCCCTACAAAAATTCCGATCGCCTATCGCACCGCGCCAATATTGCGGGCATCCGCGAAATCGACATCTACCGAGACAACTATTTCATAAGGCGTATAATTGAAATATCCGTAAATGCTCACCGCTTCTAATGGGAATAGGATGCGGTCAAAATGGTAAAATTATGTTTTCTTTTAAAGTTAATTTTATTACTAAGTAAACAATGGCTTTTTATTAATTACAAACAAATAAAAACGATATATATATATATATATATATATATATATATATATATATATATATATATATATATATATATATATATATATATATATATATATATATAAATATATATATATATATATATATATATATATATATATATATATATATATATATATATATATATATATATATATATATATATATATATATATATAAATATATATATATATATATATATATATATATATATATATATATATATATATATATATATATATATATATATATATATATATATATATATATATATATATCTTCTCTATTCTTTTGATAGAATGTACACTAAAAAGATTTTCGTGTATAAATAATGTTTTGATTTGTTTTCATTTATTTTAAGCCACATACGAAGGAACGAAACAAGCTTCATAAATTATATTTCTGTTATACCAATAGCTACTCTCATCGGGAGGTCCCGGTCTCTCGTAGCACTTTAAACCAGTTATTAATTGACATTTGATATTTGCAGTTGTAAATAAAATATTTTTTCCAATGTACCTAATTAAATTTTTGATTTATCATGGTTAATTATATGTATTTTTCTATTAATTTTTATATTGTTCATTCTCATAATAATTTTAACCGGCATGAGACTTATTGAACAGAAATTTTAGCCTGTAAATGTATTTAAAAAATATATTATTTTCTCCCTAATTTATTAATTTAATACTTTAGTCTATAATTTAAAATAAAAATAAAATAAGTTTAAATGTTTTTTAATAATATGTCCCACACCTTACAGGGTGGCTTACAGGAGGGTGGCAGAGACAATACAGGTGTTTAATGAGCACCTGCACCGAGTGATTCACACAATTTAGACTCCCATCTCCAGATTGATTTATAAAGTAATTTGATTTGATGCGATCTACATTTATAGAATTTTAAAATTCTTTTTGTGAGATTAGTATTTTTATATTAAACACTATGTTTAGGATAAAAATAAAGAATTTATATTTAATACTTAGGATATAAGTATTTTTAAATAAAAAGAAAATGTTTTAATCAGGTTACAATGTTTTAGGTTTATAATGTTTTAAGCTGAGGAAATGTGAATCTTTGTTTGTATTAGCACATTGAAGTTGCTGATGAGAATTAGAGGGTTAAACGGACCAATTATTCATATAATTTACAACACAATCTCATCACAGATTGATTTTACAAGTAGTTTGACCTAGAATATATTTAATTATTAATATTCGCAAGGTGTTGTGTATATAGTACAAAATACCTTTAAAAAAATCAAGTGACTGAGTTCTTTCCACTTTTCCGCCTTCCGCCAAAATGGAGGCCTGTCGTGGCGCAGCGGCACAAGAGTGTGACTGTAACCGACAGATTCTGGGTTCGATCCCCAGTCGAGGAGATGAAATATTTAATATTTTCAATTTAAATATTTAATGTTTCATTTCTTCGCTCTGGTAATAAGGCAAAGCGCGGCGTTGAGTTCCGCCACTTAACACGCAATGCCTCAAATTCGGCAGAAAGTGGGGAACGGAGGTGGAACGGAGTAGTGCGGGATACAGCGTGAAGCTGAGAGTGAGAGAGAGAGAGCCAAAATGGACCTGGATGGATGGAGGGATGGAGGCCCAATATTCACCAATATCCGCCAAGAGATTGAGTTTTGGTTATTACGGCAAATTTACTCCGTATAAAATAAAACGTGAGGCCAGAGAGATGGATATAAAAATAATTCATCCCCGAACGAAGAACGAATCCACAATTAACGCCTTAACAGTTAGACATTGATCGCACTACGTCACGAATGAAAATTCTAATACAGAAATATGAAAGGACACGTTTAGTACGCTTATTTACTAATTAAACTAAATTATAGAGGCCTGTCGTGGCGCAGCGGCACAAGAGTGTGACTGTAACCAATAGGTTCTGGGTTCGATCCCCAGTCGAGGAAATGAAATATTTAATATTTTCAATTTGAATATTTAATGTTTCATTTCTTCGCTCTGGTAATAAGGCAAAGCGCGGCGTTGAGTTCCGCCACTTAACACGCAATGCCTCAAATTCGGCAGAAAGTGGGGAACGGAGGTGGAACGGAGTGTCATAACACTAGGTTTCACTTCCGTTCCCTCTGCCTACCCTGCCTAGTGCGGGATACAGCGTGAAGCTGAGAATAATCTAAATTAAACTATCAGCGCTGTCTAAGTGAACCTGCGTAAAGACATAACATACTAACGAATAAAAACGAACTTCTATAAAGATTCACAAAACTCACTTTCGGTGACGACGAAAGGTCAAAGACGGTAGGTCTTTCTCTTAATATCATGCAATAAAAGTCGGTGATAAATTAAATTCAATTAGATTTCTACTTCTGAAACGCTTAAATAAATAGCCTCATCATTAATACTGTCGCCATGACTCATAATAATTGTAATTGGTATAATTTTTAACGTAGCTTTTGAAATAGGTAACAATGTAGCTCAGTACTGGTTATCAACTTGTGTAGGTACTAGCTTTATTCTGGTCCATCGCTTCTAATAAAACTTTCTCCTAGTTTGGTTGTTATGTATTTTAAACTTTAGAATGATATTTCAAAACATCATGCATCGATATTATTGCTGTGGGAAAAGTATAAAACATTGTAATGTATTTTATTTAGTAATATGTATACCTATGTATCTATGTGGGTATGTCCTGTTGATACCTAAGGAATATAAAAGTAAAGAATTAAGTAAAAATAAGATGGGAATTTTAAAATGAGCAATCATTATTATCATTGCCTATCACCAAATACAATAATTATGTACTTATAAACATTTATGTGTTTATTTATAATTATTGTCTTTGGTGACCAATGATAATAATGATTAATATTTAAATTGAAAATGAAAATTATCTAAAACTTACTTGAGGCCTGTCGTGGCGCAGTGGCACAAGCGTGTGACTATAACCGACAGGTTCTGGGTTCGATCCCCAGTCGAGGAAATAAAACATTTAATATTTTCAATTTAAATACTTAATGTTTCATTTTCTTCGCTCTGGTAATAAGGCAAATTGCGGCGTTGAGTTCCGCCACTCAACACGCAATGCCTCAAATTCGGCGGAAAGTGGGGAATGGAAGTGAAACGGAGTGTATTAACACTAGCTTCCCAGGTTTCCTCTGCCTATCCTGCCATGGGATACAGCGTGAAGCTGAATGCTTACTATAATTCATCCAGGTGTACTCTCTATCCTAAAATAGACACTCTTACTGAAACACTTGTAAAAATAATTGTTTTAAATCAATGTTAGTCAGTTCAAACTGTTCTGAATCTGTTCAAATGTGACGACGGCTCATCACATCGAAAGTGGAAATATCTTACTCGTCTTTAAATACAGCTGCGTTTTTTTTTTTTTTCATTTTTCAAATATAATTTCTCAGCAAGTTAGTCAGCGTTGTGTCGTGTAGCGTCCTGTAAAGCTAACGCTATTGATATTTTTACTATTTTTAAGCGTTAATCCACACTTAAGATTTTTTTTTATGCAAAATAAAAATTTATGCAGCGAAAACAACACACAATATTAAATAATACTAAGTATTTTGTGGGCAAAGGGCTGATGTAGAGTAAAAGTAAAATAGAGTTAGACTACAATAAAATTTATTATTTTTATTATTAATATGTTTTTGTAAAATTATACTTTTTAAGAATGTTATGCTTTCAGTATGGGAATTATTAAATATTTTGGAACAAATGGAATTCGAAGCCACTACTTTCTTAAAATAAATATGACCTTTACACTATTCATTTTGGCCTTAGAAAAGGTTTAAAAAATATGACAATACTGCATAAAAATGAAATCGAAATGTAGACCGACATAATACAATATTTGAATTGAAAGAAAATGTATGCAACGTCATTACATGTGGATACGTGAGCCTAAAAAATAAAAGAGTTCGCTTTTCGCCCGCAGCAAAGTGGAAAAAATAATTTGGGATTTAAAATTTGCATGGGAACGTAATTTTGTAGTTTTACAAAAAAAAGGTAACTGTTTGGTTATTTTTTTTTTCGTTATACTCAACTTTTTTAATACAAATTCTCATTCAAATTGTCTAGGAGCCATTATGAATAGAATTTAAAAAAAAATGTTACTGTCAAAATATATAGTGTAATAATTTAATTACCTTATTTTGAACAAATTTAGTGTTATTTCATACCAGTGAAGAAAAATACTTAAAAAAAAAAACGAAGAAAAATCTCTGACAATTAAAATATTAATCACGTTTCTATTAAGCTGTATTCAAAAATCTAGAGTCCAAATTTCTACACTTATTACAAGTTTTTAATGTACTTAGTTAACATTTTTATAGATTTCTAAAAGGTATAGGTTCAAATCCCGTTTCCGCCGTCAGAAACTTGAAATATTGAAATATTTATAGTGTGGTTTTTTTTAAAACACACACTAGTTTAAACCATTTTATTCAAATTTACATTGTGATTTATACGCATAAATATGGTCATAACTCACAACTAGGTTAAATAAATAATAAAAAAAAACAAAGGCGACACGGTGACCGTGGTGCAATTAAGATTATGTTTATATTTAAATTAATGTTATTTCCCCAGACTAGGCAGATAAAAAGGAGTTGGGTTGCGCCATCGCTGTGCGTAGTAAAGAGTTGTGGAATGTAAGAAAAATATCGGCAATGTGAAATATATATATTTCACGCAACTCTCTCTAGCTAGCACTAAACAAGGATGGTCTCTAAGGTCAAGACAGTTTTCATCTCTTTAGTAGTGTCTCTAGCCCTTATTTTGTGTAGCTTAGCGAACAAAAACGTAGCGTTAAGCGTTGCGTTTTTCTTAATTCAGCCCTATACCCTTTAAAGACATTTCCGCTCCCCCATCTTGATCATCATCATCTTGATCATCTTGGCATTGACTGGCTATGTGACTCAACGTTGCGCATTGTCTTGTTATTAGAGTGACCATTTCAAATTATTAGATATTTTATTCCCCGAAATAGGACTCAAACCCAAAGCCGTCCCAACGATCACATAGCTGTGCCACTGAACCACGTCTGTATCTATATTCAATTTGTTTTTTAATTTGAGATATTTATAGTTATAATAGGAATTTCTGTACTTTGACGTTGAATTCCGAAACTTGACACATAATGTCCTCAAAATTGCGCGACTGTTTCTACCCGTCTTAGTTAAAAGTATAGAGCGGACAGCATTACCACTGGCAATCATATTTTTACTTCAGGCCATCTCACAATTATTGTTTTGTAAGTAATGGCAACATTTAAATTAAATTGTAATATTTTTACGAAAGTAAATGAGTAATGAGAAAGCTTACCTTTGAAATGAAAATCTTTAGGAATTTAACCCGGAATTCGACCGTTTTGTAAAGTTAAGAGAGTTTTTTATACTTATAATGAGGATTTTAGAACGTATACTACGATAAATCTGGATATTTTCTTGTAGTCCTTTTTATTTTTTCTGGTAATCCTTTTTTATTTTGATTATTATACTATAGATCGAGGTCTGTCGTAATGCAGTAGCCCGTCGTGGCACAGGGGCACAACCGTGATCCTCAAAGGTCAGTGAGTTGTGGGTTCGTTCCCATTCGAGGAAATTAAATATTTAATATTTTCATTTGTACACTCTGATAATAAGGCAAAGCACGGCGTTAAACTCCGCCCCCGAACGAATGTCTCAAATCCGGTGGAACGTAAGGAATGGACCGGATAATAACTATATGCAAGACAGGTTGAAAGCAAAAACAATAAAATACTTCCTAGTTCTTTGGTCACGTTTGACAGAGATTGACAATAAATACTACCTACACTATCACCCAGTATACAATATAAACAAAATTACATAATGTCTGTTTAAAAATACAAAAGAAAAGTCCACTTTTATTAAAATTTATTACAAAACAAAAGTCCACTTTTATTAGCAAAATCATAGGTCTAAAAAAAATACTTCAACCGGTTATATAAGGTTAGTTTATATATATTTGGTTTATTTTTTTTTTATTTACTTGATATGTATTACCGGGGGACCTTACATTTTTATAAAGTGAATTATCAATCCCAATGGATCCTTCAAGATTTCATAGGAAAGGTGTACCCTTTTCGCGTTTCCAGGAATAAATATAGAGATGAGGCAAATTGTCGATGTCAACAAGATTTTATCATTTTATGTAGAATAGTATGAATTATTGACTATACAAATAATCTATTTATGCTTTTTTATATAGTTGTTGGTATTTATTTTATAAAAAAAAAAACAGTAAAACTGAATAGACGTTAAATATTTTTTCAAAAAACAGTATAGGGTAAGTTAAAACAAAAATATAATAAGAATCTAGACGACTGCGACTTTTAAAAAAAATCTGTCTTTTTATATATTTGTACACTCACATCTAAACTAATCTTAGGCAGAAGAAACTTGAGAAATAGTGTTGATACACTCCGTTCCATTCCCCACTTTCAGTAGAATTTGAGGGAATGCGTATTGGAATTTAAAGACTGACAAACGTATATATTAAAGAAAAGCGCGCGTTTAATCACACTTGCTATATTTATTTCATTTAACGCATTTCTATTGAAATATAAAAAACTCAGTTCTGGGACATCTGATGAATGGCCATAATTGAACGAAAGCAAGCTAAACAAAAGTCGTTGTGTATGATGATTTAGTCGTTGTGTACATTATTCTTTGACATACGATAACTTAGAATCTGGATTATATGATGTAAAGAACTATAAATACAGCTAAATATAACAAAATATCGTCTTAGCAAAAGTTGTTCAGTCTGGTTGGTAATTTTAATTAAAATTAAAAAATAATATCGACAATAGTATATCCTCTAAATGTAATACCAGGCAGTGGTTACAAATAAATAGATCCGGTAAATAATTATATTTTTGTAAAAACGTTTTTAAATATAATTTATATTACGTTTTTATTAGGTTAAGCTATAACTAACTATGATATATAACGTTTTAAATTTATTTAAAATAAAATTAATGTAAAAAACACACCACAAAGTAAGAAAAAATTACCAAGAGAAATGTTAGTACCAAAAAGACAAAATAAGATCAATCTATTACAACAAAATAACATATAGATATATTTAATAATAAAAAAAAATAATTTTCTAAAAATTTAAACAGAGGGGCTGACATTCCACATTTAAGAAAGAATAATATAAGAAAAAAAGAAAAGTTTCTCTAAAATGAAATAAATGTGGAATACCACTTTTAAAAAAAAAAAAAAATACCATTCTCTCTCATCAAATGATGACTGTAAGCAACTTTGGGTAGCGGAAATATATAAAAATCTCCCCACCGAGATCTCACCTTACAATATAAGTTGTAAATAGCGTATCAGACTTTCGAATAAGGTATGTGAGAACGTATAGCTTATTTGGTTTTAGAGCTCTTGGACAGTTTCCACGAGGCGCAGGTTCAAATACCGCTACGCTTAAATTTTTATGCCTTTTCTAAAAAGAAGTATTATACTACGTAATTAAATCTTAAAAAACTAACACCTTACAATCATAAAACTTGGCGATCTTTATATATAGATTTGACGTTTTTTCAGTTTCTTGCTTCTTGCATGCATCTTGCACAAAGCCGGGCAGCCAAAGTGAATTTAGGAAACTAAGTTATTTTTGTCTAGTCTGACTTATACTCTTTCATTCTTTAATTTCATGTTGTATCCTGTACATAGTGAAATAGGCAGAGGGACCCTGCGAATCTAGTGTTAAGACAATCCGTTCCCGTTAAGGCTTCCGTTCCCCATTTAAAAGATTAGATGACAATATTATGGTACATCTTATGTTCAAATTGGAAGCTAGCTGAAATCTTGGACTGTAATGTAACTAGTAAACATTAACTTGTTTATAATTTATTTAATACTGTTCTACTCTCATATTAAATAAAATTATTTTCATCTAAAAAATACAACAGATAAAAAAACACATATACATAAATAGTAATACAAAAAAGTTAATTTTCCTGAAACTTTGAACGGAGTGGATGACATTGAATCGCATCTCAGGATCATTTCCACACATCCCTCAGTCGCGTGCTATGCCTCTTTCAGGACGCACGCTCGCGCATCCCTCCTGAAACTTCTACGAAGATATAAGTGTATAATAATAATTAATATATACTAGAGACTTAATATTAACAAATTAAATTAATTCTTTAATTGTACGAGATCCATGATTAGAGGTAAGTTGATATTTAGTTATTTTTTTATAAATAATTTAATATTTCCTTATTTGATTTATTTATATAATGATGTCATTTTAAAACAATTTCATAATTTTAACGACTCTAAAGCAAGGTTTGCTATTCACACAAATATGACCATATCTAAAAAAAATGCAACGGATTTGAATACAAGTTGAAATATAATTTTAACTTCTTGAAACTTTATTTAATTTAAATTACCAACAATTATTTAATTTAAAAAGATACTGCTTAAATATTTTATGTATGAGTATCACTTTGTTTTTGTTTGCTATGTATTGCATATTGCGCAGTATTATTTTGTTTCTATATATTGGAATAGAGACAATCAAGACTTAGAGGACTTCTAGTGTTTTTAATTATTTTAAACAATTGTAATTGCTAAACTTAAATTTTTAAAATTTTAAAAAGCGTATAAAAATTTTGAACAAAGCAGGATTTGAACCCGCGCCTCTGGAATACCGTTCCAGCGCTCTGACCAACTAAGCCATTCGTTCTCACCGAGCTCCGTCGAAATTCTTATACGCTTGTTACAACTTATTTATGTTGTTAGCATCTCTGTAGGGAGATTTTTACAAATTTCCGCTACCCAAAGACAACTCGTAAGAATTATCGTTTGGTATTGTAATTGATACGTGAAGGTGCATTGAAAATTTTATATTAGTTTTATAAAGAAAAGAAGTCTGTTGTGGTGCAGGGGGCAAGTGTGTAAATGTGATTAACTGTTGTGGGGTTCGATCCCCACTCGAGGAAAATTAATATTGAATATATAATGTCTCATGTTTTTCAGCTTCACGTTGTTATTTGTCACATTGTAGTGTCACGTTTAGTGTACGACATTCCGTTCGTCCCCCACTTTCCGCCTAAATTAAGGCATTGAGTGCTTAGTGCGAAATTCAACTCCGCGCTTTGCCTAGTTACAACTGCGAAGAAATTAAAGCATTAAACAATTAATGAATATTTTCATGAGTAAGGAACCTGTCGCGTTTACAGTCAAACGCTTGTATCTCTACATTACGATACATTTGAAGCCTGTGGTGGCGCAGCGGCACAAGCGTGTGACTGTATCTTACAGGTTGTGGGATCGATCCCCACTTGAAGAAATGAAATATTTAATAATTTCAATTTAAATATTTAATGTTTTCATTTCTTCGCTCTGCTACAAGGCAAAAACGCTGGGTTGAGTTCCGCCACTCAACACGCAATACCTCAATTTCGGCGGAAAGTGGGAAACAGAAGTGGAACGGAGTGTCTTAACACTAGATTCTCAAGTTCCCACTACCCTGCTATGTGTGGGATACAGCGTAAAATATATGAAATATTTAAAACTTCAAAATAATTGTAAATTTATTCTATAGAAGAATAACAGCAATTTTATATAACATAATATTTTCAATTAATTATAGCATATATGTACATATGTACATATATGCTATAATTAATTCAAAACTAGTTTCCTGAACTAGTACGCCAAATACGTACATAAAATTTGCTGTAAAGGTTATGAGGTTATTACCAAAAGCTCATTAAACTTAAAAAAACCGCTTCAAGGCGAGTGAACTTTTGCGGTTTGACTTCATCGTTCTGATTAAAACAGATTTTTGTTGCTCTTAAACCGTGTTTTGTGTAAACACTATATATACACACTATATACAAAATACTGTGCGGTGTAGAACGCTGAAATATGTCATATAGGTTGAAATATACCTTGGTTGCTCGCGCAATTCGGCTTTATTGAAGTGGAAACCATGGGAACATTAAGAGAAGATTTCTCAAAATTCCTACGAAAAGGGAATTTTGAAATTAGAAATACAGTGCTTTATCGAATCGGAGGCCACACTCGTAAGAAATCAAATTATTAGAAATATTCGTATTCGAGGTGAGATCATTTTAACCTCACAAATTTTCATGAGGCCTGTCGTGGCGCAGCGGCACAAGCACTGTGGTGACTGTAACCGACAGGTTCTGGTTTCGATCCCCAGTCGAGGAAATGAAATATTTAATATTTTCAATTTAAATATTTAATGTTTCATTTCTTCGCTCTGGTAATAAGGCACAGCGTGGGGTTGAGTTCCGCCACTCAACAAGCAATGCCTCAAATTCGGTGGAAAGTGGGGAACGGAAGTGGAACGGAATGTCTTAATACTAGGTTCCCGGGTTCCCTCTGCCTACCCCGCATCGTGTGGGATGCTACTCTGTTACCCGCTTTCTGCACGACTTAAGTAATTTGGCGTGTGGAGTGTAAGACGGCCCGCTTTGTTTAACCAGAACGTTTTGAAAATAGTTTGAATTCACAAATACTTTTAGAATAAGATACTGTCCTACTGCGTAATATTAGCCTACAAATTAAATGTTCACAACAAAAATTTTAATATTTTACTTCAAGATTGTATTTTTAAAGCTTTTAAAATAAACAATTGAGTGTTGTGGTTTGTTTCTACTTGAAAGATTATGCAAATGCCGCACCTTTTGTTGTAACAATTAGATTCTGAAAAAATAGTAAGATTACTCATTATCCCGCCAGGATCATGAATTATTAAAATTACCCAAATAGGATTCCAAAGGAATGAGGACTGTTTTACTGATTTAAATTGCAAATGTGAGAATGAAAAACTACAAAATCTACCTTTTAAAGTAACTTTACAAGCGATTAGTGATCGCTCGTAGACTCGTTTGTGTGAACTATAAATACCTGCCATTTTCTATTATGTGTTTGTTGTTTTTACGAGTATGTCTCTGAATCCCGTTTATTATAGAATAAAGTATTTTCTATTCTAATAGTTTTTGTAGCAAAGAAATGGCCAATTCATATTGCATTTAGACTTAGATGTACAGCTTGCTAATCTAAACTAACGTAACGATGGGGCGTGTAGAGACTCTACATGAGATCTGATAGCTCATTGACAATATGAAATTCTTGACAAATTGTAGATAGTTAATATAAATAATATAAAAGAAAATATTTTGGCTGTATCACATGTAAAAACATCAAAAAGCAAAATATAACATTTTGCTTTTTGATGTTTTTATAAATAGATTTTATTTAAATCGGTTCCTTTTCTTATCTCGTAATTATTACTTTAGTTAGCATTTTTCAACAAAAAAACATGAAACAAAAAATGCATTTTTTTGCACCTTCTTCTTGCTCTGACGAAATAAGAATCTTGAGTTTCGCCACTTACATTTCAGTGTCCTATTTTTGAAGAGCATGCGGAGGACAGTGTTTTAATACAATATAATATAGTTTCCCTACCTACCCAGTTGTATGCAGGATGCGACGCGAACCTGACACAATTGTAACTATATATTGTATATATGTTTACTTTTTACCAAATGAAAATGAGCATTCAATTTCTTTTTTTTTAACAATATACCCATTTCCTACCTTCTGCCGAATTCTCACCTCTAATCTAATATCTAATATCGAACTCAGAGTCTGTCACGCAGTTTACTGATGCGCTTTATATATCCCAGAAGAGTCACATTTTTTTTAGTATATTTAAAAAGTGTCATTTTAGTATAAAGATTAAAAAACTTCAACATTTATTAAACATTTTTTTTTAGTATATTTAAAAAGTGTAATTTTAGTAAAAAAAAGAAAAAAAATAGTTTAAAAAATTGTTTTTTAATCCTTTTCCTAAAATTACGCTTTAAAAATGTTTATATTAAGTGCAATTAATAATACGTAAAATATAGTTGATTAAAGTTTTTCACTTAGTAATCAATAATTATGTAGGATATGTGGGCGAATTTTTTGATGCGTAAATGGCACGTGGGAGTTTAATATGTTTTACTAAATCACGTACCTGTACTTTAATTGGATTTTACTTAAAATATAAAGTAACTTTAATGAATATTATATTGAAACAGTTTATTTTGTTATTTTGTAGTTATTTCCAATAAAAAGCAGAAAACACAT
This sequence comes from Eueides isabella, assembly GCA_019049475.1. Taxonomy (NCBI): domain Eukaryota; kingdom Metazoa; phylum Arthropoda; class Insecta; order Lepidoptera; family Nymphalidae; genus Eueides; species Eueides isabella. The sequence continues at coordinate 6,719,685 of CM032407.1, forward strand.
TTTTATTGGAAGTACTGTCAGTTTTTGTTAGATTTTATAACCTTTTGGAATCAACTATTATCCATGACTTCCATAGGTGCGGTGCCAATTCCAAGAGGTGCGGGTTCTAATCCTGCTACGTTTAAATCTTTTATACACTCTTAAATTTAGTATTTTGTTTCCTAAGTGCAAAATAAGACTTTAAAAGTAGTGAAAGTATTACATAGATATAGTTAGAACATTTGATTTTAGTTATTAAAGTGAAACTCAAATAATTTTATTCAAAATAACAGGTATGGTATTTTTCATTGTTTGATCGCCAAATGACTTACTGACTCATTACAGTTAAAAGCCTATAGATTTTTTTTTCAGTTAAGTTAAGACACTGTACTGTTGCCCACTTTCCGCTTAATTTGAAGCATTACATGTTGAGTGAAACTTTACACTGCACTTTGCTTTGTTACCAGAGCGAAGTGATGAAAATATTCAAAAATTTATTTGAAAATATTAAATCGAGCCCACAATCTGCTGGTTGGCTTTTACAGTCTGATTCTTGTGCCCCTGCCCCACGACAGTCTTCAATATAATTAACATACATAAATAATTACAGCACTTGTAGAGTCGTTTGGAATTTTTTGGTGGTTTTTTATATATATGGTTTGATAAAAATATAATATTGTTTTCCGCACGCGGTCAAATTGTACAGCTTTTATGAATTATTCCTATGTAAAAAAAAAGTTTACGCCGTGAAATCCAGAAAATGCGTGAATATAGAATAAAAGATGATGAATTTCTACTAAAGGTCAATAATTAACTGAGTCGGTAATATAATAAATGTATTATCGCGTCATTATACAGAACTATCACATTTACTTATGTAAAGAAAAAAAGTAATATACGTTTTACATTTACACTGGTAAATGGATGTATGTGCCCAGCCATATTTTAAATAAACTGCTATAGTTGAAGCCTATCTTAGCGCAGCGGCACAAGCGTGTGGCTGTAAACGATCTGTTGTGGGTTCGGTTCCCACTTGAGGGAATGAAATAGTTAATATTTTCAAACATTCAATGATTTTATTTCTTCGCTCTGGTAAAAAGGCAGAGCGCCGCATTGAGTTCCGCCACTCAACATGCAATGTCTCAAAATCGTCAGAAAATGGGGAACGACAGTGGAACGTAGTGTCCATACACTAGGTTCCCAAGTTCCCTCTGCCTACCCTGCCGTCCGCGGGATACAGCGTGAAGCTAAGAATTAAACATTATAAAACTATAAGTGTATGTAGAAGGTGGTTTTTCACTAAATAATTTTAGCCATGGGTACCTTTCAGTATGAATGAAACATGTAAGTGCGAGACATGCTGACGTCTGATAAATGAATCCAGATCGAGGAACTGACTGGATGTTGTATTTCGTTTTGTTGTAGACCGAATAAATTTTACGTTATCATAATGTACCAATAGGTGACACTTGGTGTCATGTGTGCAATTGTGTGTATTAAATAATAAGCCAGAATCCCTTTATATATTTTTCAGCATTATGTTATATTCCTAGCGAGGTAGCTAGAGAGAACGAAGCTTTAAACACTACGGTCTCGGTATATCTCTTCCGCATCATCCATTGTCACTAACCTATCCATGTATGACCTCCACTTCTCATGCTTTTTACGTATCTTTCATCCAGTATCACAGACACTGTGTTTTGCGTATACTAGTGGTTGGTTGGTTGTAAAACTTAGCATAACCGTTATCCCGGAAGTAGGTAGTAGTAGGTAGTCCCGGTTTGTCGCTTGACTCAAGCTGCTTTCTCATTAACTGTCTTAGCCTTCTTGTGTGTATGATTTTTTAATGGGAAAAATACCACAGCATCATTAATAATAGTTTGTACAAAGAAGAATTTATAAAAAAGTTGCAATCTTAACAAAACACTATAAATTGATCCATTATTAATAAATTTCCCGGTTATCAGTAATTGCCATCCAACTAAATAACTTAGAGGTAAGAAAAAGATAAACAAACTGCCACCTGTAGTGAACTAAATATCTCATTGCATTTTCTCCAAGGCCAAGACTCTGTAAAGTAAACATTCAACAAGACAACGAGTTGAAGCTTCAAGTTACTCAAGGAGGTCTACGATATTACTTCTATACTATTTTACCTTGTAATATCATGAAATAAGAAAATAAAGTACAAACTTCAATAAAAATGTACTCGGAGTCTATTAGCTTAGATAAGTTTATTGGAGTCCTATAAAATTGGACAGAAAATCGCTATTTTTTGTATTTTTTTTGTATTACGTTTATTCACATTTGAAATAAAATTTAAAGGAAAAAACTTTTCTGGCTTTTGCATATTAAGGTAGGCCGAGGTAAAAACACTCCCTTACCTACGTATAATCATCGTAAGTCAGCCTCTCGACATGTAACCCACCCCCTGTTTGACATCAGCCTTCCCTAAGGATCTCCAAGCCTGTTCCTATATCGTAACCAGTAAGTTCGCGAAACTTTGGCTAGATCGTCAACAACCGAGCTTCGTTCGGTTCGTGCTTAATTCTTTTTCTATAAAGCCCGGCGCACGGGTCTGCTAATAGACACGAAAGTTCTCAATTCAGGCGGATGAAATGTCTTGACATTAGGCTTAGATTAATAGGAAAAGTAACTCATAACAATCGTACGATAGTACTCTTACTGAGCTTCACGCTTTATCTCTCATATGACAGGGTAGGCAGAAGAAACTTAGGAACCCAGTGTTAAGACACTCCGTTCCACTTCCGTTCTCTACTTTCTGCCGAGTTTGAGGCATTTTGTGTTTAGTGGTAGAACTCAATGCCGCGCTTTGCCTTGTAACCAGAGTAAAGAAATGAAGATATTAAATATTTAAATTGAACATATGAAATATTTCATTCCCTCAAGTGGGGATCGAACCCACAACCTGTCTTTTGCAGTCACACGCTTGTGCCACTGCGCCTATACTAGGCTTCGATGATAATAAACCTAAGTACGATAGTACCTAGAGTTTATTAAAGAACTGCTCTACGAAAACAAATTTAACATTCAAATAATATAATCGTTCGAGGACTTTATTTGACTTTTTAAGTGCAATCAGGTTCAGGATATTGAATCTTTAATTAAACAGTTAAAGTATATTTTTTTGTTTCATGGGAATATCAAATTGTTTAATTTAATACCTTCATTTACATTAAAATTACTTTACGATAGATTTATGGTAATAGAAACATGACATTACATCTATGTATATTTGATTGTTAAACTTATAAATAGTTATTGCATTTTTCAATTTCTAAGGTCAATTGAGGTCATCGTGGAATATTGGAACAGCTTATGAACGCAACGATTTTGCGTTCGAATTCTCCAGTGGAACTATATTTTATTTATTTTCTCTTCCTCGCTTCTCAGACAATGTGCGGCGATGAACACCACTCTGAGGGCAATATTTATGAAAATCAATGTAACAGAAAGTGGCGAACGGAGTGTTATATCACTAAGTTGCCTTTGCTCACCTTGCCTGTAAATGCATGAAGCTGTTTTCACTTTTTAAACAGCGATCTGAATTTTATTGTAACATGTACCTACTCTATATTGTTTGTTTATATACTTAAGACGAATTGCTGTAAATACTCTACAAATCTGTATACAAATAGATTGTTTTGAATCTCGGCTGATGTTGATTTAGCGTCCAGTGTACATTCAGAGAGCTTCAAAATTTTCTTTGCCGATGGTCTTTGTATTTCTTGTATTTGAGTTAAGCAAAATTATAAAAATGATCATGAAAGTCATATACTAAAAAGGTCACTGTTTTGATTTTCTTTTTATATATCTTCTGTCTGAGGCCAGTTTGATGGTTTGATACCGATTGGAAGGAATGAAATATTTTTTAATTAAATATTTAAAGTTTTCATTTCATCGCTTTGGTAACAAGGCGCGGTGTTGAGTTCCGCCACTCAACACGCATTGCCTCTAATTCAGCAGAAAGTGGGGAACGGAAGAGTAACGGAGTGTCTTAACACTAGGTTCCCAAGTTCCCTCTGTCTACAGCGTGAAGCTAAATATATATTTCATCTTCTTAAAGAAGCTAAACAAATAAGTTAATAACATATAAAGCAATAAAACAGGTTTAAAATCCTAATATCCGTCGTGTTTCTAATTTCCGCGCACTCGATTATGCCGCTCCTGTCTTTTACAGTTACTTATTAGAAAAATGTAATATGTTTTTTACATGTAACATGAAAACAAAATTTGTAAAAGATACTGACATAGGTAAATTTGTACTAAATCTATCCGCTGCACGACTACGCCAAGCACATCTTCGTATATGATCTCTCCTTAGTAGAATTTTAAGAGATCTTGTAGTAACATAAATCTTTACTAAAAGGTAAAAGTTAATAAAGTTAAAAACAATTTTGCAAAGAAAAAAATGCCTTTCAACGCAATATTTTATATATATTAGTGAAAAATATAGTACTGCATATTTTTTTTACAAGTAAAATGATCTCTCTAATCTAGATTACTTTACTAAGTCTATATTATTTTCTTTATGAACTTAGTTAAGACAAGTACTATCGTTCTTTTTATAGTTAAATAAATAAAAAAATAAATTAATTAAATGATTTTATTCTAAAAATAAATAGTATAAGGTCGATAATAATTTTAAAAACCAGTCATGTCGACCAGCGAGTTGGACTCGCCCACCGAGGCTTCTGTACTAATTTCAGGGTCAATGGGAAGTACAAATCATAAAATTAATGAACTTAACGGGCGTATGTACCTACATCATTTTAAAAATTAAACTTATAGGATTGCAATTGTAGTTATCTGAATTATAAATATAAATTTCCATTTTTCAGATTTTTCCTTTATATTTTTTTTTATGTTCTCACTCTCTATCAAATGTTATAATTACAGGTCTACGAGAAATAAATAATTAATATTGCTTACTAATTACAGCAACTTTAATACATAATACTTACAGGAAATTATACATAAATTCTCGTATCTTTTGAATGCATTAATTTGAAACTAAATTTGTTACTTCTACTTACCTCCGAACCAAAACTATCTCCACGAGATCTCGAGATTGTAATCTAAGGGTATCCATTTTTACTTTAAGTAGGTAGTAAAGGACCCCGGTGTAAGGAACCCTAAACAAATGATTAAATAATTTCTAAATGTATGTACCTCATCAAGGTATGAATGTAAAATCAACGGTTGTCACGTCAAAGCTTAGCGGGGGAATTAAAATTGATTGAGCGCCCTGGATGACAATCATATGTCGACATCATTGCTGTGATGATTGACATTTTGTACACCAAATATTATCTTTGGAAAAATTATGCTTAATATTAAATTAGTCTAAAGTATTTAGTTTTACAGTTGATAAAATATGTAAGTATAATAATTTCGATGTAGCTTGATAAGAACAAATGGCTCAGTGGTCAAAGCGCTTGGACGGATGTCAAGAAACAAGTTTTTCTAAATAAGTACTTTAAGGTCATTGTGACGCAGTCGACTGGTATCTGATTGTAAACCCTACGGTTGTGGGCTTGATCCTCGCTAGGTGTAATGAATTATTTTTCTGTTTTGTAACATATACATAGGCGGCGTTTAGTTCCGCCACTTAATATGGAAAGATTAGAATTCCTCTTGTCTTGATTTTTTAATAAAACAAAGCGAAGTGTTGGTTTCCCCTATTTAATACTGAATATCTAAAAGTTGTAAAGATGGCATTTTATACAAATAATTATGTAAAAATATTATAATTGTCATCAAGTTACATATTAATAAGTTCTATAATAAATTAATATCATTTCTCTAGTGGCCGCTTGATGTGTTACAATTGAAAAGGGTGTGAACATCGTATACAATTAACTAACAGAAGCGATACTAATTAATTTATGCAATGGTTGATATGAAGTACCAAGTACAAGTATAATTTTAATTTATTCATGCATTTCCTTATAGTATACTAAGTGATAAATTATTTTGCCTTCCGTTTTGCATCCCAGATCGTTTGCGGGCTCCACTAGAGTACTTTTATGTAATAGTAAATAATATATGTAAATAATCTATTAATAAATAATTTCCTACTTTTCACCGATTTAAGGCATTGTGTGTTGATTGGAACTCATCACTCGCCACATTTTGTCTTGGTACCAGACCGAAAAAAATGAAAACAAGAAATATTTAAATTGAAAATATTGAAATTTAATTTGCTCGAGTGGAGATCAAAAACTGTCGCATTTTAAGCCACTTGCTTGTGCCTCTACGCTACGACTGACGGATATTAGAAGGGTAGGGAGAATGTCGTCGATACTGTGTTTTCGAAGGTCTCCCCTTCCCTCTCTTACCGCTCACTTTTCCTTCATAAATCTTTTTTACCATTCTTTCTTCACTCATTCGCTTGACGTGCCCAAATCACCTAAGCACGTTCTTCTTCATTCTCACTGTGACGCGCCTACCACGCTATTACCTACCATTCAGCTACAGTTTACAATATTTTACTGTATATTTTTGAATTATGTATGTATGTATGTATGTATGTATGTATGTATGTATTAAGCAAGTACACCTACCGATGTTACCTCTCCTATACCTTAAGGTTGCCTGGCAGAGATCGCTGATAGCGATAAGGCCGCCTGCTGTACATCTTTGTTTATTTGTTTCTTTGATTTTTGTGGTGTACAATAAAGTATTTTTATTATTATTATTGTTATGTTTCTCGGCTTAAGTTCTCGGGTTCAAAACCGAACCCGGTCCTTTGGAAGGCTTGCGTGGGGACACAGGTCCAACACGTAGAGGCCCCTTCGAGAATATTAAAATAATTTGCTGTGACGCATTAGGCGGGATCCATCTCTGAATAACCAGAGGTAATTGCCCAGAGATGGTCTCCGGATAATGCGTAGAAACTATATAAAATATGAAAAACTAAATTGGGTCTATGGAATGTAGTTTGGATGGATCGGGAACTGGGCTATTGGAGGAGACTATCGGACGTCCGCCTTTTCAACGTCTCAAATTGAATGATTGGCGGACGGTGACTCGCCTCCCACTAGATGGGCCCCCACAAAGCGGCGTAATGCCTCGGGCGCAACATCGGCGTGGTCGGCTGAGCGTGTAGAGAGGTGTGCACCGGTTTCACCATCACGAGAAACTCGTGAGCGGGTTTCCCCGTTATTACGCAGATTGAGCACTTCCACCCTTTCGAGCATATAGCTCTTGCGCTCCACTCTGCCGGCCAACAAAGGCAAGCCAGAGGCGGGGGATAGATTACAATTCCCCTCTGGAGGACTCAGGTCCGTGGGGTCGCCACTCCCCAACAGCTCACCACAAGCTGCCCTGCGGGTTTATTATTATTATTATTATATTACCATTCTGTGTAGCTAAACTGTCTCCGCATATCCGAAGAAGAGATCGCATCTCTACAGTATTCATCTTTCTTACATTCTTCTTCTGTAATACCCACGTTTCGCTGTTGTATAACAGTGTACCAACACTGCATTGTGTACGGCCAAACGCTCAGCTATGCTGACGTTTCGCCGTCTCAACAATGCAGCTAAGGCCCCGTTAACTCTGTTACCGGAAGCAATACGCCTTTCCACATCAATTTCATTTATTCGCACATCCTTCTTTCAGAGTTGTATCATCTGCGTAAAGCAGGCAATTTTTATTCAAGGTAGCCACTTTCACTCCCGTTTCACTTTGTCTCACTCCGTGAAGACAGCTGTCCAAATACAAATTAGACAACCAAGCTGACATGGCGCAACCTTTTTAACACCAAGGCGACATGCCAGCTCCTACTTGCACACAGGCTGAGTGATCTCTGTAAAGAGACTTTACAGCCTGTAGCAAAGGTCCGCTCACATTGTACCGGGGTAGTATCTCCCATAATCTCTTTCGTACAACCCTGTCAAACGGCTTTTTCAAGTCCACAAAAGTACAGAAAACCTTTTGGTTTACTGCCGAAAATTTCTCTGTGATCATGCAGAGGGAAAAGATCTGATACATACACCCTCTTCCAGGTTTAAAACCTCCCTGGGCCTCCCACAACAGTCTTTCGGATCTTTTTTGCATTTTTCTCGCTAATATTTTAGCATAAACTTTACTACCTAAGCTAATCAAACTGATAGCCCTAAAGCTTGCGCAATCTATCTGTGAACCTTTGCCTTTATACAAAGGCACGATGAATCGCCAATCGTCTGGGACCTCCCCCGATTTCAAGCATAAATTGCACAAAAACCAGAACAGGTCCAAGACGCGTGGCCCACCATATTAAGTTAAGTTTAATTTAATCATTTTTTTATTTAGAAACTTATTAAAAATTAAACGTAGCGATAGAATCTGCGACTCTTGAAATCCGTCCTTGGTCTGACTAGCCATACGATCACGTTGGACAGATAGCAAGAGGCGTGATTTTTAAGCGTTTACTAAATAAATATTTTTCTTTCGTAGAGTAATCGTATTAAAGTTTAATCCAGCAAACTTAAGTAGAGATTACCTCGACCAGGAATCAAATCTACATTTATACAGTGATAATTTCAACTTCTCAATTTGTAACAAACAGAAGATAATCTTATCTCTAAGAACCTATAATCTAACTTAAAAGCGAAAAGAATGAAGCTTTTAAGTTCTAAAGTAAAGATGTAACTTTCAACATTAGAATAATCGACTTAACGGCCATAACTCACAGGTTCTCACCGCCGACAATCCGTGCTAAGATCGCTTGTAAACAATGAAACTGTGGCTGAAATCTTGCTTAATGAGCTATGCTTGAAGATATTTTTCAGACGACGGCATTCCGTTTCGTTTAATTTAAACTAAAGTTTCTTACTTTATTTATTAGTATTTTGTAAATTATTTAGTTAGATTAGCGTGTAATTATTGTTGTTTACATAATAAATTGGTAGTTACAAAATAATATTTGAAGGTAACCTAATTTTTAGTCATTACGCTTTTTATATTCTAATTTGATACTTATTTCTCCCATAACATAATCCGTAGTACCCTCTAGATGAGTGCCAAAATCACGAACGTTAAATCATTAAATATTTTCAAAAATAGCCTAGGGTACACAGAGCAAACTTGAGAACCTAGTGTTAAGACACTCCGTTCCGTTTCCCATTTTTCGCCGAATCTTGGGCATTGCTTGCGGAGTGGCAGAACTCAACGCTGCCATTTCCTTTTATTTTTCTTAATGTATCTATCAATCTTTATTGAATAAATACTGATTCCAAGTTAGAATTTTATCTGCTATATATGTGATGAAAATAAATAATTAACAAGTAATTAACCTATTTTATTCCATTCAGGTTAATTAATTTAGAAGAATAAAATATTTCTTCCAAAAATTAGGCTGATCTTCACTTTACACGTGCCTTTTTTCATTGAAACTGTAAGGGTTTGGCATAATGTATAATTTCAGTTTATAAAATACAAAAAAAATATTTTTTTAAGTTGTAGGCACCATAGTGGCGCAGAAGTATTACGTCTCATTGTAAATATGTCTGTGGTTGGTTCTGGGGGTAATGAATGTTGTGTTTTCATTTCTCCATTCTGGTGTTAATATTATCAAAAAAGTAGGGTACCTACTATAAAAATAGAGTTCTTAAAACACGGAGCATTGAATTGAAATTAATTTTGTATTTATAGTTTTTAGAAAATCTTTTAAAATTTAGAATATTTTTATATTATTTATTTATAAGGCATTCAAACAATAACAATGTAATAGAAAAAAAATTGTGAAACGGACATGTTCTGATACATGTAATTACTAACAGGCATTTACAACATCTATAAAATATTCCAGATGGAAAATATCATATGTAATAAAAAAAAATCAATCAAAATTATATAAAAATCACACTCGAAATAAAATAAAAAAATATTTAAAAATATTACATTGATAATAACATTTGAAAATATTGTAAGTGTACCCCGGGACACTTAGCCCTTCATAAATTAATATTCTCGTAAGTAATGACGGTAACTACGTTAGCCAATGTGAAATGGCTCAAGGCTGACGTATGTACGATATGAACAATCACAAACTTAAATCTTATACGAATAACCTTAAATCTCTAAAAATTATATAAAATTGAGACTTATCATCGCAATGGGTCTGCGTTTTGGTAAGAACGATAGTACTATGGTAGTAAGTTCTAACTTCCGCGTTACGCTCTGGCAAGACAATAAACGGTGTCAAGTTCCGCCACTCATCACGTAATGCTTGAAACATTTGTACGGAAAGCAAATATGCATTATGTTGACAGTAGGATTTATTTATACACTACATATTTATTTTCTTGTGGTCTATTAGAAAGTTATTTTTCTATGTTTTAAAGTGTTTTTCCACACTTAGGACAGAAAATACTAAACATAAATTTAAAAAGCGTATAAAAATTTTGAACTAAGCAGGATTTGAACCCGCGCCTCTGAAAAAGCGTTCCAGCGCTCTGACCAGAACAAATGGCTTAGTTGGTCAGAGCGCTGGAACGGTTTTCCAGAGGCGCGGGTTCAAATCCTGCTTCGTTCAAAATTTTTATACGCTTTTTAAATTTAAGTTTAGTACTATTAGAAAGTTGTAAGTATAACACGTAGAACATGTAGCAAAAGTTGTGCGACAAAAGTGTATAATCTAAAATTGTGAAAGTGAAAACCAAAAACCTTCATACTAATGTTTGTCTGTTACAATTTTTTAAAAGAATTAGTAAATAATAAATAAAAATGATATATCTTGCAGTATTTACAATAAAAACAGTTTTTTAAATACATCTCATCATTATCTTTATTTACTATTCACATATTCACTCGAAAATTCTGGCTGTCATAAGAAAATTTTGTAAGAAACCGCATTAATATCAACAAAACTAGACAGACGGCTTATCGTCAAACAAAAATGCAGGGCAGCTTTATTTAACAATACGAGTACACCGGAAGTCGCATTCAGTCCGTGGAGTTAAATTTCCTTTGCGAAGGACGGGGGTTGATTTATCATTACGATGATTACTAGGGGTAGCAGAGTTCGGTGTCAAGGCTACACTCGGTCGCGTCACGGTAAGGGTGGAACGTAAATATAACGATACTATCCTATCCTCATTTAAATATAACGATACTATCCTCATTTACATTAAAATGTATATTTTTAATAAAGCCTTTATTTAATTTTAGACCTGTCGTGACGCAATGGCACAAGCTGTAACCGGTTGTGGGTTTGATTCCCACTCGAGCAAACGAAATATTTTATATTTTTTATTTAAATATTTAATATTTTCATTTCGTCGCATTGGTACAAAACGAGGCGTTGGGATCCGCCAATTAACATGCAATGCCTCAAATTTGGCGGAAAGTGGGGAACGGAAGTGGAACGGAGTGTCTTAACACTAGGTTCCTAAGTTCCCTCTACCTACCCTGCCATGTGCGGCGTACAGCGTAAAGCTGAGTATTTTTAATAAATTGACATATGAATTTGTTGTTATTTTTAATTAAATTATATTTAATTTTATATAGTTTGAGTAAGCATTGTCCGGAGACTTATGTTTGTTTGTTAACTTTTTGTTAACCGCGTGATTAGAACTTATGGGGCATGTCTATATTCAGTGGACTAAATACTATAAATTTTGTCGAGTAGTGAGATATTGCAGTATGAATAAAGTAAAACATCAGAAAAATGGAAACTAATATTTATGCTGTCGATAGAAACCATTGCAAATTTAAGTTTGAAATTCATTTCGTACAAAATGACTAAATACGCTTGAAACCGACATTTTTTTATTTTCTTTTTCAACGCTTCACGCTATATATATCCCGCACATAGCAGAGTAGGAGTAGGTAAGAGGAAATTGGGAACGTGGTATTAAAATAGACCATTCCCCACTTTCCGCTGAATTTGTTAGAACCAGAACGAAAAAAAATAAAACATTAAATATTTAAATTGAAAACATTAAATAATTCATTTCCTCGAGTAGGGATCGAACTCACAACCTGTCGTGTTTAGTCAAACACTTGTGCCACGCGCCACGACTGGCCTCAAGCTTGAAAATTTAATTTATACATTTTTATGAGTCGTACTTTCCGTCGACCTACAATCCTGAAAATTGTACGGAGCCCTGGATGGGAAATCCAACTCGCACATGGACGATTTTTTTTTAAATTTATTGTCATTTAAAATTGATTATTGAAAGATAAAATGATTTTTTTCCAAGTAATGGTTAAATATAACACGTGGGACATGGCTGAACCCAAACACTAGAACCTAATCTCTGTAAGCATTAGTTGAACAAAGCGGCTTAGGAGATAAGGCATGGTCGTTTGGCAACAGCAACGCTTCCGACGTGATATCGAGACGTTTAGACCTTTGGCTTTTACTCATACTAGCGATTCACGCGAATTCCCCCACTAAAGTTAAGTATATTTTTTATTAATATACATATATATTGCGGGGCTTGTCGTGGCGCAGAGGCACAAGCGTGTGACTCCAAACGACAGGTTGTGGGTTCGATCCCCATTTGAGGAAATGAAATATTTAATATTTTGAAATAAAATTAATAGTTAATAAAAGGCAGAAAATGGGGAACGGAAGTGGAACAGAGTGTCTTAACACTAGGTTCCCAAGTTTCCTCTGCCTACCCAGCCATGTGTGGGACACAGCGTGAAGCTGAGCATATTTTTTATATATATATTGAATCTCGGAAACGGCTCTCGAAACGATTTTCATATTTTTTTGTGTAGGGAGTTTCAGAGGATATAAATAAATCTATTTTTTAAAATTAAGAAATGTTTTCTTCTCCTTTTTTTAAGCAATGCTCTATAAATGGTCATTAGGATAACAAGTTAATTTTCGCCGTTGTTGATAACGTTATAATAGCTCAGGTAAATCGGTCGGTCATACAATCAGAAAATATTGGTTCGAATTTATAAATTCATTTTATTATTATCTTATATTTTCTATTTTTTCTTGCAATCTAATTACTTATTTCAGTTATTTTGTTAATAGTACTACCAAAATATTGCATTAGAGACCAGATAATATTTTGTGTGAGCGCAAAACAGAACTATAGTTTAATAACAGCGAGGTAAACGCCCGCACAAAGCTAAGTGAAACCGCATTCGCCAGGACCACCAGCTTTATAAAATAAATGCAAATATTTGATTTACTATGTACTATCTAAATGCTACTTGTTATTTTACAAAACACTGAAGAAAATTAATAATAATTTGAAATTTGCAATATTTTTTTCGAACTATTTTATTTATTAAGTATGTACTTTTTTGTATATTAAATAACGTACAAACTTATATAATTATCTGTTAAGTGCGAATAGGACTTGCTCTACATAACTTCTCATTGCTTTCACTTGTTGGCCCACGTAGAGTTGGCCACGAGTACCGTATATTAATTTTGATTACGCGGCAAATTTTAAATAAAATATGGCAAAAACGATAGATAATTTTGGTTGTATTGTCTTAGAAGCTTGTTTTTTTCTTTTTTTCTTCTTAAGAGAACGTGGACGGAAATATTTTATGCTAATTTCAGCTTGATTGATACTTCCACGCGATCTCGAGATTAATATAACAGATCCACAGACGGACGTCAAAGTGATTCTATAAATGTTTCGTTTTCTTTTCTAAAATAAAACCCTAAAAATATATAATTTTATTTAAAAAATATATTTTTGACTTTTAAAAAGCTCATATTTATTTGAAACTTTAAATGTAATGATAAAAAACGACATATCTATAATCACATTTAAAGTGCCTCAGTAATACTGACTACTGACTACTGAATACTGCTCGTTTACATTCGACATGGGGCTGATGTTATTAGATAAAATATATTATATTGAACTCATTTATATTTTTTTTTTATTTAAATGAAAGAATTGCTTTATTCATCAATAACAATATAACCGTTGGTATGATGGTAAAAATCATAGATTTTTACCATCATACCAACGGTTATATGTTCTTCATATTTTCTAGTCTATTTATTTTTGATTTTTATAATATATACTCAAAGAAATAAAAAAAAATATTTAGTGTTTAAATATTTAATGATTCCATTTCTTCCCTCTGGTAACAAGGCAAAGCGCGGAGTTGAGTTTGGCTTATCAACACACAGTAAGTCAAATTCGGCGGAAAATGGCGAACGGAACGGAGTGTTTTAACAAATATATATATATATTATATATATATCTATATATATATATATATATATATATATATATATATATATATATATATATATATATATATATATATATATATATATATATATATATATATATATATATATATATATATATATATATATATATATATATATATATAAATCCTATATTCTCATGTATTTTGTAATGTGTCTGAACTAAGGTCAATGAAGAGTAAACCTTTAATTAAACGAACGTTCACTTTGAATGCATTAGTTAATTAGTGCATCGCTACGTACGAAGTTTAAATTATGATTTTTGATAAATTGAGAATGTATTAGGTTTTATTTATCTTTAAGGAATTTTGTGCTTTGACAATCTGCTTAGTCTTATCACCAGAAAAGAATTAATTACCCCGATTGAAAATCGAACCCCACGCTCACGTAATGCCTCAAATTCAGCGGAGAGTGTAGAACGGAACATAATATCTTAATATTAGGTTCCCAAATTCCCTCTGTCTATCTCGCCATGAGCGAGACACAGCGTAAAGATAGTTTCAAATACAACCATCAAAATTTAAAAATGCAAGAAAAACCACTAGTGTTCAACCGTCAAGGTCCGGACGTTTCACTTATCGGATGCACACGTAGTAAATTAGCACCTCGGTACATTAAGCACGACGCCCGTCAGAGATAGCCTGAATACCAACTTGCTAAATAGGGACTTTGGCGTGTGAGCTTTTAAAACTGCGCTCCTTATATGATAAATCATATTTTCTTTGGATTTCAATAGATGTAATTACTACATACTCGTAAGTTATGTTGTAACTACTCACTCATTCTACTTCAAGCTGAGTCTGAGATCCTGTAGGGTAGGCAGAGGGCAAGCTATTCGGCAACCTAGTGTTAAGACACTCCGTCCCATTTCCCAGTTTTCGTCGAATTTGAGAATTGGCGTGAAGAGGTTGCCTTGTTACTAGAACGAAGAAACGAGAATACTAAATATTTAAAGTGAAAATACCTACCTACCCCGTCTACCCTGCCTCGTGCGAGATATAGCGTAAAGCTAAAAAAAAACAATATTTAATTTTTCGAGTGGGAATTGAACCCACAATCTGTTCGTTTCCAGTCTAAAGGTTTGTTAAAAGTCTAAAGTATTTTAATATTTTCGTATCTTTTTTTTTTATTTAACACTAAATAATATATTGTTTTCAAAATAACAAGTAAATATTTAAAGTATAAGTATAGATTAATAAGTCCTGTTGGTTTATCATTTTATTCTTTGATTCAAGCTCCCTTAGACAGTTTATTGAGAACGAGCGTCCCACGTGCGGCTTCGTCTGCTCTATCTAAATGATCTCTCTCTCTCTCTCCGCTTCACGCTGTATCCCGCACGAGGCAGGGTAGGCAGAGGGAACCCGGGAACCTAGTGTTAAGACACTCCGTTCCACTTTCGCTCCCAACTTTCCGCCGAATTTGAGGCATTGCGTGTTGATTGGCGAAACTCAACGCCACGCTTTGTCTTATTATCAAAGCGAAGAAATGAAACATTAAATATTTAAATTGAAAATATTAAATATGTCTTCAACCGGGGATCGAACCCAGAACCTGTCGTTTACAGTCACACGCTGGTGCCGCTGCGCCACGACAGGCCTCTATCTAATGATCTAAATGATCACTTAATAATATTATATAATTGTATTTAAGGAAAATTAGTTGGTTGGTTTAGTAGGGATTTTTATACTGCTATACGTCATGCACAAAATAAATATAATTTTAAATTCAAATTCAAATTAAAAATATTCTTTATTCAAATAGGCTTTAGCAAGCACTTTTGAATCATCACAACATAAAATTACCACCGGCTCGGAATGCAGTTCTGCTGAGAAGAGCCGGCAAGAAACTTAACAGTTGCTCTTTTCAATATCGAATAAAGTCACAATTTCATTGTTTAATACAATAGTGATTATCCTGCATGAAATACATTTTTATCATTCAAATATTCTTGGACAGCGTAGTACGCTTTCTTAATTAACATTACTTTAACATTTACTTTAAACTTCTCTAGTGGCAAATTCAAAATACACTGCGGAATACTATTATACATACGTATACTCAGACCCATAAATGATTTATTTACTTTTTGGAGGCGATAACTAGGCGTCACAAGTTTGTCCTTGTTTCTCGTCCCAATCGTGTGTCTGTCACTGTGTTTGCTATAGCACTGAATATGTTGCCGGACAAACAAAATATTGTAAAAAATATATTGAGAAGCAACCGTAAGAATACCTGTATCCTTAAAAACATCTCGCAGAGAATCTCGAGCTTTAAGATTATAAATAGATCTTACGGCTCTTTTTTGCAGTATAAATATTGAATTAATATCGGCAGCGCTGCCCCATAGTAGCATCCCATAAGAAAGAATACTATGAAAATAACTAAAATAAACTAGTCGGGCAGTATTAATGTCCGTAATTTGCCTTACTTTTTTAACTGCGAACGCGGCTTTGCTGAGTTTATCTGCGAGTGTTGAAAGATGGGAATTCCACTGAAGCTTGGAATCTATAGTTATACCTAAAAACACCGTTGATTCCGTCACCTCGACAGGTTCCCCTTTAATAGTAAGATAAAAATTTTGTTTTCTAACGTTAGGTAACCAAAATTGTATACATTTAGTTTTTTTTTTGCATTTAACATAAGGTTATATGCGACAAAGCAATATTCACTTCGTCAAAGTTAACTTTACTTCTGTCAGTCTTAAATATTAGAGAAGTATCATCAGCGAATAGTACAATGTCGCATAAATTCTTTGCATAAAATGGTAAATCATTTATATATAACAAAAATAAAAGGGGACCGAGAATAGAACCTTGTGGCACGCCCATTCTTAGAGGAGATCCAGACGATTTTACATTATTTATATTAACCTTCTGGATTCTTTGAGTTAAATACGAGGCAACAAGGTCAAGAGCTGCGTCCTGTATGCCGTAGTGAGAAAGTTTTAATAGCAAAGTTTCATGGTCTACACAATCAAAGGCTTTGGATAGATCGCAAAACACTCCTACTACATTTTGCGATCTCTCCCATGCATCATAGATGTGCTTGAGAAGTGCAGCACCCGCATCTGTCGTTGACTTGCCTTTGGCGAAACCATATTGCTCACTATGTATAGTATTGTTTCTATGTATAAATAGTGAAATCTGGTTAAAAATTATTTTTTCAAATATTTTGCTTAATGATGGTAGAATCGATATTGGTCTGTAGTTTCCAGGATCCAGTCTATCTCCATTTTTGAAAAGCGATACTATTTTACTATATTTCATTAAGTCTGGAAAAGTACCGGTTTCTATACATCTATTAAAAACATACGCGAGGTAAGGAGCAATACTACTTATAATAGTACCAAGCAATTTTACTGACATATCCCATAAATCACCAGTTTTCTTTAAATTAAGACTTTTGAATACTTTAACAATCTCATCTGGTGATACATGCTTAAAAACGAATTTATGTTTTGATTTAACTACATGTTTTTTTAATATTGATACTGCGTGAGAGGGAGATGATGACAGTGAACAAGTTACTTTAACTGGTCCTTCTGAGAAAAACTTCTCAAAAGCATTTGCCACTTCCGAGTCCGATTCTAATATGACGTTATTAATATTTAACTTGATGGGTTCACTGACAGCTCTAGATCTCCCAGTTGTAATCGTAATAGCATCCCATGTAGCTTTGATTTTATTATGGGAGTTCAAAATTTTATCTCTTATATAAATAGACTTGGCCTGGATACAAACACGTTTAAATATTTTTGAGAAATTTCTAACCCTTGACAGGAACGCTGGATCATGATTCCATTGTCTCATATTATACAATTCCTACATCTTGTCCCTACTTCGGTAAATACCAACGGTTGCCCAGTTACTGAATTTTAAATTTGAATTTATATAAACCTTTTTCGTTTCAAAAATATTGTCAAACTCAGTTGACAGTAATTTAAAAACATTTCCATACAAAAGATTTGGTTGTACTTCGGACATATTTAAGCAGTTTAATTGTCATATTTAATAGATAATTGTTTGGCTTGCTAATTTTTCTCGCATAAATCCCAACCCCATTTAGGTACTCTGTAAAAACTATCTTATACATTGCAGCATAACCTTTTTTTATTTAATTGGTCATGAAACAAATCTGTAATACTGTTTTACAGATTATTCCGGAAAGTAAAAATACAGACAGAATATTATAGGTGTCACTTCCTAGAGTGAGAATCGAACCCACTTTCAGTCGCGTTCACAATCGCACACGTGTGACCTTGCATCACGACAGATCTACAATACCTTGAATATAGTAATATATCAACAGTAATATATATGTACAGGGCAAAAAAAATAGTTACAGAACATAAATGTTATAGAATAGATATATTTTATTGTTCAATGTAAATAATTAATTTACACACATTATGTAGTAAGAGTAGGCTGAATGGGCTCTCACCCCCCGCAAAGTGGGCATTTTCGTGGCACCTCTGATAACCTAGCTTGATATCTGTCAAATTATCCCATCTCAACCTTAAGCACGCTGATGAGAAGTTAATATTTCGTTCGTTTTATATTTTATATGTAACGTACATAAAATATTAAACATAAAATGTATATTTATAGCACATTGTATTCATATGTACTAAGTTAGTTGGCTTGTATTTAATTTTTAGAAATACATACTAACATTATTAACCTTAAAACACCTGTCGTGGCACAGTGGCACAAGGGTGTGACTGTAATCGACAGGTTGTGAGTTCGAATCCCTTTCGAAGAAGTGAAATCTTTAATGTTTTCAATATAAATATTTAATGTTTTTATTTATTCGCTCTGGTAAATAGGCAAAACGCGGTGTTGAGTTTCACCATTCAACATACAATACCTCAAATTCTGCGGAAAGTGGGGAACTCAAGTGGAACGGAGTGTCTTAACACTAAGTTCCCAAGTTCTCTGTGCCTACCCTGCCATGTGCGGGATAGCTGAGTAGAGTATTTACTTTAAACATTATATTTAAACCAAAGCGCGGCATAAGGTTCCGACACTCAACATGCAATGTCTCAAATTAAGAGAAAATTGGGAAACGGAAGTGTCTTGCTGGGAACGGAGGTATCTTACTAGGAACGGATTGTTATAGCATTTGGTTCCCAAGTCCGCTCTGCCTACATGTCAAGTGCCAGTGTCACGCACAGCTTGAGACAGATTGTTATTATAATATATTTTTATATAATATATTTTTAATAAAATCACAAATACATATTTATAAAAAGTATATCTATACTACGAAAATTTCGCTTTTTCCCATTCTTGTAGATATTTAAGGAAATCCTTACTAACTCTCAGACAACACACAGGCAAAAC
This sequence comes from Eueides isabella, assembly GCA_019049475.1. Taxonomy (NCBI): domain Eukaryota; kingdom Metazoa; phylum Arthropoda; class Insecta; order Lepidoptera; family Nymphalidae; genus Eueides; species Eueides isabella. Next base: position 6,739,218 of record CM032407.1, read on the forward strand.
TATACGACGTAGAATGTTGTAACTTATAGGCTCTTAAGAAATCTAGAGTTCCTAGGGAACCGAAGAAATGATATTTTTATTTTACATCTTAAAGTTGAAGGAAGCAAAGTTGCGGGCCACGACCAGTACAGATATAATTTCAACTCATATAATATATTATTATGACGCAACATCTAGAGATAATCGCTAAATATTGTTTCATTTCCCATCATATTTCATCTCCATTGTTCTTCGAAAAAGCAATAGTATTATTATGTATCAATAATAAATGTCTGGTCAAAACAAGGCGCAGGCACCGCGTAATCCGAGACTACACGTGCAATGAACAAGCTCATGTCAAATATGCTTCGGTGTATTGATTTACTTCGTTTCCCACTGAAAATTAATTTCAATGTCAGCTTTTGTGTGTGTAACTAAAAAATAAATACGGATATTTTGTATTTCGTTTGATGTTGCTTGTTTACTTTGATATGTATGTATAACGTATGTATAAAAATTGTATAAAATGTAATTAAATTATTGAAAGTCTAACTTTTATTAGGTACACGATACTGTCATGGAGGTGCGTTCTGGCCTTGAGCTTTAGCTTTCATTAGTGGAAGTTCAAATCAAATATAACTTATAACATTCTACAGAATTAGAGAAATTTATTGTATGCTTGCCTTCCTGATTTAACATGCTTTATCTACCTACTACTAGATACTGTTAGCACTTTGTTAAATAAAAACTTAATTTTTTTTTCATGAACAGTCAAAAATTTCAAAGTTCATTAATCTATACAAACACGAGGATAATTTTGGCTTCACACTGTCCCGCATATATCGTAACGTACAGACAAATATTGCTTGCTAAGTGGCTAATGAAAATAACTCATTACCCCGGCTGGGAAAGTAACCCTAAACCCCTTGGCGTTGTGCCAAGACTACTTAATCCAAACCAGATTCAGTAATGTTTCTTTTTAATTCTTCTTTCATAGATTCTCGTATCTCATACTCATAGTGACTACATTAAAGAGGCATCTGAGCCATCAATTTAATAACAAAATAATATGTCATAAATTGGATATTAATATATAATGGTACTCATTTTATTGATCATAATATCACATATGGAGTCCACATAAACCGAACGCTATGCTCGAGCTATAAAAATGAATGTTTGCTACAGGAGTACTAGTCAATGGGATGAACAAATGATACGAAAAAACTATACGATAAGTATAAGTACTTAACTTTTACCAGCAGCTTTGCACATATGGTTAAATACAAATCATTAAAACTTGTGTATTATTAATGACGCATTCGAAATGGCCGAAGTAATTGTCAATGCAGATAGTAATGGCCTCGTCTTTTTTGGCTAAGGGACTTACTAAATCTAACTTAGTCTTATGACACTTCAGATCCTCACTTTTTATTGAATTCTTGAAATATTGCGTGTTAAGTGGCGGAACTCGGCGCTCGTTGCTATACTGATACCGAATGAATGTGTTACGTATGCGGTCAGACTTACATTCAATGCCATATAAAAGAACTGATAAGATGAAGCTCTTGTGTATCAGCCTTTTGTGTAAGGTCAATATTTTGCGATCACATATCACACCATAGACCTCTCTCCATTTATAATTTTGCTTATCCGGTTTCTAGACTTGCATTAAGCGGATCCGAGGTACCTGAACCTGTCAGTCATACGCTCGAGGAGCTTCATGAAATGACTTATAAGCATTTCACCCCTATCTATCACAATCCTGAACACTGCCGCTTCCTTTGTAAACAGAAATAATAAAACTGGCTTAGTTTTATTTTCTTTGTTTTTACCTCTAGTGTGGAATATTTACTGTGTCCAAGATATATTTAAAAGTGTCTGCAATTCTTTGAGACCGGTCGTGGCGCAGCGGCACAAGCGTGTGACTGTAACCGACAGGTTCTGGGTTCGATCCCCAGTCGAGGAAATGAAATATTTAATATTTTCAATTTTAATATTTAATGTTTCATTTCTTCGCTTTGGTACAATTCCGCCACTCAACACGCAATGCCTTACATTCGGCGGAAAGTGGGGAACAGAAGTGGAACGGAGTGTCTTAACACTAGGTTCCCAAGTTCCCTCTGCCTACCATGCCATGTGCGGGATACAGCGTGAAGCTGAGTGAGTGAGTGAGTCTGCAATCATACTACTTTTATGTACTGGACGGAGATATTACAGAGGCGGGTTGAAAATTCGGGGAAGTGTATTTATATTCTTTAAAACAAATGTCAGATAGAAATATGTCCGGGCGCCCTCTGAATCTCTGATAATTCGAGGTATCATATGTCTATTAAGTTTGACATAGTCGAAGAAAAACTTATCTTTTGCCAGCATTTGACGTCACTAATGTTAAAACTCATTTTTAACTGCGCTTAGGGTCACTATTGTTGTTTTTTTTTTATTTTTTACAAATAGAACCCTTACTTACTCGTAACTTTAAGGTAATTTTAATTAAGAAAATATAAAAAAAGATTAGAAATAGATGATAAATAATAGTTACACTTTTAAACACTTTAATATCAAATACCAATAAAAATACTGTTAAAATTTATATGTATGTTTGAAAATGAATACAAAGTTACTGTTAACAAAGTAAAATAAGGGTGAGGACAATTAGGTACAATGAAAGAAAAGTATTTTAAATTACACACCAAATCACCTTCCATTATAACTAAAACTAGAATGACACGAAAGCGTTGTTAGAGTCCTTCAAACAAATATAAAAATGGGAAAATTTTAATGTGACAGTCATTTAATGTAGGTTAAATAAATGTGACCTCGTAAAGTATATTAACCCAAAAGTAATATTTTGCTTAGCGCTAAAGTAATATTTTGCTTAGTAGTTGCAAATCAGCTTGAGCTTTTTTTTGAAAGCTACAGTCGGTTGATTTTAAATCGCGCGAGTTCCAATCCTTATATATTCAATTTTTGATATGTTTCCCAACAAACGTTGGTACAAGATGAAATTTGCTTGTTGTTTTCTTAAAATTTGATCACCTTCAGCATGTAGAACCTTAACTAAAAGGCAGAGATAGTTTAAGATCTTTGTTTTATATTTCGTTGTCTTTGACCTTTTTCTATTACTAATTTATTTATTTAAAATCAAATATGTTTTTTTAGGTTAAGACGTAAAAGTGGTCGTTATTTCGTATATAGGTAAAATTTAAGAAATAAAAAAAATCCTCGAGTAGAAATTAGACTTCACTGCGTCACGAAGTAACGAGTAACAATTCTAAAACTCAGTGAATCTTAAACTTTCCAAAACAAAAACTGAATATTTCTGTGTAAAGGTGAAACATTTCAAAGGATCTTTACACGTCACGTGTTAGAGCACGAACAAGACAATGCTTAGCAGTACACTTACATACTCGTATATGCAACATACGTACATACGCTTTTGCTCGTTTTTATATTTTATACTTGGTTTTCTTCTTGTGTATACATATTATTTAAAATTCGTCCTAAAGTTTTTTATTTTATACACAAATTTCTTCTCAGCATTTTTGAATCCACGTGTAACAGTGAAGGGAGAGTGAGTGAAGCTGGTGTTAAAGCCCTCGAATTTTCTTTCTATTCAATTTTTGAGGTTGAGTGTGCAGCAGAGAGCAAACGTAATCTGGGAAACCTGTTGAGTGGCGAAACTCAACGCATATCTACTTATTATCTTGTTACTACACGCAGTGATAGATTTAATAATCACTTTAAACACAAGTGAAGTGAAAAGTCATATTAATTATTTTTGTATACTTCAAAAATGATATCGCCTATAACATTTTTCACAGACATATTTTACTATTGAACTTGAAAACAATTTATTAGGACAACAAAAATCAGCAATTTACAATACTTAGCGCTATATTCGCTATAACAAAAAAAGGCATGTAGATCATTCAAGATCGATTAAGCCGTTTCTGTATGATGTTCATGTAATGTTCTATTTACTGTACTAAAAACCGCGTTTATCTATCTGATGGCACGTACATCAGAGCTCCGCTCTCGTGAGCCATGATTGAAATTAATGATCTTTACGTATTTAAATAAAAAACAATTTTATAAAAAAAAACACCCGAGTCAGATATTTTAAATACCATTAAAATGAAAGTAAAGAAATTATTAAATTTTTATGAAACTTATTATATTATTTGAATAGAATTTACAATTACAAAAGATTTTTAGTTTTCAAGAGGCTTGTCGTGGCGCAGCGGCACAAGAGTGTGACTGTAACCGACAGGTTCTGGGTTCGATCCCCAGTCGAGGAAATGAAATATTTAATATTTTCAATTTAAATATTTAATGTTTCATTTCTTCGCTCTGGTAATAAGGCAAACGGCGGCGTTGAGTTTCGCCACTCAACACGCAATGCCTCAAATTCAGCGGAAAGTGGGGAACGGAAGTGGAACGGAGTGTCATAACACTAGGTTTCACTTCCGTTCCCTCTGCCTACCCTGCCTAGTGCGGGATACAGCGTGAAGCTGAAGCATAAAACATTTAGCCGTATTTCTTAAAGTCAGTTCGTTAACTTCTTCTAAAGCATAAAGATAGGCTATAAAAAAATAAAATTTATTTTATGATACACCGTTTCCCATATTCCCGATTTAAAACTGTGCTTTTTCTTGTACCAGAACGAACAAACTAATATAGCTCCTATCGTGATCGAATTCGCAACGGTCACTTTTGTGTTTGTCCCACTGCGGCTATTTATTATTATTATATCTTAATTCTTAAGGGAAACTTAACTAAGAATTAAGGGTTATTTACAATTGAAAATTTACCGTCTCTCACATTCCGCCGATTTTAAGGCGATGCGTGTGAGCGTAATTTAACATCTCGTCATGGAAACAAAGCACGGCTGAAAGAATAATAATAATATACATATACCGATGTGATAGATTTTCCTTCATTCAACGATTTAAAAGTGCTTAGAATAAGACTGATTTTAAAAAGTACGATTTAAATTTTCTTTGTTAAAAAATCCCGCGTTTATATGACTATTATATAAAATTTTTTAGAGAAAAATATTTAAAATAAAAGAAATATTAATGTCATAAATATAATTACGCCCCTTAGTGGCTCATCTAGATAAATGCGAGTCACCATTCACTTATAGAGTGTTAAAAGGGCAGGCTTAGTACGTGAGGGAGAATCACGTTGTCAGAAATGGCAACACACATGGGCAGACTCGACCGGTCTATTACCACCCCAGGCATTTAAAACCGGCGTTAAGTAGCGACATACGTACGTTTCGCGTTGGGTAATGCCGGGCCCCGGTGCCCATTTACTTCAAAGACGGGCAACGCTCGTGTAGCTCCTCTGGAGCTACGCGGGGCCGTGGGCGACGGTGATCACTTACCATCAGGTGACCCGTACGCTCGTTTGCCCTGTATGGATAACATAAAAAAAAGACGTCTTTTCATACCATCTACCAGCCCAGTACTCACTTATCAAACACTTTTTCATAGCACATTTAAGATATAAACCGGCAACAAACCCTGGGCAATTATCTATAGTTACTCCGTCCTAGAGAGAAGAGCGATACACGACAGCAATATAGGATACGTTTCTAGCTTTCACGTCATAATTAATATATTCATATTCTGTAAGAGAGCTTTACATATTAGGTCTGTATTCTCATGGTCTTCCAAAAATATTGTGAATTATAGATGTAACATTATTTTCTGTTGGATGGAGTTAAGTCCACTTTCATGCAAAAATGATTACCCACACTATCTAGATTTGCCAGTAATATTACTCATACATTGGAAGACCAAGGCAACAATTTATGTAAAGATTTTGTATGATTTGGCTATTACATACCAAAAAATTTAAGCGCACCAAGCATCAGTATGTACATGAATACCCATGTCTAATATTTTGTCCACAGTAATGGCAGAATGATGGAACATCTTGGTTAGCAGACGGCATGGCGGGCATGCCAGTGTTGGGCAACAGCGTGGGCGCAGGCGAACTGAGGGAAGGTGAGAAATATATTTATTTGCAAAGAAATATTTTGTTAAACTAGTGTTAATCGTTAAAATCTCGTATCCCGCTGCAGGGTAGGCAGAGAGAACTACGGAATTACATAATTATACGGAACCTAGTATTAAGACACTCTGTTCCGTTCCCCACTTTCTGCCGATTTTTGAGGCATTGCGTGTCGAGTGGCGGAACTCAACGCCGCGCTTTGCCTTGTCTTTCTCAAAAAATAGACTTTTACATACATGTTGCATTACCTATACATATCATAAATTTGTAATTTATCCCTGTTTGTACATGGTACGTATATGAGAGAAAATTACATTTGAGGTTTTTACGGAAAACAACAGTTTTTTTTTTATTTTCGACTCTCTGTTTGTGTATCGGTTTATATATGCGTTTGTTCGCGCTAATCTCCATATTGGCTAAGCAATTTAAATGCAGGTTTTATCAATGTATTTTATTAAATTTTATTTAATATTTATATAAAATTGCAATAGCGGTATTTAAATAATTGAGTAGTTTAAGTAACCAAATCCGCGAGCAAGCTGCTAGTTCTAAGTAAAGAAATATTTTTATTACATAAATCTTTTGAAATATGCGGCAACTATCCGAGTTTCACTTTAAGTTAAACATCAACAATCATAAGCATTGTAGCTTCGTAGGAACGGCGTAGCGATTACTGTTTTTTATATATAACCTTAATAACAGGTTTATAGGGGTTTCAAGGTCTTATAAGGTCTCTGTTTATATTATTTACAAAAAGTGAACCATATAATATAAATATATTTAGTAAAATATATCAAGATATCAATTTTAAGTAATTAAATTTAAATCAATTTTAAGTAATTTAATTTAAAAATTAAAATTTACTACGAGGCTGTTGTAGCTGAACGGTACAAGCGTGTGACTGTAAACGTCAGGTTGTGGGTTAAATCCCCACGTGAGGAAATGGAACATTTAATATTTTAATTTAAACTATATAATTCATTTCTTCGATCTGTGATTATATACATCGCTAACGAGCGTCGTCATTTGAAGCCTGTCGTGGTGTGGGGGCACAAGCGTGTGACTGTAAACGCCTACTTAGATGCATCGCGTGTTGAGTCGCGGAACTCAACGCCTTGCTTTGCCATGTTACCAAAGCAAAGAAAATAAAATATGATTTCCTCAAGTTAAGATCAAACCCACAACCTGTTGCGTTTACAGTCACACGCTAGTGCCCCTTCGCTACGACAGGCTTCAAATGATGATGCTCGTTAGCTATGTAGATAGATAATCACAGGCAAATTAACATTTTCATGATACTGTGTTGCAGTATTTTATGATTTAACCTTCTAGACGATGACCCTGAGTTGTTTACAAGGTTGATATGGGTAGAAGTTGCAAAAGTTATCAAATCGTTCCACTCTATGTGAGCTGTAATTCACTTACTGCCTTCGTCGAATCCTCGCTTGGTTATGCATTAATCTTGTTTTAACTATCCCTAGAAATATTTTAAAAATATGACTTTATACATGATTTTAAGCTGATGCTTATATTTTTAAACTGTATACCTATATGGAAATATATAGCAGGCCTGGAGACTTTGTGTCAAGACACTCCCTTTTCTGATTTCTCCCTTAATTAATGACACCGTTGCACGTAGTAGCGTTTCTATCTTACCATTATAGCAATTACCAAGCAATAGCTTATCATAAATATCTAATAATTTTTTGGGCAAGTTAATCCTGAATTTGGATTTTTCAGTACTCCTTTATTATCTGGTTATCATATAAATTTTATCCTGTGGTCAGTGTTGAATTATAAAATGTAATAATTTTTGACATCGTTATGTCGTTATAGGTAAATATATCATGATTATGTCATGGTTGGCAGAATTTAGTACGCTCTTCTTCACTAATTATAATTTGTAATGGAACGTATTGATTTTAAGTAATATAAAAAATACTTAACACTTTGCTGTCTTTATAATCTGCAAAGCTGTGAGTAGTAACCAGCAATGCTTAGCGTAAGGTAAAACATATGACGTAATTGGTATAGGTTATTAAAATAAACTTAACGAAAAATATCAAATATAAAGAAATTATAGAGTTCACAAGAAACGTTCGTTCACGTATCATGACTTGTTAAACAAGCTTAAGACTTTTATAATTGACAAGAAAAATCTTTTTGCTTCAAAGTATGTTTTTGAAAAGTCTATTTTAAAATGAAATATACACTTATAGCGACAAAGCGCCATCGTGTTGCAGTTAAATTATTACAATAACCACATTGATAGTTTGTACAAAAATTATTTTCTTAGGTACAATATTGTTAAAATTTTTTAGCTATAAAAATTTTAAAAATCAAGTGATTTCTTGAGAGGGATTGTCAAGAAACCGCTTCTTTATCCATGTAAAATGGTAGACTGATTTAAAAAATAAAGAAAACTTTTGTGTTGAATGGTCCTATAATCGAGGAAGGCTTAAGGTTGTATTACTTTATTTGTTTCAACCTAACTTGTCATAAAACTTACTTCAGGCTTTTAGAATGTATTGAATGTGCAATACACAATTTACTTTACAGTCCATTATTTACTAAAAAAAAGTTTCATATAAAAATAAAATAAATAAATATCTTATGTAATATTTTAATATAACGGTAGTAAATAAAAAGAGCCAAGGCCGCTAATACACAAGATGCAAACCGTTTCTTTGAAGCTCACTTTGCATCAGACAGTGTTGTTTACTTTAACGTTCCTGTCATTTACAGTAAAAGCAATTGTATCGTAGACTGCAGTTGGTGGCGCTTCTCTAGCTATTATATTTGATGAACTTACATATTTATTTATCGAGATTTCATAAAGCACGCAACGGTGTAGGCTGCTGGACACAATTTTCCGTTCAAGTTCGTTCGTTGGTTCCAAGCCGTGATTAGGGATGTAATATTTTTATCTTCACGTTGTTGTGCGCATTTAATAGGGGAGGCATTTCTAAAGTTATATATATATTTTTAGTTATAAACAACGCAACGCAACGCAATTGTCTATTTAAAGAGTTGAAGAAAAATTTTATAATATAATAATAATAATTTTGTCCCCAAATTGAGGACCTCAATACTAAATATCTTCTGTCTAAACTACTATATGCGGATACAGCGTGAATGTTAAAAAAAATACCGGTCAAATATATATATTTTAATCTTTATTATCATTAAAGTGGTTTAACGCTATTTCCTTGTGTAAACGTTACATAAATCCACGTCTTTATAGGCAGTAAATGTTAAGTGTGGTTTGGTTTCAACAGGCCCAGATTTGATCTTAAGATATTTCGCCCTTTGTTTTGTTAATTAAGCTGCGATGTGTCATTTAAAATATGTTAATATTTGTGACTCAGCTTGTACTTGACTAAGAGAGCGCTTTGGTTCTTGGTTCAAACCCTAGCATAAGTATCTTAGATATAAATATCGATACTAATTTATCGATGTTAAGAAAGAGTTCTATCATATTCACTTATTATTTTTGATATGGCATCGTTGAAATTAAAAAGTCTCTATCTCTCTCCCTCGCTCTTTTAATGAACTAAATTTAAAGATATCAAGATATGTTCAACTTAGGAAAAAAATGATTGAGGCCTGTCGTGGCGCAGTGGTACAAACGTGTGACTGTAACCGATGGATTGTGTGCTAAAAAATTAAAACATTCAGTATTGTGTTAGCTAGGATCGAACCCACAACCTGTCGCGTTTATAGTCACCCACTATGTTCCTGCGCCAAGACAGGCCTCGATGATTTGCCTTGTGTCTAAATGTAATGAATGTTCTCGTATAATATGTGAATAAATATAGTAGTGAATTTGTTGCAGATGCCAGCAACAGGTCGTCAAGTAGTGGCTCTCGACGCGGCTCCTCCCCTCAAAGGGGGCAGGTATGTCTCCTCCACCTACTTTAAAATATTAGAAAAAATACTTACAACATAATACATAAGTATATGTATAATACGTGGTTAATAGTTGTGTATGCCTTTGGATAACATAAAAAATTTATGATATATATATATATATATATATATATATATATATATATATATATATATATATATATATATATATATATATATATATATATATATATATATATATATATATATATATATATATATATATATATATATATATATATATATATATATATATATATATATCTGGCAAGACCTAACGCGGTGTTGAATTCCCTCATTCAACACGAAATATAATACAGTACAATCACTGGGCAGAGATCCCAGTTGCGCGAAGTTAAAAAGAATATATTTAAATTTTTAATTTCTGACTTTCCAATGATCTTTAAATAATGACTTAATATGTATGTAAAGGTTAAAAAACATTTGTCTGTTGCTCAGGAACATGAGGTGGACGTCAGTTGTCACAGGCCTGACCTCACCAGCTCGTTGCCGTCTCGACCTCACGCTACAAGCTATGAACGAGACTATAAAGAAAAAGTCTCTACTATGGTATTTAATAATATGTACTTTTAATATTCATTTAAAACAGTATCTTTTAGGCTTCACTATATCTCGCACATGGCAGGTAGTTAAGACACTTCATTCCGTTCCCCACTTTCCATAGAATTGAGTGGCGGAACTCAACACCGGGGTTTGACTAGTTACCAGAACAAGAAATGATAGTATTAAACATTTCATGGAAAATTATCGACCTGCCTATTTAATATAATATTTATGATTACTTTTCAAATATTTGAATAATTACACTACATATTAAGTGCAGTTAATACCTACTCGTACGTCACTTATTTCATTGTCCTCAGTCATTGTAAGTTCAAATATTCTGCAATACATTATATTAAACAATTCAAGGTATTTTACTACAAGTAAAAGCTGAATAGTGTAGTAAAATAGTTATCCTCTTTTATTTAATAAAAATTTAGAGATAACCTGATAGAGTTTCAGATTTTCACATTGGTGATTGAATTAACTTTCGCTTTCTGTTCTGATATGAATCATTGCATGTTTGTATGGCGAAACTTAACGCCGTATTTTATTTCATTAGAATCGAAAAAAAAATAATTACAGGCAGATACTATCGCAACGTGCTTTATTCTTTTCTCTATACAGGCAACACTAAGCGGCACAAACGTGGTAACTCACACGGCCCCGTCCTACGAAGAGCAGCGAGCAAGTCCAGCTCTTCTAAACAGGAATACCGGTGGGACTCCTGGCGGTAGAAGTGTCAGGGATGATGGGTATTGCTCTGCTGGTAGCACACCGCGTGCTTTTGGTAATCTAATATAACATATTTTCGTTATAGAGACCGTCGTGGCACAGTGGCACAAGCTTGTAACTATATTAGCGATGATTATAGACTCGATTACTACTTAACAAAATTAATTATTTATTATTTTCAGTTCTTCGCTTCAGTAACGAGTAAAAGTTGGTATGGTTGGACGATTTTCGAAAGGGCTACATACATTTTTATAACTTTTCTAAAAATAATTTTCTAATTTTGGTATGGTATAATAGTTTATAAATTACTAAATTAACCTCTATCTCGTTTATGTATTTAATTTTGTCAAGGGTTGGTGTTAAAGTACATATAAAACTTATTTTACTTAGTTTAGTTTAAAATACGTTAACTAATATTGTAGTAAGAGCATTAAAAACATCGGTCGCCTTTATGTTCCCTCCGATAAACAAAAAAAGAGTAAAAATAAATTAGCCTGCTTAAAAGAACTAGGTACCGAAAATTATTACGATTTATTAACATATTTAATATAATTCAAAAATAAACAAACAGTAATAAATATAATATATTAGAAATTATCAAAGAAATATAAACCTAAAGTTTCTATTCAAAGAAATTTCTATTGCATCTTAACTTCAAGTAATAAATAAGTTATGGACGACTGAACAACCGTTCAAGGTAAGCAAACAACTCGGGGAACACTGAAGAGGCAATAAGTTGTTTCCTTCACCTTCACTAGTCCAAGATCTTGGCAAGAAATTATGTAATTTGTCACTTACCTTGCTTATTAGAATTGAATATAATTTGTATTACTCACTCACTCAGCCTTCGCGCCGTATGCCGCACATGGCGGGGTAGGTAGAGGAAACTTGGGACCTTAGTGTTAAACCACTCTATTTCACTTCCGTTCCCAACTTTTTTTTTTGCACGAGACACGGCAAAAGAGCGTAAACGTCACCTGATAGTAAGTGATCACCATCGCCCACGCCCCGTGTAACACCAGAGGAGCTACAGGAGCGTTTCCGGCCTTTAAGGCGGACGGGCTTCCCTGGGCCCGGCATCACCCATTTTCGCAGTGGCCGAAGCCACTACTTAACGCCGGTTTTAACTGCCGTAAACTTAATTTGAATTACTATGATTATTCATAGCGCCGTCACAGAACCTCTAAAAATAACAAACAACTAAAGAATAGGCTAAAAATATTGAAACATTGAGTGACTTTTTAAACAAGAAGAATTATATCAAAATCAATTCACTGGTTTGGGAGCTACGATGGAACAGAAAATTATACAGATACCTCAAATTTATATTTATACCCTTCACTATTTATGTCGGGGTTTAAAAAAAATGTATTATAATCATTGCCTGAAATGAGAATTGAAGTCACAGTCAACGCGTTTACAGTGAACGTTGATGTTAAGATTGCGCTATGATGTTAAATTTGAAACATTTTAAACATCATATAACCGTGGCGGTACACGGACACACTATCGTGTGACCGAAATCGCGACGTTGTAGATTCGATTCCCACTCGGAAGAATGAATTATTTTTATTTCCTAGTTTTACAAAACAAACAATATCTGGAAATTGAGCTCTTCCTCTCAACGGTATTTATATAAACTTTATACTAAAATAAAATAAGTAATAGATAATGCTAAAATATAAAATCATCATTTCTAAAACGTTTATCAATTAATAAATAATTAAAATTCTTCAGATATTAATTATCCGAATGCCCATTGATCTCGCATTGAACACCTCGGGTGGAATTTTTTCACATCGGCACGCCATTATAAGATGCCGATGATATTGAGATCGTGGTGTATGGATTGGTATTTCTATTGAGGCCTTCACGGTCAGGTATGCTGAGGAATAAGAATATAGGGACAGACGATTTACGTTAATGGCAGTCGATTATGAGCGTCTATTAAAGTTTTTCCTCCTTCCTTCCTTCCCCTTGAATCTTTGAATCCTCGATATTTAGTTTTGTGTAATATAAATGTATGCCCCTCTTGAATCACTCTACGGACTCTCTAATTTATAAAAAAAAACAATTAATAAATAACAATAAATGTATAAAAAATTGGAAGGAAACTGGAAAGTTTTTTTATAATACTATAAAATACAGCCACTTGGTCCGTAGATACTCTTTTTATCTTATTATTATATCTAACTTTCTTATCGAATATATTAATTACAATGTTATTTATATACTCAATTAATACCAATTATAAGAAAATGTAATATTTATCTTTGTATTATTAATTTTGCTTAGAACTGGAGGTGTACTCTAAGCCAATTATAGTGTCACTGTTAGGTATATCTGGAAAGTTGGGAAAAAATGTTTCTTTACACTGGATTATCTCTTCCTAAAATATATAAAGCCTTCTTAAATACGGAATATAGTGTAAACTTTTTGTAATATTAGTTTTATCTACGTCTTTATTACTCTTTATTTGTTGCAGAACACAAATCTACCAAAGGTTCAGTAGTGACATTGTCATGTTATAAGAGTAAGTAACGAGGTTTATAACGTTTTATTTGAAGTTCTTTTCTTATTATTATTTTTTTTAAATATAATTGAAATGAAATTGTTAATGATTAGTTTTTCTATATCCAATGACCCCAAATAGGCATTTCACATTAGTTCAAGAATATAAGTATTACAAATGTTTTCTTTAAAAAATAATGATAAAATTTAGTACAGTTTTTTTCTTATATAGTTCTATACTTAAAGATTATAAATATTTTGATTTTTCATATATCTAGTCTCTATCTCATCTTGTTTATATATAATGAAATAGAAATTTTGTTTAATAAAATTACATAAATTTACAGAGGAACCCAAAATTCAAATCGAGGAGGAAGTGTATTATAGTGAATCTTCCAAAAGAGTCAGAGGCAATAGCGTTGTTAAGCCAGGTATGGAGTTTAAAACTAATATTATTAAAACTAACGGACGTGGCACAGCGGTACTAGTGTTTGTACTGTAAACGCGACAGTTGCAGGTTTGACTCCCATTCTGAGTTTGTATGTATTATTTTGATTTCCTCATTTTGGTCTCAAGTCAACATAAAATATTTAGTTAATTGGGCAGTGCGTGTATTATTCAATAATCTCTATAAACAGGGATAATTGATGTGTGTAGTGTCGCTGGGGCGTACACGTGTGACTGTACCTGTGACAGATTAGGGGTCGTTCCATCTCGAAAAATAAAATATTTTCAATTATTTCACTCTGGTAATGAAGCCAAAGCCTGTCGTGGCGCAGCGGCGCAAGCGTGTGACTGTAACCGACAGGTTGTAGGTTCGACAAATATTTAAAGTTTTCATTTCTTCGCTCTGGTACAAGGCAAAACGCGACGATAAATTCCGCCACTTAACATGCAATGCCTAAATTCAGCGGAAAGTGGAACGGAGTGTCTTAACACTAGGTTTTCAAGTTCCTTCTGCTTACCCTGCCATGCGCGTAAACATCGTGAAGCTGAGGTAATGAAGCCAAATACGACGGTAATTTCCATCGCGCAACACGAAATGCTTCAAAGTCGGTGGAAATTGGAGAACAGAAGTGGCTTTATGAGGACGAAGTGTCTTAAACATTTATATATTAAAGTCATTAGGTTCCAAAGTTCCTTCTGCCTATCCTGCTATCTGCAGGATAAAGTTAAAACTAGCAAAAAGTAGAGAAAGTAGAAAATATAATTGTCATTGGTTTTATATAAATCTATTTTTATATGACGTCATTGTCTTATTTATTTTTTAGAAATAAATGATGGGCGTGAAACGTGGGGCACGGGTGCAGATTTTTTACTATCCATCATTGGTTTCGCTGTAGATCTGGCCAATGTATGGAGGTTTCCTTATCTGTGCTATAGAAATGGAGGCGGTAAGTATAAGAAATATTTTTAAATCACATTAATATATAACATATACAAATTAGAATCAACTCAGCTTATTAAGTAAGGGATGATCGTAAGAAGTATTTAAAATAAATATATAAATAAGGAACGGCAGACAAAATAATAGGACGTTTTGTAGGAAATTTATTATATATTATATATATATTTTTTTCTAAAACCTTGCAAATTCTTTTTTAATTTATATCATATTAATTATTCTAGGTGCATTTCTTATTCCCTACATGCTTATGTTGATATTTGGCGCGGTCCCTCTATTTTATATGGAACTTATACTTGGTCAGTATAATCGACAAGGGCCAATTACTTTGTGGAAAATTTGTCCACTTTTTAAAGGTAAGAAAAAAGCATTAAACATTTTTTTAAGTATATCTCTTAATTTGATTTACCTACTTGTTTTGTAATTTAAAAAATACTAACCTTTAACATAAATTTATTGTAAAAACTATGACAATAAACATTCTTATTTAAATTAAAAATTCTAAATTTTTACTAATTTGAAAATGTATTAAATTTTTAACGAAGCGGGATTTGAACCTGCGCGTCTTAGAACCCGTCCAAACGCTCTATCCAACTAGGCCGATGTTCTAATCGAGCTACTTGTAAATTATTATACGCTTACTACAATTTATTTATGCTTTTAACATTTCTGTAGGGAGATATTTACAAATTTCCGCTTACCCAATGATAATTCCTTAGAATTATGGTTTGGTAAGAGGGAATGCAACCTATTTATTAAATATGAGAAATTTTTAAACGCTTATTATGTACATTGATGAGAACGTACGGCTTAGTTGGTCGGATTGGTCACTTGGACGGATTTCAAGAGGTGCAGGTTCAAATCCTGCTACCTTCAAAGTTCTATATGATATTGAAAAAAGTATTTTTCTTTCCTATATAAAGATTAACTTCAAGAATAGTAAAAATATTTTTTTGATGCTATATATAAAATGTGGCGTAGAGTTCCTCCTCTTTATATGGTAAGGAACGAAATATTTTAAGACAAAATTCCCTCAACCAACCTGCTTATGCTACACGCAGAATACAATGTTCAGCTATAAAAAAGATACCTATACAATGCAGTTTTTACATCCTAATACTTTTACTAACATAGGTGTGGGTTTCTGCGCGGTGATGGTTGCATTTTACGTTTCATTCTACTACAATGTTATTATCGGTAAGTGATTATTTTATATACCTCCACTCACTATCACTGACTCAGTTCCGCACTTGGCAGGGTAGGCAGAGGGAAATTGGGGACCCTAGTGTTAAGACACTCCGTTCCACTTCTGTTCCCCACTTTCCGCTGAATTTGACCGGAACTAAACGCCGCGCTTTGCCTTGTTACCAGAGCGAAGAAATGAAAGCACTAAATATTTAATTTAAAAATATTAAATATTTCATTTCCTCGAGTGGGAATCGAACCCACGACCAATCGTTTACAGTCACCCGCTTTTGCCACTGCGCCACGACAGGCCTTATATATATCCACTTATTTAACTCATCTGTGGATCAATGCATGACTAAACGGGATGATGGTGGTTACAATGCTCATTTCAAAGTATGTAGCTTTTAATCGATCAGATACACAACGCGGCGTTAACATCAGCTCAACAAGCAATATTTCGATAATCGGGACTCTACATTATGAACTGAATGTTATGAACCTGGACCTACCCTGATATGTGTAAAAAATCGTAAAGAACTTTGGCAGGTTTTTCATAAAAAAATAATCCTTTATCTTGTGCTATCTATTTCGGAATCACAAAATTCATTATTGTATAATGAATTTAATTAACAGTACATATCAAATTAGTGTTAGATAGTTGTGAAAGTTGTGTCAACTCCACATATCTCGGAGTCGGATTCTTGGCATACCGACATCTCTCAATTACGTAGATATAACTTGGTTGTTGTCTTCGTAGTATAAGTATTTAATTGACGGATGTACATGTTTTTTTTTATATTTATATGTGTTATTTAAGTAATTAACATTTAGTTTATAATTTGAAGCTCTTGAGTCGTAATAAAATAGCTTCTCATTTGGTAATAACCTAAATCCTAAGTAATGTTGAATTTCGTCATTAAAAAAGGAGAGTTTATATAGTAGATTTTCTCGGCAGAACAAAATGTGTGTCCAAAATAAGCAAATTAATATCAAATGAATGATTCAACTATGAAAAACGATTTATTAAAGAAATATTTTCTACAACTTACATACAGGCTGGGCATTCTACTTTCTCGTATCATCAGCTCGATCTGAACTACCGTGGCTGCACTGTGACAACTCCTGGAACACCGAACAGTGTTGGGACGCGGCGAGGCTGAACGCCACAAACCGAACAGACATCCCATACCAAGGACCTTTATCTCATTTCACACCGGCTTCTGAGTTTTTTCAGTCAGTTTTTTAATCTTATATTGTTTTTTATATTTTTTTAAATTAATATAATATATATTTTTTTTGTTTTTTAATGAATATAATACAAAAATATAAAGTGTTCTTATTTCTTTTAATATTCTATCGTTTCTATTTAGCCGAGCGGTCCTCGAGATGCAGCATTCTGAAGGATTAAACGACTTAGGCTTACCGAAATGGCAACTCGCTCTATGCCTAGGAGTGGTTTATATAACTCTCTACCTTTCTTTGTTTAAAGGCGTAAAAAGTTCAGGTAAATTGTGATAAAAATTACAAGTAATATAATGTTTTTAGTACTACTCACTTATTTTTATGTTTATAGATACGATTGTTGCTCCGAAGAAAACCTAAGGCTTAATTTAGATAATGTTTAACTATTTATGTATCAAATGTTGATGTTGCCCTCGATCGAAAAGCGGAGAATGGAATCTCTACCTTTTGCATTGAATGATAAGATGGAAAGTTAATTATTAGTTAATTAATAGTTATTTATTATGTATGTCATTTTCCAGGCAAAGTTGTATGGATGACAGCTACTATGCCATATGTAGTTCTCTCTATACTCCTCGCACGAGGTCTGCTATTACCTGGCGCTACTAGAGGCATTGCTTACTATTTACATCCGGAACTCACAAGATTGAAGGATACTCAGGTACCACATCCATGGCACATCTGAATAAGTCAGCTGACCTAAATGACAATCTGCGTTTCACTTTATTTTGTACATATTATTGTTATTTTTAAAGCCTTTTTGATTTGAATTCGATGTGGATATATTTTTACTAGATATGTTAAGTGCAATATTCAATTATGGGGTTGATTTACTTCTTTCTCTCGCACAGCAGGGTCTCCCAAGTGACGAGACACTGTGTTAACCAGTTTCCAACCGCTTCCGAAATAATATTTTTTGTTAGAATTCAACATTGCCTTTTTTACTTGACTGAGTAGAAATAAAACATATTCATAGATAGAAATAAAATTTATTCATCTCCCCGAGTGAATTTTGAACGCGCAAAAACCACGTTTACAGTCAGGCTCCAAATATGAATGTTGGGAGAAAGGAGCATCTCCATTATATAAAAATATCCAACGCTCTGCTCCAACTAAAGCATACGTTGTCATCAAGCGACGTCTAAAATCTTATGTGCTTGTTACTCTTATTTACAATATAAATATAATTTATTCAAAATATATATACAATTTATTTACAACATAATATTTATAACATAAATAAGTTGTAGCAAGCGTATAACAATTTTGACCTAGCTTGATAAGAACGTATAGTTTATTTGATAAGAGTTCAAATCCTGCTAAGTTCAAAATGTTATACGAATTTCAATACAGTTTTTTCATTCCTAAGTGTGGAATACCACTTTAAAAATAGTATAAATATTACAATATGATGCTAATAAATATTTATCTATACTTTTAGTCTTATTTAAAAGGAATCATTAACAAACATAGACAAAGACATTATGATTTATAAAGTTATGTTTTCACAGGTTTGGGTGGACGCTGCCGTACAGATCTTCTATTCCGTTGGGGCAGGTTTCGGTGTTCATTTGTCGTATGCAAGTTACAACACATTTCATAATAATTGTTATAGGTAATATATACAATGATATTACTAATTTTACATGTTTTTAAAGACGTGATGTTTTATAATTATATAATAATTGCAGGGACTGTCTCGTTACAACTCTAGTGAACTGCTTTACGTCATTCTTCTCTGGATTCGTTATCTTCACATATTTGGGCTTCATGTCTCATAAGCAAGGTGTGCCGATATCGTCTGTTGCTACAGAAGGTGAGACTATGACAAAAACTAAATAAGTAAATCAAATATAATTCTAGACTTATTCACTTATTACCTACATACTCGAAGAATTTGGTCAAAAAGCGAAAAACCAAGTGATACTAGGTTGGAATGGAGGTAAATCATGAAGTTGACAATAAAACACTTAAAATTAATTTTATAGATACCTATAATAAGTCGTTATTAATGAATGATACCTTTGATAAGTCATTATTAATGAATGAATTAAGGAACACATAATTGATTATTAAAAAATATAATATTATATTGAGGCCTGTCGTGGCGCAGCGGCAAAAGGGTGTGACTGTAACCGACAGGTTCAACCCTCACTCGAGGAGACGAAATATTTAATATTTTCTAATTAAATATTTAATGTTTTCATTTCTTCGCTCTGTTACAAGGCAAAACTCGGCGTTGAGTTCCGCCACTCAACACGCAATGTCTCAAATTCAGCGGAAAGTGGGGAACGGATGTGGAACGGACTGTCTTATCACTAGGTTTCCAAGTTCCCTCTGCCTACCCTGCCATGTGCGGGATACAGCGTGAAGCTAAATAGAGTAGAGTAAAAAATGTAATATAATTTGAAATCTAACATTAATTTTCCTGTAATTTTAACATTTAGGACCTGGCCTAGTATTTCAAGTGTACCCAGAGGCAGTGGCGACTCTACCCGGAGCTAGTTTATGGGCAATGCTCTTCTTTTTTATGCTGATTATGCTTGGATTGGATTCTGGTGTAAGTAAAATGGATTCTGGTCTTATTAAATACAACAACAATGTTATCATTAAACAAAATATCACATTGTTTTTTACATTTAAATGAAATTTGTATTGAGTAAGTGTTTTAGTATTCTAAGGAAATCTTTGGCAATATATAAAAAAATTGTATATGTAATAATTCTCAATGAATAATTAGGTGTCTAATAATTAGGTGTGTCTTGTATTATAATGAATGATTTATTCATAGTAGCTATTCATTTCATACTTGTCAAAATGATTTAAATATGTACATCAAAATAAAACAATAAAAAGTTATCTGAAATAAGTAAACAGACATTTCTTTTAGTTTTCCACAGTACTCAAAATTACGTCAATTGAATATCGAAAAATATATTATTTACTTTAAATCTACAGATGGGCGGTCTAGAATGCGTGATCACAGGCCTCTTGGACCAAGCTCGGGCTTGTGGCGCGCACTGGCTCCGTCGTGAGCACTTCACGCTACTGGTTGTGTGTGTATCGTTCTGTGTTGCCTGCATCAATATTACACCGGTACGTTTATTTTAGATATTTATTTAGATTTCTATTGTAAGAATAAGTTTTTGAGTAAATAGGTTTTTAAAAGTTTGGCGAGGAGCATGTGATGCCCCTGGTGTTGCAATTGTTCATAGGCCACGGTAACATTACCCTACACTTAACATCAGGTGGGTTGTGTGCTTTTTGCCACCATCGTATTATAAAAAAAAAATTATTTAGCTCATTATATATTGCTAAATTGATTGCTACAATAAGGCCTGTCGTGGCACAGGGGCACACGTGTGGCTACAAGCTCGATAGGTTTTGGGATCGATTCCCACGCGAGGAATTGAAATCTCTTCGCGATGGTGACTGCCACTGAGCCTTAAATTCTGTGAGAAGTGAATGGTGTCTTAATTTTTAATCTTATTTTGAACTATTTAATTATAAAAAAATATAGATAGGACATTATTAATATTTAAGAAACACTTTATATACCTATGTATTATTATAAAAAAAATTATAAACTTTATTATTATTGAAGAAATGACTTAAGTATTACCAAATGTGCAGGGTGGCATCTACATGTTCCATTTACTGGATACGTACGCGGCCGGGATATCTCTACTTTGCTCGGCTC
Source organism: Eueides isabella (assembly GCA_019049475.1). Classification (NCBI taxonomy): domain Eukaryota; kingdom Metazoa; phylum Arthropoda; class Insecta; order Lepidoptera; family Nymphalidae; genus Eueides; species Eueides isabella. The sequence continues at coordinate 6,760,475 of CM032407.1, forward strand.
TGTTTGAAGCGCTTGCTGTGTCTTGGTTTTACGGTAATTTATTTCTTTTATTATACATTTTTTATATATTTATGTTTTGATTATCGTCAGATTCCTGCTGCGACGCTGTGGCACAAGCGTGCATCTGTAAATGTGACAGGTTGAAATAAAATATTTAATATTTCTTCGCTTTGATAACAAGGCGCGGCGTTGAGTTCCACCACGTTTCAATCCATTTTGTACATCATACTCGTTTTTTTATTTTTGAATAGATTGCAGCTAAGAATTATAGTATAAAATTGTGCCATGAAAATGTCAGATAAGTACGTTTTTAAATAGCAACTAAATGTTAAATAACATAATTATCTTTGCGTCTACAGGTTTAAAAAGATTTTCTGACGACGTAGAGGAAATGCTTGGTTTTCGACCAGGCCTATATTGGAGAATATGCTGGAAGTTCGTCAGTCCCGTCTTCATTATTGTAAGATTATTTTTAAGGAACAAATATTATTTTTCATTTTGTGAACATATTTTCATTGTGGACTTAAAAGTACTAAATGGATTTAACAATGCATATCCTCATGAAATGTAAAGCTTGAAAATTTCGAATCAACACTTCTGTGTCCATGTAAAACTAATTAAAACTAAAATATTGGAGAAGATATAAAATAAAATATTTCTGCTCACTCATATTCGTCGTTCTAGGGTGTAGTGGTATTCGGCCTTCTATACCAACAACCTCTTCAATACCAACACTACACATACCCGCAATGGGCTGTTGTCCTCGGATGGGGTCTTGCTTGCTCTTCCATACTGATGATACCTATTGTGGCTATTTATAAACTTATCACCACTCCTGGTACTTGCCGACAGGTAAGAAATTATTAATCAATTTGATATACCTGAATAAAAGTTGTATAATCTTAGATTTGTTACTTACTTACCTAACTTGACGCTATATATCGCACATGGCAGGGTAGGCAGAGGGAACTTGGGAACCTAGTGTTAAAACACTCCGTTCCACTTCCGTTTCCCACTTTCCGCTGAATTTGAAGTGTTGTGTGTTGAGTGGCGGAATTCAACGCCGCGTTTTGTTTTGTACCACAGTGAAGAAAAGAAAATATTAAATATTTGAATGGAAAATATTAAATATTTCATTTCCTCGAGTGGGGATCGAACCCACAACCTGTCGGTTACAGTCACACGATTGTGCTGCTGCGCCACGACAGGCCCTTTAGACTTATTGATTTGTTTCATCTTAAGAAATACCTAATAAACATAAGATTCTAAGCTAAAGTTTTTTTGTTTCTTTTTATTTTGTATAGATTATCATTTAATAATAATTTAAAATGATATTCCAGCGTTTAGCGTGTTGTATTTCACCTGAATCAGAACATGAGGCAATCCGCGGTGGGGCACCCGTCAGCCGTTTTACCTGGAGACATTGGCTTTATGTTTAAATAAATGAATTAAAAATGAAAAAAAAATCGTGTGATTTTTCTAAATGTAAGTAAACGTTAGTACCTTGGTATATATTACAGTACTAAAAAAATATATGTTGTGCTATTTATTATTTCAATTGTAATTTGTTAACAGACGACAAAGGACGACTATTTATAAATTATATGTGTGTGCTTAAAAAATACTGATCAGATTATTTATGTTAGTACAGTTACAGTTATATTGTCCTAAAAAGAATAATTTTATATCGTTGCCTGTTTATATCTGCAGGGGGGTTTGATTACTGTTAAAATGTAATAGTTATTAAATTTAAGTCTTTGATGGCGGTGTGCGTGAACGCATAAAATTAATGTAGATAAATATTTTTATCTGTTACTACTTAATTATAAGAAAATGTACTTACTATATAAGAAATAATGGAATATTTGCAAATTGTATTTTTATGTATATTATAAGATCACGTAAAATAATATTTAAAAAAATATTGGGGCGGGTCCCACGGTGGTGGCAACATAAATATTTAATTATTAAGTAGATCGCTTCAACATATTTCATTCTGTGCATTAGATGAATTTGTAGTTCTCAGATGAAAATATATTATTCATTGTAATGAAGTCGTTGTTAATTATATACATATGTGTACTATATCGTCCAAAATGGACTGACAGTTTAATCAAATCTGTGACAAACACAATAATTTTGTAAATATTTATATATACAATTATTTTTATTCAAATAAATACGCCTGAGCTATGTACACAGTATTTATTCTGTATAGTGCTATATTGATAACAAAAATATTTTAATAAAGTTATAAAAGTAACTATTTTAATAAAGCTATCCAAGGAGTGTTTATTCAAAATGTAACTAAACATTGGAAGGTTGATATCATTACTACTTTATAAATATATTTGTAGCTTAGAGTAGTGCGTGTATATGTTATAATTAATATTTAAGTAGTGTCCCAAAAATATGTTAAAAATTGTAAACTAGAAAATTTCTTTGTAAATGTTTTGAAAATGTATATTATTATTTATATTAAAAAAAAACCATTACACAAAAAGTACTTATAACATTGTTAGCGAAAAAGACTTGTGTCTATGCCAATTTAATTTGTTAAAATATATGTTACAACTTTATGTGGATGATGTTGAAAAAAATTACATTTTAAATAATAATAATATATAAAAAATATAATCAATTTGTTATTGCAGAAAATAAAAAAAATAATTAACCGAGCCTTCACATGCTAACAGCCTGTTAACTCTATACTTTGTAAGATGCTCCGGGCGAGTTAAAAATGTATTTTGTATATAAAGTAGTGAAATTGCTATGAGTGATTATTGTAAATATGTCGCCGTACGTAGTTACCGAATGGAAGATATTTTAAAATGTTTAGACATCAATGTGAACTGTGTTCATTTACTAATTAATAAAGGTGTTAGATACTGTATATTTGTATTATTCAACGTACCTTTAAACCAACGTAAGCTGATTTCAAAATAAGCATTTTAAAAGCAGATACACTTTTTGCTTAAATATAAGGGGACCCCGGGAGGGTTGACCCTTCTTTTATTTTAAAGCATAATTATAAAGGGTGGGGCAGAGTGGACTCCCTAGTTTCAATCAGTCGCTGAAGAGCGCGTGCGTGAGTTATCGGAGTAGGAGAGGTTTCATGTGGTGGGGGGAAAGATGCCATTGTTAGTTGTCACCATGCCGTGGTCTGGTCGTCGTGGTCCATCATCGTGGTTTTGTAGTCGAGACGTTCTTTAAAAATAATGATAGTGTGGTGGCGACCCAACGTGCATTTCGTAGACGGTTCGGTTTAAATCGTCATGATAGTGTTCCCGATGCTAAAACCATAAGGAAATGACGACCGGATCTGCTCTGCCTAGAAAACCAGTCGGACAACCAAAGAGCGTGAGGACACTCAGACCTTCATTCACACCCGTATAAGATGATGGTTGTTCAAGAATTGATGCCAGCAGATTTTGTTAAACGTAGAGATGCTTGCAATGCAATACTGGCTTCTTCACAACCCGGCACTATTCTGTGGTCGAGTGATGAGGCACATTTTCACCTATCGGGCACAGTAAATAAGCAAAACATTCGATACTGGGCAGCTGAAAACCCACGACCTCTTCACCAAAAACCTCTTCATTCTCCAAAAGTGACTGTGTGGTGTGCTGTGACCTCCATAGGCATAATTGGCCCCTACTTTTTTAAATCGGAAGGTGCAACCGTTACTGTGAACGCTGTGCGCTATTGTCAGATGTTGGAGAATTTTTTCTTCCCCAGAATTGAAGAATATGGTGAGGAAAATATGGAAGCCTTTTGGTTTAAACAGGATGGTGCCACGGCTCATACCGCCCTTCGCTCTCGCCAACTTCTGCAAAAACGGTTTCCCGGCCGCTTGATCTCATTACGAGAGGATGTTTCATGGCCCCCTCGCTCCCCCGATCTAAGCCCATGCGATTATTTTCTTTGGGGTTACCTCAAATCTGAGGTTTACAAAGTTCGACCAAGGACCTTGGAAGCCCTTAAGGAAGCAATTGTTGATGTTATCACTGGAATACCGCCAGATATGCTGCGTAGAGTTTTTCATTGAACGGCTGAATATGTGCATCGCTCGTCAAGGTCGTCACCTGGACGATATCATTTTTAAAACTTAATGAAAAATAAATGGCATTGTATTTAGATTTCAGAAATAAAAAGCTTTTGTAATAATCTTGTATGGTTTTTATACAGTTAACCGATAAAATCAGGGAGTCCACTCTGCCCCACCCTGTACAGGTATCATTTTGAATTACAAACATACTCAGAATTTATATAATTTCAGAAATATTTGCTTTAATTTTAAAATTGCCCTCTGTTTCGCATTCTACTCTGTATGCCGCACTTAGCAGGGTACTCGAGTGAGTATCGAACTCTGAACCCGTCGATAACAGTCACACGTTTGTGCCGCTGCGCCACGACAGGCCTCAGTCAATAATCAGACTTCAATAATGCAATAGCATATAATAAGATAATTGTCAATTCCATTATTTATACATTCCATAACCAAATCAACCAAAAACGTGTTGTTATCCTTTAAGAGCTAACCGTAGTAATAAGGGCGGCAGTTAGTTCGTAAAGGTTTACTACAATAATGCAGCTTATATGTTTTTCCAGACATTTAAAAGAGGATTTGTAATAATAAATACTTTCAACAAATATTATGGACAGTGTCAGTATAACTACCAGCGCCATATGGCAACATTCCTGTGCCGCCCCTTAGTTGTAATATAATGTAGTGGTCCAAAAATAACAGAAGGTATAGCCGTAACAGACGACCGAACCGAACCTCGATTTTGGTTCGCCATCAAACCATGTTCGATCGTGTGGAGCATGGTTCGCCTAGAAAACATGGTTCAATGGCGAACCAAGGTCGAGGTTCGGTTCGGTCATCTTTTACGGCTAGTATTAAAATAATTACATATATTTTCAAAAAAAAATCTCTAAGTCTCCACATTGTAGCACACACTAATAAAAGATTCATTTTGATGTTTTTTGGACGCAATGTTCTATTGTGTCTTTCAGTTGTATGTAATAGTCAACTAGTGTTGGCTTTGCTTTATTCATTTTTATATTAAGCCTTGCGCTTGGATAAACCCTACTAAGATTTTACAGCATTGTATTCACTTCTTCCATGGTTTCCTATTCCTGCTATCCAGTAGTGATATAACCTCAGCAAAGCTAAGACTATAAAAGTACTCGCTATTGATGTTGATTTCATAGTCCAGTTAGAAGCTTTAAATATCGTTGCAGTTGGATAAGATTCTGTCTGTTTCTATAATCGGTGCGACATAGTTACATTTTCGTATAAATAACTTTTTAAGTGTATCTATCTCTATTCTTTTATTTTCTCGATTATTCGTGACCGAAGGATAAGGCCTTGAATCATTCGGCGGTATCAGGGCTCCAATCCTGAAAATAACTTTAAACAAAACGCTGTTAGACGAAATTTGATTTTTTTGGACATTGATAAGTCGTTTGGGTCAGATAAGATCTGTCTTTTAGTGCTCCGTTCACTTGTTCTTGACCTGAACTGAAGTATCTATTTTGCCCTTTTACCTATTCGTCATAGTCCCAAGCTCGTGGAAGAGCGCTCTGTCCACCCGTTCTTGAAAAAAGGCGGTGGATCTCATCAACCCAACTACAGGCATTTTGCATTCACCACTCTGCTCTCTAAAGTCACGGAAAACATTATAAATAGCCCCATCTAAATAGTCTCTCTACAAGATTTGACATGATCTGATCCAGATGACTGATTATTCACATGGCTTCCGCCACGGTCACTTAACCGGTGCTCTTCTGGCTTACCTAACCCACCACTATGCTGCGGCTAAAAATAGCAAGCTAGAGGACCTGGCTGTTCAACACAGGAAGCTCCTTGCGTAACATCCATTAGTAGAGCTTTCCGAGATTTTTTGCTATTGGATTTCTCACTGTGCGCAACTGTCGAAAGTCGCTCTGCGTGCTGTTCCCTAAGCTGATTATTTTGGCTGACTATTATACATTCCTCTGTAGATTATAGCACTGTGAACGCTGTATACATACAAGCTGTCTTTCTCTGGAAAAGTCTTTTGTTTTGTTATCTCTCGGGAATCTCCTTATAAGGTGAAAGGAACCTGGTTAAATTGAACACCCAGAAGACACAAGTTTGCGCTTTAACTATTTAGAAAGTCTTATTTGTCGTGTCATCAGTTTTCTAAAACATTCTTCTTAAGGTTGCGCCCAGCATCATTGTATCGTGATCATCTGGAAATCAACAGATCTAAATGTAATCGGCAGAATGAGGCAATACCTCACGACAAAACACCGCTCATGTCACACTCAAGGTACGCTATACGTAGTCGAGGATCCAAATATTTCGTAAAGAGAAGTCTCCTCGCTGTGCATTCTCTATAGCATTCATGGAGAGGGTTCTGGAGAATTGTTTGATTTGGTAACTGTCACCAAATTTACTTACACACAATGCATCACAAGCTAAAATATTATCCTTACTACTTAGATACGCGGCACTCTACTACTGTGTGGTTTCTGCGAAACTTCCTGCAATGCGCCACACATCTGTGGAATGGAATACCTGCGGTAGTGTTTCCAAATTTATATGACATACATAACTTATAAAAGCGTATCAATCTAAGCCTTAAAAGCGAGCAACATATAAGCTAACGCTCGGTTTTGTCGCTTCCATAAAAAAAGGCTCTCCTCTCCCTATGGGACTCAAACCTCGGCTTCCAGCCCTAGTAACTGGGAAAAGTTTTTCTTTAGTATTGTGTTTTTTTAGTTGTTTAAGAGCTAAACTCGTACAGGCTGAAATTCAGGATATTTGAAATACGTGAAATAATAATAAAAATTCAAAATAATTAACATTAATTATTTCTGGCAAAGTGTGGCGTAGGTTTTCTCAAGATGAACAATGAGCAATGTCTCCAACGGAAAATGTAGAATGGAGTGCCTTAACAAATTCCGTCCTTCATTAATTTCTTTTAAATACCAAAATGTTAGCCTTTCTGACATTCACTCTTAGTCCATTACTTTTACCCATAGGGTGAATAATACTTGCTGCAACACATTTTGATAATACAATAACCACTACGTTATCTGCGTACGATTGGTAATTTAGCTTCAATTAACTTACACTCCTTTTCGCTATGTTTTACTCCACCGAGACCACTAACCAAAATATGATTCTCTTTCAGGTCTAAAGAGACCAGAAAGAGAATCAGATTTTGGAGCCCACAACACCTGTTGTGTATTGTTCAGAATAAGACGTTAAAATTGTAAATATTGGCCACCTTTAAAAGTTATTTAAAAAGTCCATGAGCATATGTCTATGTCCTCCTAATGGAAAAACTCGATCGTTTTTCCATACTAATAATACTCTAATCACCTTTGCCATTTATTCTAGAGAATAGTTTTTCATTGAAAATATAAGTAAATAATAACCTTTCCAGTTATTAACAAGTTTTACTACGATAAAAATAAGTATCTATTTGTTTTTCGCAACATTTTTAAATATATCTTTAGAAATTCAAATTGTCACTGTGCGATTGATTTCTTAACAATGAGCACATAGAAATGCAGATATTTTCATCAAAGCACTTTCTTTCTTCTTTTATGCAGTACGTTTCAATTCACCATCTTTAAACAAATCGGCGCGTAAATGTTCGTGCTAAATGTCATAGGACTAGGAAGTATAGTCCTAAGTATGCATTTTATTCAGCGTTCAAATTAACAAATTTATATTTTTATATTTATTTTTGGAACATAAAGAAAAATATAATTGGTGATATTTCTCGGTTACTGGTACCGTATTAAATATTAATCAAAGTGATATCTATTCACAAATTAGAATAATTACTACTAAGATTAACCATAATTAACATTAATTTATTTTCTTAATAAAGTTGTTATTAGTTAATATATGTATCGGTTCTACTGTTATTTATTAGTGTTTATAGTAGTTAACTAGTTACTTGCATTTTAATTTAGCGTTTCTGTAAACGCATACAGTATAGTATTCTCAAGTTACTACGGTTAAAATTTATTACTAACCAAAAATATATAACTTGTCTCAATTAATCTTTTTAAAATAATAACTGAAAAAGTGCCACATAAATTATTTATATTATTTTAAATAATCATTTATTAAAAATCAACCACATGATTTCTAATTTTCCTAATAGAAACGTAAAACGTTAGTTCAATGGCAGACTTGTCATTTAACAGAACGTATTAAGACTTTATTTCGATTTAATTAAACTAAACATTGTATATTTTGTTAAAAAAATATTAGAGACAAGTGAAACAGTTAGGAACTATAGATTTATCAAAAAAATATTTATATTACCAATATTCAAAGCGTATTTAGCCGGAATATACGACATTTCTGTGTGACTACTATATAATCGATATAAGTAAATAACTTTTATATTTCGCAGTATTTTTCTATTATTTTATTAAAAAGTAATGAGATAGCGACAGGTGAGTGCTCTAAATTGTTAATTAATGGATTTTAACAATAAAAATTTCATATTTCTTAGTTTAACATATGTTAATTCAAATGAAATATTGGAAGTACATCAATTACGCTATAATATTAAAGATAAACGCGGCGCCTTAGCAAGTTACGAAAGAATGACTAACAATGTTTGCATACAAATGAAAAATGAATATACAAACAATGACAAATTAAGTTATTTCTATTATGAATCAATAAAATACTTTTAAAGTGTAGTAATATTTACTATAATATAAAAAATGTTTACAATACCATAAGTATTTTATAAAATATCCTTTCAGTGTATTTATTTATTTAATGGGAATTGTGCGTATTACAATAGATTATCGTGATTTCTGATTATAAATAACTTTCATATGAATAAATTTTTACATTTTAAGGTAATCATGTCTTTGGAACGTGAGAGTATGGGCGTGATGCCCCCTATTCCTGTGGGCAGTGGCCCACTAGATCCTCGTTCACAACTTATACAAGAAATGAGAGATCAAAATTATGATCTTATAAGATTTGCATCCTACAGAACTGCATGTAAACTGCGATTTGTCCAAAAGAAGTGCAATTGTGAGTGTGTACTGTAGAAATGAATTTCCTTCTTTAACTATTAATTTAATTAAATAAAATAAAACTAGAACCATTTAGCAAGAGGATTACTTTAATTGGAGGGTGCAAAGTTGATTAAATTATTAGATCTATTTTACAGCAAAAAATAAAATTGATATTTTTTTAATAATTCTCTATCTAATACATTCTTAACAGCTAATTATGATTAAAAAAAATGAGTCTGGTATAACATATCATATGTCATGACCTTAAATTTAATGATTGTGAGTCTAACTAAAAAAATATTTTAAATAAAAGAGAAGTTTTCTCTATGACAAGAGGAAGCATTTTATGATTGTTATGTTTTTGCCACTTAACATACAATACTTTGAATATTAAGCAATAAACAGGAGTATCTTTGTTGTATGTGGGATTCGAGATGATGAAGCTAATTTAAAAATATTATTTTATTTCAGTACATGCAATTGATATATGGAATGTGATTGAGGCTTTCCGAGAGAATGCTCTCAATACTTTAGAACCCACTGCTTGTGTCAATGTGACACGTCTGGAGACACTTGTATCTTCTTTGTATCATAACTTAAATAAAAGGTTACCGCCTGCAAATCAAGTTTCCGTGGAAGCCTGCTCTGCCTTATTATTGAACTGGTTGATTTCAGCTTATAGCACTGGGTAAATTAATTTATGCTTAAATTATTGTTGCTGCTTGATAAAGAAAATGCATATTTAAAATCTGACTAGTTTCTTATAGACAAGAAATTATTATTTTTTTGCCTTTCCGGTATGCATAGTGTTGTATTGATTTTAACCACTTAACATACAATATTTGAATAAAAGAATGAAAGGAGACATTATAGTGTATATGCTTTATAAAAATTTATGAAAAGGTATATTGTAGTACCTTAAGACCAGGTTATTTCTATTTTATCCTGTTTTATGCAGAATCTTGTGTAACATTGGTAAAAAAAGGTCTTTAAATATTTTTTACTTCAATCTAGTATTATAAATTTTGCTACAACCACTTAATTTGTATATAATATAATAAATAAACATATTACAAAAAGAATTAACACTAAAAGTATTACTTTTATAAATTACAGAGAAAATGTTGGTAAAATCCGAGTGTTTTCCATTAAAGTGGCACTAGCTACCATGTGTGCCGGCAAACTAATGGATAAATTGAGATGTAAGTTTGATTGCTTTATTTAACACTGATTTGACCACACTGTTGTAGTGCACTAATTTAGGGTAAGGTAAGGTATTCATAAAGTAAATGTTAAGGTCCTACATTTCTATAAGTACTTTCAGTACTCTTCATACTCTACATGGTGTCCTACATTATGCAGTGCACTAGACATAGTGTAACTATATCAACTAATATGTCAACGATAATATGCTTATTTTTAATTTGTCACATTGTATATTTATTTTCATTACCTACACACACATATTGGAGGCTCACCAGCTCAAGCGTGTGACTGTAACTGACAGGTTGTGGGTTTGATCCCACTCGAGGAAATGAAATATAAAATATTTTCAATTTAAATATTCAATGTCTTCATTTCTTCATTCTGATACAAGGCAAAACGTGGCGTTGAGTTCCGCCAACATGCAATGCCTAAATATGACGGAAAGCAGAGAATGGAAGTGGAACAGAGGGTCTTAACACTAGGTTCACAAGTTCCCTCTGCCTACCCTGCCATGTGCTGGATACAGCATATCACCTATAAGCTGTAGAGTATATTGAGTAGAGTAGTTACCTATATATTATAATAATGCCTATTATAATATAAAGTTTGGAATTATTAATTAATATGATAATTGTATAAAATATTTAAAGAATAGGATAAAAAGTACTAACTCAGAAAAATTTGTCACATTGTCACACACAAAGAACTTCTGATACATTTAAATAGTTTCAGGCAATTGTAGCTGGGAATGCTATAGTTTTGTATTCAAATCTTATTTGGGGTAATAAATTAAGTACACTCCAAGGAGACCTGCTTCGGGGCAGGGACGACAGCTTGTGGGTTTGATGCCCACTTGAAGAAATTAATATTTTCAAATTGCACATTTAATGTTTTCATTTCTTCACTTTGTGAAAATACAAAACGCGACATTCAGTTCCTCCACTCAACATGTCTTATGCATTAAATTCAGCAGAAAATGGCGTACGGAATTAAGTGTCTTAACATTGGGTTCCCAAGTTGGCTCTTCCTACCTTGCTATGCAAGTGATACAGCATGATGCTGAAAAAAAAATTACATTTCCTAGTTCTGGTAACAGTATATAGATTAATAATATACTATTAGTCTATATATAACTACTGTTATCTATATAGACTTATAATGATATAATGTCTTAATTAGTGATAGAGAGGGAGTATGAGGGTTGGCACACATATACAGTACTAGTATAATACAGGCAGCCAGTTTAAAAACAGAGATGATCTATTATTTCTATAATATTTCATATTCTTAACCTATTGTTAAACTCTCTGTGAAATTTAATATTTTTAATATTCATATGTTATTATTGCATAGGTTACCCTCCTAGGCTCCCTATGAATACCCTGCTATATACAGGGTACAGCGTTAACTAACAACAAAAACACTAACATTCAAGTAAAATTAAAATGTAATCTATACATTTTCTTTCAGACATATTCTCTCAGTTATCAGACGGCAATGGCCACTTGTTAATGAAGAGGCTCTCGGACTACTTGCGTGAAGTGCTAGCGTTGCCCGCTGCTGTGTACGAGTCACCGTCGTTCTGTTACAATGATAATTTGGCTATGTCTATATTTAATCAGGTTCGTTTAGCTTAATTTTTATATTAGCTTCACGCTACATTCCGTTATCCACATCCCGCTGAATTTGCAGGCAGAGGGAGCTTGGGAACCTAGTGTTAAGACGCTCCATTCCGCTCATCACGTTCTGCCGAATATGTAGGCAGAGGGAACTTGGGAACCTAGTATTGAGATACTCCATTCCATTCTCCACATCCCGCCGAATTTGGGCACTGCGTTGAACTTTGAACTAACTTCTTTGGTTGAAATATGAACTAATGTCTGAGTGGGAGTTGAACGCACGACATTTGCATTTACAGGCACATCACATTTGTATATAAAGAGACCTAAACCATTTTAAATGTAGTAAATATACTCAGATTCAGCATCACGCTGTATCCCGCACGAGGCAGGGTAGCAGCAGAGGGAACCCGGGAACCTAGTGTAAAGACACTCCGTTCCACTTCTGTTCCCCACTTTCCGCCGAATTTGAGGCATTGCATGTTGAGTGGCGGAACTCAACGCCGCGCTTAGCCTTAGTAGATATACGCGTTATAATATTTAATTTTTTTACAGAATGGGAAAATAACGGTGAATGATTTCTTAGACACATTAATGTCTGATCCAGGGCCGCCTTGTCTTGTGTGGTTGCCGTTACTGCATCGCCTCGCTAGTGTTGAAAATGGTAAGTATATATTTTTATTGTTTTAAAATACAGAGGCATGTCGTGGATCAGGTTGTGGGTTCGATCCCCACTCAAGAAAATAAATTATTTCATATTTTTAATTTAAATATTTATAACTCTTATTTCTTCTCTGGTAACAAATGTAATGGACAACGGGACGTCTTACTTAACACTAGGTTCCCAAGTTCCCTTTGTTTACCCTGCCATGTGCGGGATACAGCGTGAAGCTGAGTTTTAATTTATATAATTACTGGATGATGGTTGGATTTTATATTTCAATTATTATACACATCTCCCTTCATTCTGCCACTCAACAGGCAATATTATATAATAAAATAATGAAGAATGGAGTGTAAGACACTCCACATCAGCATTTTTCTCTTTCAAATACTATTAGGATAAATCTATGAACATTTTGACTTCACGTTCGTTTTATTGCCCTTTTACCAACAGAGTAGACATAATGTAGTTCAAAATACTCACGTTTTCGATTTGTTTTCCTTCTGAATTTATGTATTGTATGTTAAGTGGTTGAGTTCAGGTATTTTTATCGCTGAGTCCGGTCTTCTTACCAAAGCTCGGTAATAAATATATGAATTATAAATTGACTTGTGGGCTTTTTTATTTTTGCACTGTACCTTGCGCCATGCATTGATTGATAGTTCCTTCTGGTTTTGGGAATAACGCTTGGCAGCTATTATTTGTAGTGATGAAGCTGCCTTTTTGCATTTTGAATATATAAAAGACAGTTTTATGTTATGTCATTTTGTTTTTAATAAAAAGTAATTAAAATCAAAATCTTAATAATTGTAAAATACTTGGGGTACAACCGTGTGACGGTTGTGTATATGATCGAAGAAATAAAAATATCGAAATAGGATATTTTTATTATTATTAGGACGTATGAAGAATTGGTATCTTCGTTTCCTCGCTCTGGTGGCAAGGTAAAGTGCTCAATGCAATCTGCTATATCATGCAATGGGGAACATACCTTAATAGTATAACGGTATGTCTCATCACTAGGTCCTGTGTCTATGCTACTATGTGCAGGATACAACGTGAAATCTACTCAGCTTCACGCTGTATCCCGCACACGACAGGTTGAGCAGAGGGAACTTGGGAACCTAGTGTTAAGACACTCCGTTCCGCACTTTCCGCCTTGTAACCAGAGCGTAAAAATGAAAATATTAAATATATCATTTGAAAACATAAAACATTTCATTTCCTCGAGTGGCGATCGAACACACAACCCATCGTTTACATTCACTGTCAACTTAAAGCTAAAATAAATAATAATATTATATGTTATAGGATTTTATATTTCAGCGTTTATTACAAAATTTAAATGAAATAAATTTAACCGCATTTTTACTATGTTTTAAAGTGTTATTCCACACTTAGGACAGAAAATACTAAACTTAAATTTAAAAAGCGTATAAAAATTTTGAACGAAGCAGGATTTGAACCCGCGCCTCTGGAATACCGTTCCAGCGCTCTGACCAACTAAGCCATTCATTCAAGGTTAGAGGCTTAGTTGGTCAGAGCGCTGGAACGGTATTCCAGAGGCGCGGGTTCAAATCCTGCTTCGTTCAAAATTTTTATACGCTTTTTAAATTTAAGTTTAATAAATTTAACCGCATTAACCGCGTATATTGAATTATTAAATTTTTAAAAACCCGACATTTCGAACACTCTATACTAATCCGTGGTCACTGTTAGGTTCAATATACGCGATTAATCCGGTTAAATATAATATGTTTGGTCCCAGTGGTACACCCGCTGGCGTGCAGCGTGTGCCGGCGCGGCTCCCTCACGGGCTTCCGCTACCGGTGTACGCGCTGCGCGGGGTACACGCTGTGCCAGGACTGCTTCTGGAGGGGGCACGTGACCCCCCCGCACGCCAACGACCACGAGGTCAAGGAGTACGCCACTTATGTGAGTTTCGTTTGCTTATTTTGGGTTATTGGTTGTGTAAGGGGGGCACGTGGTGACACCGCTACACGCCAACGATCACAAGCTCTAAAAGCGTATTCTTATATGAGTTTCATAGGTCTACTCCGTCTTCCTAGATGGGGGAGGTGTAGGCCGTGCCCACTCCAAAATAGTCTTGTGGGCACAAGAAATTCTACTAACAAATATTTTACGGTTTTATATTAGATTAGTCCAAATCAAAGCAGATGTGGCAAATTTCATATTGCCAGCTTGAATTACACTATTTTATTTACTTATTTCTACTAAATTCTTGTTCTAATGACATTATTACTTTTAAGACAACTTTTGTACTTTGAAAAGTAAAATTTCCGCTAAATTAATAATAATGTTGGAGCAATATTGCCGAATTCAATATTTTAAATTGACGTAATTTCTTTTTTATTAATTAATAGATTTTATTATACCAAAAACTAAATGTTTAGTAAAAGTTGTCAAGATATAATAGTTTAAACTGTACTTAAATCTAAATTAGCCGATTCTGAGATTAGCACGTACAAACGCACAAACAGACAAAAAATCACTATTTTGGGTCCTGTTACGTAAACGTCCTCTATAAGATTTTTTTTTATATATATTCCATGTACAGAAGGCGATGGGTTACATATTTATTATAATATTATTTTCCAGAAATCTCCATCAAAACAAATAGGGGCAACGTTGCGCAAGTCGTTCCGTTGCGTCCCGGAGCGCGCTCGCCCGCAGCTGCCGCGGTACCCCGACCAACCTGAGCGGACGCTTAATTTAAGTCATATTGTGTGAGTATACATGACCGTGGTCCGAATTGTGCTCACAGTGCTCACGACGCTTACACTGCTAACCTTCGGTCCGATATTAGTGAGTGTGCCAACGTCTGTTAGTAGTACTAACCATTCTGACCACTTTTTGGAATTTGACGAATTAAACATATCCTAACATAGCATTTTTTAATATAAACATGAGTGAAGTATGTGGTGTAGCCGGTGAAGATTATAAAATGCTTGTATTCAAGCATTTTCCGCAATCGAGTAAGGTGACAATAGTGACATTGACGTGGAGGATATATTAAACGTCATTGCTCACAGTGCCAACGCTCCGACCCATCAGCACTGTGAGCACAAGATAGTGACGTCATAGTATTTACAACGCTAGCAGTGAGCGTGAAAAGCACAATCTGAACCGCACGTTAAGCGCGCTATGAGCACTGTGAGCATATTTCGGGCCGCGGCCTACGTCTTTTGGCTGATTTGGACTAGAAATATTATTTTTTTCTAGCTAACTTTATTTATGTATATTGATAAAATGTTATCTTCTTAGTTTAGTAATTAACTATCTATAATGTTTTTTTTTTCCTTTGTACTTATCCAATTCAATTTATATTTTGGTTCTTGACTTTATATTTTGTTATAAAACGTTTAAAACATTATAAAAAGACCAGTAGGTCTAGATTTGTGTCTGCAGTACGGTCGACAAGTCTTGGTCACGTTAAGATAACAAGAGATGATTGCGCCGATTTGATTATATGTATTTATATATGCTTTTATTATCTTTTTTCTGATGAAACAATGCACAAGTGTTCAGAATATCTACGATATCAAGACTCATCGACTATATTAGACAATTTAGTGCTTTGTTTTTTTTTTATTTAAAAATATAATATTGTTCAAACTATAATTATATAGCTTTTGTTCTATTTTTTTTTTCCTTTAATAAACATAACTTAATATATTTTTTGTCATCAGGCCGCCATCACCGGTGCCGGCCCACAACGGGTTCCCGGAGTATGTGGGTGGATATGTCAATACTGGTTCCCTGGACAGTCGTTCTTCACGATCCACTCATCGTAGTACGTTTAGTTTTATTTTAATTAATAATATAATTAAGACTATCGTGGCCTGTTAGCCTATGCGACTGTTTACGTATCAGGTTGTGGGTTCAATCCCCACTCGAGGAAGTTAAATGTTTCATATTTCCCCTTCCTTGTTGAGTTACGCTACTCAACACGAAATGTATCAAATTCGGCGAAGAGTCGCGGATGGAATTGAGTGCCTTAAACGCTTGGTCCCCAAGTTACATCTGCCTACCTTTCCAGGCTTGAGATATATTTAGACTAATTATATTCTTTTATATAAGTATATGTTCTTACATTTTTCTATTTCTGGGTTCGATCCCCAGTCGAGGAAATGAAATATTTAATATTTTCAATTTAAATACATATTTAATGTTTCATTTCTTCGCTCTGGTAATAAGGCAAAGCGCGGCGTTGAGTTCCGCCACTCAACACGCAATGCTCGCAATTCGGCGAACAGTGGGGAACGGAAGTGGAACGGAGTGTCATAACACTAGGTTTCACTTTCGTTCCCTCTGCCTACCCTGCCTAGTGCGGGATACAGCGTGAAGCTGAAAAAAAAAAAAAATTATATTTAATATTATTATTTTTCTGCTTCACACTGTATCTAGCATATGGCTGGGTAGGCAAAAGGGAACTTAGGAACCCAGTGTTAAGACACTATATAATTATTTACTAATTTATTTAAAATTAAATAGGTATAGCTGAACACCTCTCGAGGGGAGTCGACGATGAGCATCGTCTCATAGCGAGATATGCGGCGAGGTTGGCACATGAAAATCGTACTATGGTAATATATATTTTATTAGCCAACTAGCTTTTAAATGCGGCTTCTATAAATAATTGCTTCAAGTGGGAACGAACCCTCTACCATCGTGCAATAAGGATAAGCTGTTGTTATGTCTTGATAACATTTTTATTTTATTCTTATGTGTTTTTAATATTTTATATGATGGGTATATATAATTGAGGACATTGTTTTTTTTGAAGTGAGTTTATAATTTTTCTTCTCTCAGCTTCACGCTGTATCCCGCACATGACAGGGTAGGCAGAGGGAACTTGGCAACCTACTGTCAAGACACTGCCCCCTATTTCCATTTCCCACTTCCCACCGAAATTGACGCATCGCGTGTTGAGTGGCGGAACTTAACGCCGCACATTGCCTTGTTATCAGGGCAAAGAAATGAAAAGATTAAATATGTAAATTGAAAATATTAAATATTTCATTTCCTCAAGTGGGAATCGAACACTCAACCTGTCGTTTGCGCCTTACGCTTGTGCCGCTGCGCCAAAACAGGCCAGGCTTTTAATGTAATATGGTTAATAATTTAAGATATATCAATAAATTTGATTTTAATTTAGTTTATTATTTTACAGCCAAGGGCTGGTAGATCAGCGTCTCTTACACCAGAATTGGTAAGGTTTTTTTCGTTTTTATGTTCCCCACTGTACTGTGTAATGTTCCTTACATCTGGGAAATGATATTTATATGAGTTGAATAACATTTAGAAGCCATTTATAAAAATCATTGTACTGACGACCTCTTGACCTCTTTTTTCGTATGAATTTGTTAATTCGTGGCTGTAGAAAATATTTTTTAAATAGGTAATTTTAAAAAAAATATTTATAGCTATAAATTTATTATGGCAATGGAAGGAATTTCATATTAAACTATTATTTCGTAGGTTTTTAAAATACAATTTAATTACAATTTCTCAGGTTAATATTTATAGGACTAGCTTGAAGGAAGCTTTGATTCACATGAATGTGTTTAAAAAGGAAAATAATGAGAGGAAGGGAAGCTAAGGGCGGCGTGATGATTGATTTTTCTCAAAGTCGCCTGTATCTTTAACATTTATTTGTAGATTATAAAAAAACCTATTAATATAACTTATTAAATCTACCTTTAAAAAATAATTAACTTAGTAAAATAATTTTAAAACCCTAAATAATTGGCTTTTTATAAGGCGCAAAAATATATATTATTTGTAGGGGCATGATAAGCAATATAACAACTAACATAATGTACAGGGGCGTTCGTCATCGGAAGGCTCGGAAGTGGACGCGGCGAGACAACAACGTGAGCTCATATCCCAGTTAGAAGCTAAGAACCGGGAGATCATGAGGGAGATCGCTAGGCTTCGGTAAGACCATTATTAAATGCTGGGCGAAGGTTTATTACTTTTTCTCTTGAGTTTCTACTCCTGTTAGTTTATTCTAACCTAGTATATCTACTCTCAGATGTCAGCAAGAAGTAAAAGCAGTTTGAGAAAAAGCAGGAGCCTTAGATCAAAGAGATTCTTTTGTTTTCTTTTTAGAGTAATAAGGGATCTCCTTTCAAAGCTCTCAGAGCTGTGTCATATTATATATTTAACTGCTAATAATTTATGCTAACCTAGTACTATCTTAAAGCTCACTTTCATCCACATGGCGGAGTAGGTAGACCGAGGAAACTTGAGACTCCCGACTGTCCTAATGAAGAGACCATATTCTATACTTATTGCCTATCGTTCTCTATATATGGAAGGAGTATGGAGCAAAAAAAAACATACTCCTAATGGTTTATGCTAACCTGGTACATCCATCCCTAAGCTTCATAGTGAATCAAAAGCAGCATGTACCTTGTGTAAAAAAAATATGGTCAGCTCCTCCACTTATATAAATGGAAGATCTCTTGTCTTTCTTGACTTACTACTTACTTAGCTTCACGCTGTATCCTGCGCGTGGCAAGATACGCAAAGGGAACTTGGGAACCTACTGTTCCACTTCCGTTCCCCACTTTCCGCTGAATTTGAGGCATTGCGTGTTGAGTGGCGGAACTCAACGCCGCCCTTTGCCTCGTAACCAGGGCGAAGAAATGAAAACATTTAAATATTTAAATTTAAAATATTAAATATTTCATTTCCACGAGCGGGAATCGCACCCACAATCTATCGTTTACAGTCACGCGTTTGTGCCGCTGCGCCACGACAGGCCTCACTAAGACTTTCTTGACTTAATATACATAAGACTCCTTATAATGTATGATAACCTAGTCCACCGATCCCCAGACGCCAACAAGAAGCAGAAGCCGCAGGAGGTCCGTCTGGCCAAGGAGGGTCAGCCCCACCTCTAGTATCGGAGTTGCGTGCGCTTCGCCAGCGCAAAGACGAGCTGGAAGGGCACCTATCCTCTTTGCAGGAGTCACGCAAACACTTGATGCATCAGCTCGAAGGGTTGATGAGGATGTTGAAGGTATCTTAGATATATATCTATATGATACTTATAATACTGTACTGTGTAACTGATCACTCTGTCTGTCTGTCGGTTTGTACATGGAAGAAATATTTAAAAAAATCTTATAAGGGATGGGGAAAAAAGTTAGTGTAAAAACGTCAGTGTAAAATATACAGTTTGGCAGTTTTGGATGTATAGATATTTTTATTTTTCAACACTGGTGCATCCCTGTGATATGATTTTTTACAAATTTCCGCTACCTAAAGATAATTTGTTAGAATTATCATATGGCAAGAAAGTGCTATTTATTAAATATTTTTATTATTATTAGTGTTATTCCACACTTAAAATGATATTTACACAAATAGGCATAAAGAGGCTAGGTTTCAAGAAAACAACATTTTAAGTTTTAAAAACCCAAAAAAAGTTAGTATGTCATTTTCGCAAAGTGAACATAGTTAAATACCATCGCTATGAACAAAGCTTTTGTTAAATAAACATTGCGACAGACAGACAGACAGACAGGTTAAATTCATTATGTCAGGGGTTAAAAAGCCCTGGGGGGCAGGTCGGATAACCTCCTCGTGTGCTCGCTTGCTGCTGGCCTTTTTTTGAATGCTTTTTTTTCATTCGGGGAGACGAGCAGTATAGCGTGACGGTGCTCCCTGGGCGGTGGATAATTATTGCCTAGAGGAGGTCTTTGGGTAATGATTGCTCGCCGGCGAATAATCTGACACGACGGTGTTCCTCTACGTGTTCCTCTGAGTAGCAGAGGACACAGTGCGAGGAAAAGGGGCGTGCGTGGCGTGTACTTACCCTACCGCTACGTAGGTATAATATACCAGCGTCTAGAATATCGGAACTTCACTCATGGTTGCGGTCATGTCTCGTAACCTTGAGTGGAACTGAAAGTCTTGCCTTCACCGGCTGGACTGCGAGGAAGAAAACCTCTATAAAAAAATACCCCAACCCAAGTGGCGAAGCAGCGCGAGGGGTGCATGGCTGTTGGGAAGATCAGTCGCTACTGCTGTCCCCGCCAGGGTACCGGCCGACACCCGTGGCGTTATTAGGCTTATTCAAGTACAGGGGGCTCTACTTGGACGGACTTTTTTTTTCCCCCATACTCGTGGGAACAATATGGAAAATGATAATATAAACCCAAAAGAAGTCAATGTAGGAGTTTTAGAGTCCGCTTCGGACTCGGGAGAAGTAAGGCGTCTGCGGCGCAAGCGCAAGACGATTAGAAATGAAGTTTATTCTGGTACAGAAACCGAGGTATCGCATGGATCTAAATGCCATACAGCGAGGAGGGGTAGACCCCCGAAAACACGTGGCTCTGGCTTAACTCGAGGTGGTGCAGGACAAAAAACCCGGAATATAGACATAAATGAGGAAGACTTTGAGCATGGCCTATCTGAATGGGCGTCTCAAAGAGATAGATCTACGCATACAACGGACGCGGACGATGTTTCAGTTGTAGATGAAAGGAAGGACACGTCTACATGTTCACTCGAAGAGCTACGTGCCCATGCCGGACAAAGTGTAGCGTCTATACAGGAAGTGGCAACGAAATCCAGCCACCTTAAGGGCACTTATGTGCGTAAACTTAAAGACGCTGCTTCAGCGATATCAGATATTATCGAGTCTTTGGTCTCTCGGACCGAAAGCGATGAGGTACGTCGACTGCGTGAAGAAAATCGGCGCCTCAACAAGGAATTGGAAGACCTTCGAGTGGAGTTAAAGTCCCATAGTAAGGACGTGGAGGGTTTGAGGGTGGCACTTGCAGCCTATAGAAAAAATCCTCAAGTAGTTCCAGCGCCTGCACTCAATGAGGGAATACTGGAGGAACTTAAACGCTCAATAGTTTGTTCAGTAGGAACCATGATTGACGCTCGTTTTGCTGGCATTGAAGAGCGTCTTTTACCTGCCAAACGATTGCGTCCTCCCCTGGCAGCCGATGCGAGAATGGCTTCACGAGAGAGAGTCATAAGAGTAGCGCAGACGGAATCAGAGGTGGTGGATCAGCAAACTGAAAAGAGCTCTGGGCGCAAATCGCGACGCGAAAATATTCCAGCTCATACGCCTATGAAAGACCGATCGACCGAGACTAACAGTATTCCTTGGACTGCAGTGGTTAGAAAGAGCAAGAAGGGGAAGAAATCTTCTACCGTTAACCCTAGTACATCAAAAGGAACGGCAAATACTAAGTCGAAACAGCCTCAAGGACATAAAGTAGCTAAGCCGCCACGTACAAATGCGGTAATAGTCACTTTGACGCCAGAGGCCGTTGCTAGAAAAGTCTCTTATGCCCAAGTACTAGAGAGAGCGCAGCAGGGCATTGACCTGGTACAGTTGGGTATTACCGAAGGCTTGACGGTGCGCCAGGCGTTTTCGGGCGCCAGGCTACTGGAACTAGCTGCTGCACACTCCGCTGAGCAGGCGGATTTGTTGGCTGAGCGTTTGCGGGTGCTGTTGGATGGGGTGGCTGTAGTCACCAGGCCTTATAAAATCGCTACTTTAAAACTAGTGGGCCTGGATGATTCAGTTACGAAAGATAAAGTGATAGATGCTGTAGTTCGCGTCAGTGGATGTGCGTCTGATACTGTAACGGTATCAGATATGTCTCATGGCCCTGGAGGGATGATGACATTGGTGGTACGGTGCCCATTAGATGTGGGCGAGTCTATATCAGCTAAAGGGCGTATCTTGGTAGGTTGGAGCTCTGCAAAGGTTCAGGTTTTGAAGGAGCGCCCTTTACGTTGTTTCAGGTGTTTTGCGTTAGGACACTCTCGGCCTCGGTGTCCGTCAGCTATCGTCCGAGATCACCTTTGTTTTCGCTGCGGTTGTGAAGGGCACAAGTCTCAAACGTGCAAAGCCGTGCCACGGTGTATGGTATGCACTGATGCGAAAATTCCAGCTGGGCACATAATGGGTGGTGCCAACTGTCGCCCTCCGCTTGTTAAGGGCAAAGATGTTCAAGAAATCAGAGCGTCTTCTGGAGCTGGAAGCCATCTGGACGAAGAGGATTGTGTTATGTCAGGATAATGGATAAGCGACAGGCATACTTCCTCCAGGCTAACATAAACCACTCTGCCAGAGCACAGGATCTGTTGCTACAGTCCATGGCACAGTGGAATATCGACGTTGGTGCAGTATGTGAACCGTACTTTGTTCCTAATCACCCTCTCTGGATTAGTGACTTGGACGGCTCAGTTGCTATAGTGTGTAGAAGCATTACCGGTTCATCCCTTTCAGCTTTGGAGAGAGGCTCGGGATATGTCGTGGCAGGGTGGAGGGAGTACATTATTATTGGTGTGTACTTCTCCCCTAATCGTAGCCTGGCGGAATTTGAGAATTTTCTGGACACTGTCAGAGCTGCAGTCTGTCGACAATCTTCGAGAAAAATTTTAATCCTCGGTGACTTCAATGCCAAATCCCGAGCGTGGGGCAACCCCATTACTAATAGCAAGGGTAAAGCCGTTCAAGTGTGGGCCCTACTCTCTAATCTGACCCTTCTTAATGTTGGAACATCGTTTACTTGCGTGCGGCACAACGGAGGGTCCGTGGTAGATCTTTCATTTGCTACCTCATCCGTCGCACGTAACATTTTAAATTGGAGAGTAGAGGAAGATGTGGAGACTTTGTCAGACCATTTATATGTCAGGTTTGAGGTTTCTGACCAGCCGGTTCCAGTGGCTCCTTCCAGGAGCTCCTCTCATAGATTTCCGAGATGGGCTCTCAGCCGACTTAATAGAGAGCTGGCTAAAGAGGCTGCTATAGTGGCCAAGTGGTGCTATCAGCAAAAGGGAGTAAGTAGTTACTCCAACACTAATGATTGGGCAAGTGATATGAACAAGACATTGGCACACGTATGTGATGCGGCAATGCCAAGGGCCCGACGGCACTGTTGTTACCGCCAAGTGTATTGGTGGACGCCTGATATTGCCGAACTACGAGTGGCCTGCATACAAGCTCGTAGAATGTATGCAAGGTACCGAAGAAGGGATGGTTTCGACCCTGTGTTTGAAAGACGGCTATACAGTAAGTACAAGGAACGAAAAAACGCCCTAAAGCTTGCCATTAGGCAAGCAAAGTC